>CM021757.1:1708025-1760927 GCA_011075105.1 Heteronetta atricapilla | reverse complement strand
TTTTTTTTTTTTTTTTTTTTTTTTTTTTTTTAAATCAACTGACAGAGATGCTTCTCTGAAGCATTTCCACTTCTGGAGATGCTCTGCCCTGCTGAAAGGCCTTTGCTGTCTGCAAGATGGTATTTGGAGGTGCTGAGTTACTCGGGGCGTAAGCAAGGAACACCTTTGATGTTGGCTGAGCAGGTCAGCTCTGAAGGAGTTAAGTGTTTGATACTTAAATCCCGGGCTGCTGCATTTTATTTCTGTTTCCCTCCAGCAGAGGGCTTGTCTCTGGGATCATTTACTGGATACTGGCAGAACATTTATTCCTTAACATGAGAAAATTTGAGAGGTAGGCTGACTTTCTCAGCCTTAGTCCTCAAGCTAGAAAGAAACATGCAGGCAAGAATGCCAGTTTTGAGCAAATATGTAAGAAAACTATGTGGCTCTAATCACTCTTTCTTTTTGCAGCAAAAGTCAGGCAGAGGTAGTGCTGGGCTCCCTGGGGTGGTGCTTTTGGAAAGCTTAGAGGAGAAAAGACTGTCCTGGGAAATGGAAAATTGGTGCCTCAGGGTTATGGGACAGAATTGCTCAGTCATCTCAGTGGGTAGGGGCCTGCCAGACAAAGAATTAGAAAATAAGAACTTTATAAGGCTTACCAGAAAAACAGTACAAGCAGGCACCTCCAGGGATGCAGGAAGGGGAAACTGACTCTGGTCCCACTCTCTGCACCTGCATTAGTCATTAACCCACAGCAGAATGAAGCCTGTTTGTAGCCTTTAATAGATTTAACCCCACCACCACCTGCTCCCCATTTACAGCTGGGGAAATCAGACCCAACAGAGCTTGGCAGAACTTTATGGGGTCTCATTCCTATCTCAGGTCCGCTTTTAAGCTTAGTTTATCATTGCACAAGCAATGCAACTGCCCTTAGCTGTATGAATTTGCACAGCTATGCCTTAGGGGGTTGGAATCCCTGGAATGGGATGCTGCCATGCTAGCCTTGCAACAGCTGTGGCAAGGTGTTGAGCTAGTTCAGCAAAGCCCAACTGCAGCTCTCAGCACAGTTGAATGCAGAACAGCCTCACATGTAAATACAGAGCTGTGTTTCGATGAGGCCCAAATATGGCAGGAAAGCCCTAATCCTATAACTCCTCCACCATTTCACAGCTGTGGGGAGCTGGGGGTCAGCCTCTTCTTGCAGATGACTAGTGATAGGACTAGAGGGAATGACTTCAAATTGTGCCAGAGGAGGTTTAGGCTGGAAGTTAGGAGGCATTTATTCTCAGAAAGAGTAGTCAGGCATTGGAACAGGTTGCCTGGGGAAATGGTGGCATCACTGTCCCTGGGGATATTCAAGGAAAGGTTGGATGTGGTGCGTAGGGACATGGTTTAGTGGGTGACATTTGTGGTAGGGGAATGGTTGAACCAGATGATCTTGAAAGTCTCTTCCAATCTCTTATGGGTAAGTTTTCCCAGACAAGCCTGTTGCCTGAAGGATTATTCATGGCTGAGCAATGCAGAGACATTAAGACCCTTTTGCTCACATGGGAAACAGAAGGAAAGACTAATTATCAGCCAAGTCTACCAAAGCAAATACATCTAGGTTAATGAGCATCCCGCTAGCAAATACCTTATCTGAGAAGGTAGATACATTCCCTGTAATTGAAAAGAAAAGCTATTCAGTAGGTAAAAGTTCTACTAATCCTAGAAACTTCCTTCATGCAATTAAACTGTTAATGAGACCTCTTAGCCCTGTCTGCTTTTCCTTCAACATTTTCCTGGAGAGGCACACTCATGGTCCCTAGGTATACAAGTCTGGAACAGGAGCACAGGAGCAAGCTTCATTTTTTTTGGGACAAGTTTATGGGGCTCAGGACTAGCAGGGGGGGTGCTGGCAGGGCAGGTTCCCTCCTGGGACTCAGGGTTTCAGCTGCAGGTTCTTATTTTTCTGTTCTGCCTCTTGTATCTGTGAATCTAGCTATAAATGCTTGTATGTAAGCTCTTTTTCAAAGTAAACTTCAAATTTTTTAGTGCTACCTACATTTATTTAAGGTGATCATTGTAGGTACCTTTACTTCTTCTGGGCTTCCTTCTCAGCCAGGCTTCTAGGGGGTGCATGTTTCTATTTAATGGCTGCAACAGTGGTAAAGGATATGGATACTGAAGTAGGTACCTCTGCTATCTGATACAAGCCACATCTCACTTTTCTGCCTTTCTAAAAAATAATTTTAAAAAATCCTTTAACCTAAAAAACAGAGCCAGCATTTACAGCTCAGCTGAGAGTATGTGCTTTCTATTCCCTCTGCAGTGAGTCTGCTGCTTGTTCCAAAGGTTACTCTCAGTCCTCAGCAGTGGTTTCGGGGTTCTGAAGTGCTCGAGAGCAATTGCCTCCTTTTGAAAGGAGCTGAGGATTGTGTGAATGTGGCTGGGCTTGCAAATGTTTAAGCTCTTTAGTGTGTCATACTTCACTGGTTTACAACTGCAACCATCATAAAGACAAAAATGTTGTAGCAATGTGCTCAGATTGTAGCTGCTCATGTTAATACATAAGAGCAGATGGACTGCAGGAGAAATAAAAGCAGAATTAACCCATTTTCTTTCTCACCTCTGACTGGCAGTGAGATGCTTTGTTATATACTGCACCCATTCCTTTCAGTCAGCTGCTAAGCACTGCAACAAAAATGATGGAAACACAAAGAAGCCCTTATGAGCCACTATTTGGATTGATTGCAGATCTAATTATAGGTTTCCTGATTTCTGCATTGACGCGTTTTGAAGCCCTGGTGAAGGGCAGAACACAGCTGCAGTAAATACGGACCACAGCAATCTCTTGCCCAACATCTTACAGGCTAAGGAAAGGAGGCAAGAAAAAGATGAGGATCAATTAACTGCTACCAGGAACGTGCTACAGAAGGAGGATGGAGACAAAAGGAGTTCAGAAAAGTCTCGAGCCTGTACTGTGAATCCATGGTATGGCCTAGTGGAGAAACAAACAGGATGGCTTAAGTGGATTGCTCTCTCTGATCACTTGATATCATGTTCTTTCCAATCAGGAACTGTCTTAGGGTGAGATAAAAGTTAGAAAAACAATAAGCAACTCCAAGCTAGTAGACACTTTCTTGTTCGGACCTCTGGAAGACCCTGGGTCTTTGCCTGCTCGGGAGTATGACAAGCTCCTGAAAACCTAACTGCAGTATTTTTCTTGGAGTAGATTATACTGTTCCAAACATTTTGCTCAGTTTTGTAGAAACTGAAAATCTGTCCACTTTGCAAGGTAGTAGTATCCAAGTAATTGCCGAGTTCATGTAGAGATAATGTTTATATATCCAAATGAATGTCTATATATGCTAATGAGTATGTACATATGCTAATAACTTCAATTTAGGAAGTAGTGTACTACTTGCATCAAGCAGTAGTGGAGCTCCATGCTGCAGTCAATTATTGCCATTGCTTTATTCACTAGGAACGTCCATTCTGCTCTGCAAGGAGAGTTTTTGCATTATTACAGCCCAGACTTGTAGCCCATGAAGCAATCTTGTCATCCTGAATCAGGGAAATATTACATACTAAGTTTGGGAAGCAGTTATGAAACTGGAGTAGGGTGAGACTTGGCTGAGCATCCCAAGCAGAGTCCTAAACATTTTAAAGTAGACTAGTTCAGTTTGCTTTTCATCTTGAATTTTGACAAGGCACAAAACTTGTGTACTAGGTGGCATTCTAGGAAAAAAGAAAGTGGGACAAAATGGGAGCACCCATCACATCTCTGTCTTCCCTTGCTCTCTGAAAGCACAGACAAATCTCTGCACTAAGGTCCCAAAGCTCAGGCATGTGTGAAAACAGGGAACCACACTTGGTATTAACCTACGGAAGGTGATGGCAGAAACAAAGAAGGATGTATGAGGGACAGAGCAGCCAGAGGAAGCTGCTAAGGGAATCTCTCTCCTACAGATGCACATCTAATCATGCATGATGGGCTCCTATTTCCTCAGCACTTCAGAGCCAGCACATCTCCTGTTGGCATTTTCCATCTCACTGTCTGGGGGATGGTGTTCAATGGAGATAAAGGCTTCCCTCCTTGGGCTGCATGCTGAGTGAGACAGGGCTTTCTCAGCTGAAGGGAAGCATTGCCTGCTAAGAGCTCGTTGTGGAAAGGAAATGTATGCAAAAACCTCCTTGTCTGAGGTGTTTATTTCTACCAAACAATGTAGCAGAAAAGACTGATCCTGGTCCTGAGCATGAGATTGCAGAGACAGCCTGTCTCAGTGTATAGGCATGAGAGTTCCTTGCAGATTTTTGTGGAGTTGGCTGGGTTGGAATTGCAGGTCCCATTTTTACATCTTTGGTGTAATCATTCACTTCTGCTAAATAAAATGTCACTTTGATTCAAGATGAAAAAAAAATGTTTTTTGTTTATAGATCTTGAAAAGAATTGTTTTCAATTTAAGAGAAATCCTCCTTTGTGCATCAGATGGTATTCTTACAATGTGAAAAAAGAAAAAAGCTTGTTATTTATGACTTGATGTTTTTTAATGGAAAAAGAAATATGTTGTCAAAAGAACTTCACTGCATTTTACTTCCCTTCAGCAAGCGCTTGTCACTCTCTGTGAGTTTGTTTTATAGTTGGTAGGAGAAGGAGTCCAAGATGCCAGGAGTGCTGGCCATCAGCCTTTCCTTTCACAGCTTTGCCCCATTAGTGCTACATCTGTTGGGGGTGTTTTTGACCTCATGATACCAGCAGAGGTGAATGCTGCATTAGAAGGATTCTTGCACTTAGAGCTGATTGTACCTGGGTGCTTTGGAATTCCTGTCCTCAGGTAGCATTCTGTGCAGTCCATGCACCAGCTTTTAACATGTCAAAAGCCAAAAAGGTGGTTTTACTGCCTTTAATCCTTCTACTAAGAGGTCCTGAGTAACCTCACCAAGAGCTACATCAGGGAGGATCAGTATCAGCAGACTGAAGGAGGACTTCCCACCCCAGATATGCTGCTTGGGGGACCTGAAGTGGGAAGACTTAGAAAAGCAGGCAGAAGCAGCAGGGCTGCCTGGAGACTATGGCAGCAAGCACCTGCCATCCTGGAGGCAGCAGGGTTGCTCCCTCATTATGTTGCTGGAATGCGTTTCTGCAAGGTGTTTGTGGTGGGAAATAAATGCCATCCCCTGGATGTTTGGAGAGAGAAGAGGCAGTCCTTGCTTTCCCCATCAGCACAATGTGAGACAGCAATGTAGAAAATGTGTGATTGATAAAAATTGCCTTCTCTTTAATCTTTCATGGGAAAATAAAGGAATGCCTTGGAGGTGCATATTAATGGCATACTAAAGCAATATATAATGAGCCATATAACAGGTCTGCTGCTTCAGCCACACTCCCAGGGCTCCCCTGTGATTCAGCTCATCAGAGCTTATCTAAAACAGCATCTTTTCCTGTTTTGCAAATAGTTTTTTTCTCCCCCATTTGGGTATGTGCAATGTTGCTCTGGTACAAGGGGTTGGCAGAAAGGCTGCCCTACACCAAAAGACTAAGGGTAAAACATTAGCAGGTGAAAGTCCCATTCTATTAAAATGGAAAACAAACAAAAAACCTCACTCCTGTCACTGTTCTCACAGGTCTAACACACTTTCTATCATATTGAAAGCAGAAATTCTGTTTAATCCAGGAATAGCAAACTTGTATTCATCCTCTGATTTCAGATTTTTTGTGTTAGTAACTTGTTTGTGGATTCTCTCCTGGAGTACTTGTGTATATTTGCTAAATAATATGGACAAATTTTAGCTTTGATGATGAGTTATCAGCATGACAGCTGTCTTTGCCAGCAAAAAGGGCTGGAAATTTACACTTCAGATTATATTCTTGCCAGCTCCAGTGACACCTGCAAACCCCACTACCTCCAACCTCTTCTAAAGCACTGCGGCCCTCTCTCAATCATCCGTGATTCTATTTAGGGAAACTTTGAGGGCTGTGTGAGAAGATGGGAGGATAAGTAACAATTTGTGCTTTAATGCAGACTAGTAATCACTGGATGTCATCTGAATGTGCCTTGTATGTCAGCAATGCGAGTCTCCCCTGCCCTATCCTTCCCTAAGGTGCCTCCTTAGCCCCTCTGAGTGCGCTTTAGCAAGCAGCGAAAATGTGTAAGTGCCGTGTTTCTGATGTGCCACATTGATCACTGGTTCAATCAGGAGAGATTATGTAGATGCTGACAAGATGTTTTGTCTGTGAAACTATTTAGACTGATGTAAAGTAAAGCCCAGGACTTGGGCTTCTAGGATGCACGACTGCCTGGAAACCGTTGTTATTGCAAGTATGGGCAGCCAGCGGTGCCTGTCAGAAGTGATGAGTGTTGGGAACCTGTGGGCTTGGGGGGGTCCTTTCCCAATACCAAATTCCGTGGTGTCAGAGGCCCTGCATGGTGTGGGAGAGGCAGTATGTGGGAGGGATGTTGCCTTCCCCATCTGAATCCAAACATGGTACCCCAGGTGGGGATACATCAGGATATTTTCTTGAAGGCTTTTACACAAAAGAGGCACAATAATGCACTCGGGCCAGGCCCCAAAGTCCTTCAGACTTTCCCCAGTGATCGGACTGAACGGTGAGTGAAGTTGAGCTTTCCGTATAGGTACAGGACTGACTGAGGTGAGGGATCTTCAACCCATGCCTAGATCAAGAGCTGGAGAACCATGGAAGTGGATTCTCATGGAAGTTCTGCCTCTTGGGAGCTGGGGGCTCTTTGCAGTCCAAGCTACCAGCACTTGTGTCCTGTGATGGATTTTTGAATTTAGCTACAGCTTTAACCTGTTGCAAAGCAAATTCCAAGCTGGAGAAAAGGAGAGCCCCTAATCTGGTGGGTGAATAAGCAAAAAGATTATCCAAAGGGGAGAACTTGCCAGGAGGCAATTATCCGTTTGAGTCTCTTTCACTGAAAGGAGGAGCAGATATTTTTAAAAGCAGCTGGGTTTCCATAGAAACCCCAGGAAGGGGTCCTGTAATAATATGGGGGAAGGGCGGGATTTTATTCCATCCAAATGGCTGCCAAGAAGTTAAATGCTGAAGGTGATGCAAAACCCCCAAATCACAGCTGAGCTGGGATTGGGTGTGGGTGGGTGGGGGTGCTTTTCTTTTATTTACCCTTTTGCTGCTGTGTTCAAATTGTTGCATTTTTATTTGAGGGTTTTAGATGGTTTCATTGTCCAGTTCCCTTCCCAAAAGCAAATACTCCCCATATGCTTTGCTGTGCCTGGTGAAAGAGCCTGTCTGCACATGGGTGTCCAGCCTGCAGCCCAGGTTGGGGTAGGTGGACCCTCATCTCCTCCTCAGGTCACCTGCATATTCCTGCTGTGGTTTAACCCATTGTAACTGCAGTGATGTTTCAGATATGTTCCTGGAAAGCAGTGAGCTGCTCTGCAGGCTCAGCTGGCTAAGTAGATGGGAAAGGTGGGATGGGGAGGGAGCAAGCAGACCATAAGAGAGCACTGACAGCCCAGGAGATATGCACAGCTGAAGGGTTTTCCTCCATGCAACATGCTCCAGGTGATGTTGTGCCTTGCATGGTGTCCTAGTGCTATTTTTTGGCCAAAGTAAGTTCAGTCTATGCACTGAACTGCTGCAATCTTCCTTCACTGATTCTCGGAACTCGGTAGGGTCAGGAAACATCCTACAGCTGCTGGGTGAAAGTTTCCAGGCCTGTTAGCTCCCAAAGATGTGGAGAACCACTGCTCATATACTTGCCCCTGGGCACATAAGGATGTCTGTGCTGGATCAGGTCTTGGCACTACCTAGATCATTTGTCAGTGACAAGTGCTAGTCCTCCCCTTTGTGTTTTTGACCCACTCATTCGGATACACATTCCCTTATCCAGTCACTGTCACCTGTCATTACCTGTGTTTGTTAGGTCACCAGCATGGGCAGCACCCATACAGTTGCTTGCAGTGGGCTTTTTGAGGTAGAGCACAAGAAGTAGGTGATCATAGACTCAGCCTCTGGCCTGTCATCCACTAACCCACCAGCTCATGGTTGAGCTGCCACCAGACTGTTGATCATTTCCAACCAGGAATTTTCTGAAGTTAGCCTCCACATTTTCCTGTGCTGACAGCCACCCCCAGGCTTCAATGGGCACAACCATAAACTTTCCAGGGCACCCTGTCCTTTTGCAAGAGAGCGTGTTCTGCTTTCATCTCCAGTTCTAAGCATTTTAAGCTGTGATTACCAGAAAAAAATGATGCTTAGCACATCCAGAAATGTAAATCAAGCATTTGTTCAGCCAGGCTGAGAGCCATAATTACAGAGAAGGAAGCTCAGTATTTTCCACCAACCCCAGCTGCACGAAGGGGAACTGACCTCCAAACACGTTTGGGAAGCTTCATTATCAGAGATGGAGGGATCTGAGGACAGTGCACAGAGGGTATGGGTCTTAAGTTTGGCAGCCAAGTAAGTGAGATCCAACTTAATGATAATTGCTCTTAGATCTTTGTCCACTGGTTCTATGCCCCTCACAACTTTTTCAAGCTGACTTTGGCAAGTGGAATCAAATGAAGTTTCAGCAATTCCATGATTTCAAGGTTAAAAATCTCAACACTCAACGTGATTACTGGAATCACGAAAGTACTTTGGAAGTACACTATTTTAAGGTTTTGTTTTGTTTTCTAATGCTTTCTTTTCAATGCAATTTATGCCATAATAAAAGAATATTCCAGTTTTTGGTAAAATTGATGCAATTGATTTCAGTGAAATATTCTACAAGAGTCCCTGTGGCCTTTTCCCCATACTACACTAAATGAAATATCCAAACTGACAAGCATCTTAGGAAATTGTTGATTGCAGAAATGAATAAATCTTCCCTGATGGCAAAAAACCTTAGCTCCTATTAGCAGCAGTAGGAATATTTGGTCTTCATTGCCAGAATAATAATCTGAAGATTGCCAGGAGTCTTTACATCCTGGTGTTTCTCCTGTTTTAAGAGATGAGGTTACCAAAGGCTATCCTTGTGCTTTTACAAGTCTTTGTACTTTCATTAGGTCAAGAGAGCTAAAAACAAACAAACAACAGCAACAACAACAACAAAAACTTACCTGGGTGCCTTGAAACTCCTTGTATTCATTAGCTCACCGACTATTTTAAGTCCCCATAGAGTTGTTAAATGTGCATATAGTTCCTCTATAGGTCTGCAAATGTGTGCTGCAGCCTCAGGAAAGAAGAACTTCTGATCTCCCTTGGTTAACCTCAAGAATACGAGTCTTTCTAGAATCAAAGAAAGACAATGAAGAACACATAAACGTACTGTTGTGCCTTTTGAAGAACACATGTGTTCTAGGATCAGCAATCACAGAATTACAAAATCACAGAATCATCTAGGTTGAAAGAGACCTCCAAGATCACATAGTCCAACCTCTGACCTAACACTAAAAAGTCCTCCACTAAACCATATCACTAAGCTCTACATCTAAATGTCTTTTAAAGACTTGCAGGGATGGTGACTCAACCACTTTCCTGGGCAGCCCATTCCGATGCCTAACAACACTTTCAGTAAAGAAGTTCTTCCTAATATCCAACCTAAACCTCCCCTGGCGCAATTTTAACCCATTCCCCCTTGTCCTGTCATGAGGCACGTGGGAGAACAGACCAACCCCCACCTCACTACAGCCTCCTTTAAGGTACCTGTAAAGTGCAATAAGGTCGCCCCTGAGCCTCCTCTTCTCCAGGCTAAGTAGTCCCAGCTCCCTTGGCCACTCCTCATAAGACTTGTTCTCCAGACCCTTCACCAGCTTCCTTGCTCTTCTCTGGATATGCTTGAGCACCTCGATGTCCTTCTTGTAGCCAGGGGCCCAAAACTGAACTCAATACTCGAGGTGCGGCCTCACCAGAGCTGAGTACAGGAGGACAATCACTTCCTTAGCCCTGCTGGCCACACTGCTTATACAAGCCAGGATGCTGTTGGCCTTCTTGGCCACCTGAGCACACTGCTGGCTCATATTCAGCCGACTGTCAACCAATACCCCCAGGTCCTTCTCTGTCAGGCAGCTTTCTAACCACACATCTCCCATCCTATAGCACTGCTTGGGGTTGTTGTGCCCCAGGTGCAGGACCCAGCACTTGGCCTTGTTGAACTTCATGCAGTTGGTCTCAGCCCATCAATCCAGCAATAAGGGATTGGAATAGCAATATTTGTCAAGGTTAGGTAATTCCCAAGTTCCTAGAAATGCTTCAGCTGATGCTTAGATGTAAATAACTCTCCTGCAGGCAAACCTAACTGGTGTTAGTATGGAAAATTCATATTTCTTCTAGAATCAGATGAAGCACTCCTCATGTTTCTGCTGTTTGTTGGCCATAGTGTTGTTTACAGTCAGGTCTGGCAATCCTTTCAGGCTGTAGTGGAAAATATCATCAGCCCTAAATTTCTCTTCATCCACAATTAAATGGTGAAGCTTTCATTTTCAAGGTGAAAAGAAAAAGGAGATATAAGGATTTGGTTCACATACCTGGGAACCAATCTTGGTTTGAAATTATATTTTCAAAATGCTTCATAGAAGAGTCCCTTAAAGTCTGAAATGAAATATTTTGATTTAAAAGGAATGTTGCAAATGTTCCGTTTCAGTAGTTTCTACATCCCCACTCTGTTTTCACCATAACTGCTTTGTGCATAAAAGTTCTTTTGAGTTCTGCATTTGACCACTTTCTGACTATTTCATTAAACTCCTGGACAGGTCCCATGATTGTAAAATGGCTTTACAGGGAAGGTACAATGTGCATTACAGCGCATTGCCCAGATTTAACACTGGCATATGGTGAATAAAATCCTTTAAACACTTGTTAACTATGGAAGAAGAAATGAGTTAAAGCTCACTTGTCTCTTTCCTTAGATGATTTTTCATTTTGTCTTTCAAGACCATTGATATTTGCAAAATGATTTTCTGGAGTATTTTCATTCAGTAAAATTGCTGCTGGATTTCAAGTCACCACAAAGTAATGCATGGCATTAGACATACAGAGGGGTATGTACAACGATATGACAAAAATCCTTTTTTTTTTTTTTTTTAATCTGGATACATTTTGGGTATCGTCTTTTTGTGTCTATCATCTTCAGAGCTGTCATTATGGTTGGGAACTGTGGCTGATAAATTGCACTTGTCATCACCTCTGGAAAATGCAACAGAGAGCATCTCTAGAGTAGTAATGGAATTGTCATTGTCCTGATTAAAAAAAAAAAAAATCACCTCAGTTTAAACTCACAGCCAATAATTTATGCAAAACTCACATTTTTGAAATCACAACCTGAGGCACCATGGCCTGGATAATGTCTGGGTTGACTGGCTTCATAACAAATTTGCAAGTTTATTTTCCACTTTGTAAAAATTAGAAAAAAAAGTTCTATGACATCTCAAGTATCCTTTTGAATGGGTAAGGTATTTCCTTCTCTTCTGTGCATCTCTATCAGATGCCATGTGGCCTGAGATGATCACTCTATTTTTCAGCAAACTTTAGGCTCTTGCTGTGAATTACATAAAGCAGTTATTTGTCAGAGAAATAAGGCTTTATATTGGCTTGTCCTGTCAAACAGTGGAATAAATTGAAATGAAATCTTGTTTTGAACAGTACAGTCCTGAGAAGAAGTAGAATCTGCCTCTGTAGACTCTGTGGAAGGGGAAGAGGTGGGAGGAAAATCTCCTAATGACCAGCAAAAAAGAATAAGTATGGATTATTTATATTGGCCTGACCCAGAATGCTATGGAAGTCATTGCAAGTCTCATCACTGATTTCTGAGTATGTCAGCTTGGGCAGAAGAGGCATAAATTGACTTTGCAAAGTCAATGGGGATATATCAATTTGTACTGCTAAATAGCTGGCCCTATCTTCTTTACTGCTTCAGGATCGTGAAGCTGTGCACTGAGCAGTCTTTAATTAGGAAGTAAGGCAGTTTGGAACTCTACACTTCTATTTCCCTCCTAATTAATCCCAAGATTAATTTTAAAGCTTATTTTCCTTTTTCTGAAAGTTTTTTATCCCAGAGATGCCCTACTCTGAAGCCAAGGAGATCTGTAAGACAAACTGACTGCAAAAGGCTGTTTGAAGAAAGACAGCAAGCAGCAAAGAGAACAGAGCTGAAATTTTTGTTTTAAAAAATTCCTAAATAACTAAATAAATTTTATTTCAACTCATCAGCCTGTGAAATGGTGTTTCAGTGTGTATATGGAGAGTGTTCAGGTGTTTGGGGACATATCTGTAATTAGAATAAGTAAAGCTTGCCATCTGGAGAAAAAATCTGCTTTCTTCTCTATATGGCTGGGGTGGCAGGCAGTTCCACATATGTTACCAAAACACAATTTTCTTCTGTGGTTATCACCTGCTTGGTTATCTGTGTTCATCAATGAATAAGGGCTCAGTTTGTAACCTAGGCATCAATTTGACATGGCTTGGGTGAAGGGCTTTCTTTTGATACAGGAGAAAACTCTTGGTCATTGAAAATAATCCCCAGTGATGTCTTCATACCCTATGGCCATGTGGTAATTGGTGATTTTCTGAATATTTCTGTGAAATGGTGAGAAATGTTGTTTTGTTTTTTGTTTGTTTTGTTTTGTTTTTCTCCAGCACGTGAGTTTTTCACTGCCATGGTTGCTGGGGGAGCTTGAAACTGCGACCCAAGTATGATCTGAAAGTTCAAGCACCAGCAAACAAGTAAGAGAAACCAAAACTCATTCAATGGTCTTCTGTTCTAGGTACACAACTGTTGCTTTCCATAGGGCTGTGCTCTGTCTGTCTCTGTCCTGTGGCCCAGAGCCTTGGGAACAAGGAAGAGATATGTTGACTGCATGTGGTGCAGAAGGGCAGAGGCTGAGCTGCCCCTTGCTCAGTGTTAGAGCCTTGCTGGATTTGCTATAAGATTTGCAACAGGAGGTTGCACACAGCCTGCTACTTGCATTTCTCCCTACAAAAAAAGGAATACATTAGCTGAAGATGTTATTTTGTTCAACAAGAGCCGTCACTGAGGGAAAAGGAAACCTCTTTTAACATTATAGTAAGGAGATTTCACTTTCTGGTCTTGCAATTGTAAAATAAATTATAATGTGGTCTCCATCTCTTTGCCAAGTTTCAGTATTTGGCATCATCCCCTATCATCAACATGAAACTAATGACTCAAGTCATTAAATTATCCCTAGTGCCTTTTTCTGCTGAGTAGGAGGAAAATACTTGTAATGGCTATTTTTGTGTGTATGACATTTTTTTCTGAAAAAAAAAAACACCTTTGAGTTTAGAGACATTAATGTTTCCAATTAAATAATACTTGAAATTTTCAGGGTGAATTGGTGGGTGGTTGTAATTTTCCCTGTAACTGTGTTCTTGATGCAGAAGGTAATTCCCTGATTGCTATTCTTTTCCTGACCTTTTTGCCATGTACCAACCCTGGCTTGCTTGGACATAAGGTGGCCTTACTCTTAGTGTCTCCAGTGAGACTCTGACTGAAGATATTAAGAGATTGCCATGCTTCTATCTGCAGTATGGGCATGTGCCCACCAGAGCTGAGATCCCAGAATTCTTGACAAGGACTCAACCATATCCAGGAACTGGCAAAGGTTCTTGATCCCCATCTAACATGGTAATGTGTTAACAATGCCTTCAGCAACAAAAACTGCTGTATTTCTGTCAGCTGAATCATCTAAATGCTAGCTTTGACTTAGGGCTGGATTCTTGTTTCTTCTGTAGGTGGGACTCTTACCTTGGGAAGTAGATGACACTAAGTCTCTTTTGTGTCCTTGGTTTGGTCCCAGCGAATCACTTTTCAATTGAGAAGGTTCAACTGAAGGTTCAATATGCCTCTGTCTCTGAGGTTTCTGATGTTGTCTCAGAGTGTATAGTGTGTGAATATACCTATGTCATGTACGTATATATTCATGTTCATACACTTAAAACTGCATGAATACACATAGGAGATGGAAGTCTCCCATCACCATTTGTCTTGGCAAAGTGCTTCTCGGTTTTGTTGAAGGTCTGATTGAGATCTTTGAGGAGGATACTTGAGCACACAGCTCAATAACAGCACTACTGCTGCTCATACCTTCCATTTCTGCCATCTGTCTTGAATGCTGGTTTCCTCACACAGTTTTTTTCAGAGCTTTGGCCTTGGGATCACTCTGGATATGTTGTATCTTGTGAGGGATGTGGAGCTGGAAGCAAGCATCATTCAGACTCTAAAGGTTTAAAGACTTTTTTTTGCTTAGCACAACAATATAGAATTCAAAGCTGATAATACACTTCTCAATTCATAAACTGAATTAACTATTTTTATACTGATGCTGGGAAGAATAACTTGCCACTTCTGTAGTTGTGGAGCAATAGCTTATCATTCTGGTACCATCTGCAAAAGACAAAGAGCTGCTTTAAAAAAAGGAGCTGCTTTTAAAAAAGCTGCTTTAGTGGTTTTTTTTTTTTTTTTCACAGGATGCTTTAGGATTTGAAAATTCCTTCAAGACTGTATTTCTATCCTGATCTGAAGGCAATCTCACATTTTCATCTCCACATCTAAGTATCAGACTACAACTAGTCAAATTTTGCTTATTTATTTATTATTTCTGTATGTCTTCATTTGAAAATAAGCAAGGAATCTCCAAGTGTCTGGTCTCTGTCTCTGTTCAACTGTT
Source organism: Heteronetta atricapilla (assembly GCA_011075105.1). Taxonomy (NCBI): domain Eukaryota; kingdom Metazoa; phylum Chordata; class Aves; order Anseriformes; family Anatidae; genus Heteronetta; species Heteronetta atricapilla. Next base: position 1,746,320 of record CM021757.1, on the reverse strand, counting down.
ATTTAGAGAACAAGACAGAAACTTTAAAGAAGAAAATTCTTTGGCTGCTTCTCTTGTGGCTTCAGGAACAGTGTTTGTGTTAATGTTGGGATTCTTTTGGAAGCTTCACCAGGAGACTTGTTTTCTTTCTGAGACTGCCTCTAATGTCTTTTTTAAGAAGCACCCAGATAGCTAATGAATAATCTAGATCTCAATGAAGCATTTGAAATGGGCTCTTTTAGGAAAGGAGACAATGATTTATGGCTGGTGAGTACTTGTTGCAATGAGTGTGGAGAACTGTGGCTCTAATAACAGCAAGATTTATGGCTTCCAATCCATCAGCACCCAAGCTGCACAAGAGATTTTTATGTCTGGAACTTTGTCAAGACAATGCAGGCACTTAAAGGTTAAGCCTCTATTTTCATGAATAAAAGTTACAGTTGCAGATTTTTGGTTAACAGAAAAGATTCCTGAATCATCTGTAGATTAAACATAAAAAATAGCTCTCACAAGGGGACTTTTTGGAAGGGAAACACAGCTGAGGGCTGCAAGGCTGGTGGGGCATAATGCAATTGAAGGATGTGCTCAAGCTGTTCCTTGGAAAAAGTTCTCCTTCAGATTTGACAGCCTCTTTCAGAGACTGCAAGAAAAGTTTGTAAAAGTGCTGTTGGTGATTGCTTGCTCTAAGATTTTATTGACTGTCACGTTGAGCCTGATGCAGTGTGCCCTTGGGTGTGACAGGTGACAGTTTCCCTCACTACGGCTGGGTCCTTTTTCTATTAGTGTCATCATCACTTGTAGTGGTGGTTACTATGAAATGTCATGAGTGTTAAAGATCTGTCCCACTGGCTCTCTGCTTGTAAGTCAACTCTCTGTCTATTTAACTCACTGTCCCTTGGTCTACCCATTTACAAAGGGCAGATCTATTTTTCTAGTCCTACAGTGTCAAGCACAATTTCCTTCTGACTATGTCTTTCCATCCACAGTGTGGTCAAGCTCCGTCTCTTATTATTTTTTGTCTGAAAGGAGCACACACGATCCTTATGTACCTTTTGTAAAAGAAGCCTTTTGCAATGTTCTCTTTTGAAATATTTATATCCATCTCTCCTATGTATCTCCCATCTAGTCTTATTTAGAGGGACCTATGTTTAATCCTTTCAAAGCTTTTTGTTATCCTGGATTTACCACAGAACCACAGAATGGGCAGGCTGGAAGGGACCTTTGAAGATCATCTAGTCCAACCACCCTGCAGCGCAGGAGCACCTAGAGCACGTTGTGCAGGATGGCATCCAGACAGGCCTTGAATATCTCCAGAGAAGGAGACTCCACAACCTCCCTGGGCAGCCTGTTCCAGTGCTCTGTCACCCTCACCGTGAAGTTCTTTCCCATGTTGGTGCACAACTTGCTGTGCTCCATTTTGTGGGCATTGCTCCTTGTCCTGTCCCCACCAACCACTGAAAAGAGGTTGGCCAAATCCCTGTCACCCACACTCACAGGTCTCCCCCCCTCGTTCATGCCCTGAGAAGCTTCAAAGCTGGTAAGTGTTAAGGCTTTGTCTCTTCTATATATACACTGTTTGTTAAGTGAGAACTTCTCTTTTATTCCAACCTAAAAGCACATCCAAAAAGCAAGGCCAGCTTCCACTACTCAAAATTTTTCCCATTGCTGGTGTTTTCTGCTTTTGCAGTGGCTCACTGTCACTTTGAAGTGGGCTATCCAGTCATGATCTTGCCTTCTTGTTTTGATCTGGCTTTGCTCTCTCAAAAAAAACAAACAACAAAAACAAAAACAAAATAAAACAAAACAAAACAAAAAACACTTTTATTGAGTGCAAGATTTGTCTCATCTAGATGCAGATGTATGAGTCATTCTGGGCTCATTTTGTAGTTAATATAAGAGATGATCCTGAAGGGTAATCTACCCTATCCTATGTCCACTTCCCAGGAGAGGCATCTCTTGTCCTTTAGGTCTGCCTTCCTCTCTCTGCTAACTGCAAAGGTGGCCACTCAGACCTAGAGGCTTTTTGCTTGGCTCAGTCAGAGCAGATGAATGCCCCCACCTGTATAATTAACCAAAAAAGCCCCAAACATATGAATTACACTGAGTAAAAGGGGCTAAAAATACACTAGTTGAATTCCCAGAGGTCCAGTTTAAAAGTACACTCCACTCCACTTAAAAGTCTAAAGTTATCCTAAATATTTTTTTCTGGCAGCTTGATGGTGGATATTTTGCTGTAATGCTTCCTTGATGACATTTGCAATGGCCTAGTTTACTGTTTTTACAAATAATAATTTGTCTGAATTTTCTCTTTGAAGTAGAAAGCAAAAAATAAATGAGCAAAATCTAAACCTGGTAACCTTGTTAGATATTTTAGGTCAATAAATTATCTTCATGCATAGCTTAGTATTTTAGCTTTCCACTCCAGTGGATGAGGGCTCTCTAATGCTTGTTAGAATAGCAGAAATAAGTGATTGCAGTCTGAAGACAGAAAACATTGAATAATGCAAAGATCTGTGGATTTCGTGATTTTACTTGGCTAGGGAAGAAAATCAATTGATTTTTACAGAGCCAGAGCCAACAAAGGCTTTATTTTCAGTTAGGACTCTGCACACTTTGTTGCCGTACAAGGTACTGAAGAGGTAAAAATGCATCACTGTTTTGGTTGGATTGTGCCAGGGCTGGGCATTTCTGTCCTGTTTTTCAATTTAAAAATCCAGTGCAGACTGAGGGTTTTCTGCATTTTTTTTTTCATTGGGAAGTCAGGAAACATTGTCAGAAACACTAATATCCATTAGTATTATCCACACTAATATTTTCCTAATATACAAACTAAACCTCCCCTGGCACAACTTGAGACTGTTTCATCCTTTCACTTGTTGCTTGGGAGAGGAGATGGATCCCCACCTTGCTACAACCTCCTTTGACGTATTTGTAGAGAACAATAAGGTTTCCCCTGAGCTTTCTTTTCTCTAGGCTAAATAATCCCAGTTCCCTCATCCGCTCCTTGTAAGACTTATTCTCTAGACCCTTCACTAGCTTTGTTGCCCTTCTCTGGACATGCTTCAGCACCTTGATGTCCTTCTTGTAGTGTGGAGCCCAAAAGTGAAAACAGCACTCGAGGTGTCGCCTCACCAGAGCCAAGTACAGAGGGACAATTACTTCCCTAGTCCTGCTGGTCATGCTATTTCTGATACAGAATTTCCACTGATCCATTTGGGATATAATAGCAGGGAGCCAGGGACAGAGCTAATTCTGTAACAAAATTCTAGTCTCAGAACCAGCCCAGAACTGGCCTGTGATAGGGATTCACAGCATATGGGTCATTCTTTCTACATGCTCGCAATTTCCAAGATTACTTTTGATCTACAAACTATCCTTGGATAGACTGTTTTTTATTTCTAGCAGTTTCTGGATTCTTTTTAGAGTACCTGTGGCAAACCTGGGGAAAATATATGATTTTACCTTTGCATTTCTAATTTCAAAGAGAACTTAATATCAGTTTCAATTCCTCTTCTTTGTAGAAGCCATTTTCTGAGTGTAACTACATATGACTATCAGTGCAATCTTTTGCCTCCTGGAAGTATTGTCTTAAATGAGGTCTATTATTGTAAATCTCAGTATCCTGCAACCACAGACATGTTCTTGGTACTGAGGAGTTGCATCATTTTTCCTTTCTGTTAAACAGGAATGTATTCAACATTTCTAATAGTTTATTGCCCTGTCAACATATGAGAAAATAATAATTACACCCTGCTCTGCCCGACTGGGAATTATAATCAACACCAAAGAAGAACATAATTAGAAGCTTTTTTTTAGATGCTTTTTTAGAATTTATTGCATGAGAAATTGCCAGTGTCAGCTAGCATGGTTTTAACCAGTAAATCTAAAAGTGACAGATCATTGTTATAATTGCCATTGCAGCAGCAGTTAAAACCTCCACCATTTTCTCTAAAACAGCAAACAACAAAGACTATTGAACAAGTTCCACAAATCAGTCAGAGATGCTATCCTGTTGTATGATATTCTTTTGTTTTTCAACCCAGTTGCAATGGTTGCAATTGTCTGCAGCTTCTTATAGTAAGGTTTAGGGCTCTTCATGTCATCCTATGATGGCATTGGAACATTGGCCATATCTGCTGCTGGAGCATGCTCCTGTGTTCTCTGCATCTGCATGTAAAGGCTCAGTGCCATAAATTAACACTATGGGCAGGTCCATGCTCTGCAGCTGCAGCTGTGCTGAGTCAGCAAGGTACATTTCAATGATTGTCATTGCAGTGAGCAGTGGCTGCTGTGGGATCCCTCCCTAACTACAGAGATTAGTTTCTTCCTAAAGGGACCAGAGACAAAAGGATAGAAATAACCAAGATCTGAGCCATCCTGATTAAGTAGCCAGTGGAGACTGGAGACCGTTGTTTAGATACTTGAGAAGTGAAGTTTGGACCAGCTCTCTGTGCCCAGGTGCTAAAAAAGGGAAATATCTCAGGAGTCCTCTCCAGTTGTTCCAGCTTCTCAGTGTCCATGGTAGAGTACTAAGTCTCTGAAGGACTGAAGGAGCCTGTAGGTTTCCCAGGCTCTTGTCGCTTCTGATTATGAGAGTCACTCTTGCCCACATGGTGACTTTTGGCAAAAAAGAAAAAAAACTATCATCTAGGCAGGTCCTGGGGACAAAGATGCTGGCAGCTGGTGGGAAAGGATAACTTTTGAAATTTAAATGTTGTGTTGGAATGTCTGCCTTCCTGTGCTATATGTTTCCAAATCCTGGCATTGCAAGGTCCTGTAAGTCTTAGTGCTGCAGGAAGTGTCCATGCTAAAAACAATGCGGATTGAAGTCTTGGTGTGCTTGGGTGTGTGTTTGCGCTTCCGTAACACAGCTGGTGAGCTGAAATATAGACACCAGAGACTAAATATTTGGAAGCTCCCAGTAGCTGGATATGGAAAAGTCCCTGAGACAATCCCACACACTTTATTTGCAAGAAAAGGAAGCTGATTACATGATGGTGCCTGAGTAGCCTTCTGCTAGCTCAATACAGTTATTATGTGTGATGTTTTCTGCCTTGGTATGCCATATATCCTCTCATTGAGTTCCAGTGTTAAACTTCTGTTAATTTAAAAATCTCCCTTCTTCACCTCTGATACCATCTCAAAAGCTTTTCAGGCTGAGATGAATTGGAATCCATGTAAGAGCTATAAAATGACTTGTACATCAGACTTTTAACTGACTCTATGGATCTTTTTTCTAACTGCATGTTACTCTGTAGCTAAGATGCAACAGATCTAGACCTCACAGTGTTGCTCATGTAGCTGTGCTGACTTCATTAAGTGTACACACGTATTAAGTTGACTTGATTTTTGATTTGTTTTTCAAGCATTGAGAAGTCTAGGTGAATGTGAGAAGGCAAGAAAAGACCTTTTAAGTGCACTATAAATCCCATTTTAACTCTAATAATTATAGCTACAGTGTAGTTAAAATATTGTTTAGGAAAAGAAAATAATCCTACCAAACTTAAATCCTGTGTGTATTAGCATATTGCTGTCTGCAGCTTTCTGAATTGCTACACCCTTTTACCTTAAAGCAAAATGCTCAGCAACCTCTTTTGCCAGAAATACTGAGCCTGCTAGGCACATCTGTTGGGCTTAGTGGGACCCAGTCAGACAGAGGGGGAAATGTCTCTTGTTGGTGTAAACTTCCTTCTCCCTTTTTTAAAGCTGAGAATAAACACGTTCAAATGTTGTCAGTTACAAATCAAAATGTCACACCAGAAGAAAAATCCTTGTTACATAAAATTTCTCATTTCATATCGATTGGAAAGTTCTATCAGGAGAAATGAAGAATGTTGAACTTGATTTCATGAGCAGACTTTTTTCAGTTACAAGCAGCAGAACATGCCATCATGCCTACAAAACAAATGCAACTGTTTTCTTACCAGCTCTAACCAGCTCTAGTAATTTCAAGAGTAATAAATTTGCTTGAGAATATATATATATATATATATATGTATATATTGAGTCTTAATCAGTCAAAGAAAAGCACCATACATGTCAAAGAAAGTTTGAGGTAATATATCTGATATAAATATACTCACATATGTCAATCAAATTCTTTCAATATCAAAGTGGTTGAATTACCTTGTTTAGTGACATGGTAGATGCTTACTGCAAAAAATGAAAGAAAGGATGGGTATTTCTTCATGTCTCTAGCTGAAGCAGAAATTACAAGGCACAGCACAGATGTCACAGGTAAATTTCTATGTCCCATGTTATGCTGGAAGTCAGACTAGATGGTGGTGATCATATCTCCTTCTGGCCTTAAAAAATGCACCTGTGAAAATAGAATCAGAGCTTATGGGCCATTGAATCCATGTGCTCAGAAATATTTTTTTGGCTGTATAAATGACATTATCTGCAAGAACAAATAAGCTGCATCTACTGGAGTCAGAAGTTGAGACTGAAAATGGGAAAAGCATGAGGAGAAAATCCCAACCTACTTAATTGCCTCACAAATCAAACATATGGGCAATAACTCCTGTTTAGGGGAAATTCAGATGAGAAATATGATTACTGTTCTCTGCAGGAAAGAGACTGCAGTTTGACAAAAAGAGTGCTGTTTTTTTCCAAGTGATCCAAGTGCCAGTGCTTGACTTGCCAGAACTACTTGGGAAGGTCAAAGCTTTCACACATTTTAGCAGTCTCATGCAGGTGGGTGGAATTGCCAGGGAAGACTTGACCTGGTGCAGCTTCTCTCATGGGACAGTTAATCTCCTTTCATGTGTGCTGGGCAAAACATAGAGCAGTTTATGGGTCATTTCATAGAAATTAAAATATATATGGGAAAAACACTGTATGGAGAAAACTTACATTTCTTTTTAGGAAAGAAGCATGAAATTTTATTAATGGTGCAGCTGGTGAAATGTCTGAATATAAATAACACCTAAGTGAGAGGTTTGTGCTGGTGTTCACATGCACTAAACTTCCAGAATGTCCCACACAAAGTATCTTGCCTGAAATATTTTTTTCAGTAGGAGAAAAAGCATGTTTTGCTCAATCTAGTAAAATTTACATAAATCCACTATCATTTTGCACAGGGAGACGCAGTATCTGTTGAATGACATGAGGGACAATATTTTATGCAATGGTCCAGAATCTATAGAGAGGATTTTGGAGGGTTGAGAATGACTCCATGTACCAAAACAATCTGGTATAAATACAAAGTTTAAATATTTGGATGCAGGGAGATTTGTATGTCCTTACATAGACGCTGGGGTTTGTTTTTGGCTGTTCTGCACTTGCTTCAGAGCCTGTCTGCATCTGTTCAATGCATCCATGAATGTAACACTACACCGTGATGGAAATTCAAACACTGCACACGCAATAATTCATCTGCAGCTGTGGGTGGAAGCAGGTGCTGCACAGTCTATGTGCATGTGCCAGCTCTCAGCTCATTTGTTCTGACTTGTGTCTCTTTATTTATTTATTTATTTATTTATATTTTCCCAATTCTGAGCCCCAGAGTTATTTTCCTCTTGCCAGAGAGGGAAAATGCTCTGCAGCTGTCAGTGTTCTGTACATGGGAACAGGCTTGCCCACTGGGCAGGAGAGGGTCATCATGCAGCTGGGCTCAGCCTGAGGCATGTGCACCACAGAGTGGTTGCTCCAGTGTCTTCATTTCTTAATTGGTGGGGCTGGTCCTGGCAAACAACACCAGCATAGGTGGAGCTGGCTTTTACGCAAAGGCTGGAAGGTGGGTGTGGGAGTACAGTGATAAATGGCTGCGGAGCATGAAGGACAGGACTTAAATCCCCCCAATGTGGTGCATGGTGCAAGGGTGACACTATTTTTTTTTTCTTATCGTTATTAGAGAGATTAAGTGGAATTTAATTGGTGCTTTAGCCCTGAGCTGCCCTCAGTGTGGGAGTTGCAGAGCAGACACAACTAGCACTGACTGCAAAGCCAGTAAACTGCAGCCTATCACCTTCCATGTCCTCTAAAAGGCAAACAAATACTCAATTAACCGTAGACACCCTGACAATGATGGGCAGTGCTGGGAGACATCACCCAGCAGAGAGAGAAGGCAAGAAAAGGAGGAAGCAGGAAAAGTCAAGCCACCATAATAAACTCCTCTTGGATACAAGGACACAAAATGAATCTGGGCTGTAAATTCCTCATTCATCATCATCTGCCCAGCACTGGCAACATGGGCAAGCTGGCAGGAAGGACTCCTGCTCTAACTACCCACATGAGGGCTTTTCTGCACTTTTTTCTATGGCAGTTCCAACATCTGAACTACAGAGATACAGCATCAAGGAGCTATCCTGGACAAAAGGACTGAAATGGTAGGTAGATTTAGACTGGTCCCCAGTTTAGTTTTGGATCAGTCCCAGTAGGGTTTTCTTATAGAAATCCCTAGTGCAATTCCAGGATCAAATCCCACCACTGTTGAGGATGACTTCGGCTGTTCCCTGCCACCTGCCGTTAGTGGATGGTCTGGGATGTGATGGCTTTGTAGCCATGGACCGCTGCAGGATGATGGCCACTTGATGGAGTATTGCATTGTGCTCAGACTGAGCCAGTATGTTTCTGGGTCATCCTGCCAGAGCAGCACAGAAAGTTGTTTTCCTCTGTGCTTCCCTTCTCCTGAATAATTGCTTTGTGTGAATTTGTCATCTGCTGATGCACAAAGTAAGACAGGGCAAGCAGCCGCTGAGGTGGCTTCTGTTACTAAATCTGCCATGTGCTGAACTGGATGGCTTGATCTGATGCCTCTACTGCTCCATCTGCAAAATGGAGATAAGTGCTACATTTCTCTTCAACTTTCCTGGAGGTGCAGTCATGAAAAGTGTTACATGAGAAGTTCTTGTTCAGGCATAGATTAGGCTGGGAGTCTGTTAGCTTCCTGGTCCCAGGATTCAAACCATCTGAAAACACAGCCAAGAAAAGCTTTCCTAGCAAAATAAATTTGTACAAGCTTCTTCTCTGGCTGATCTGTGCTTTGAGGGATATCAGCAGACTTTATCCTTGCAGAATACTTGAGGTCCACTTAACACAGGGCACATCTCCTGCATTTGCAAAGCAGGGCATGTGCATGTTCCCTGTGGGCTCTGGGATGCACAGAGAGATGCTAAAGCTATACACAAAGAACAGGTTATGCTGAGTTCTCCAGTGGTGGACAAACACTTCTATGTGGTCTGTGAGCAGGAGTTGCTTAGCTAATGAACTGACATGGGATCTCTGATTTACAATTTCTCATCAAAGATTTGGGTGTAATTACCTAGATTTTCTGGGACCTACGATTGAAATGACTCATCAGCCCTTTGCTAGACCTGTGAAGTCAAAGTTTAAAGTTGGTAAGGTTTGCCTCTGTCTGTTTTTGTATGTTTTTTGCGATAGTGCTTTTTTTTTTTTTTTTTTTTTCCTACTGCTTGAATATGTCAGCTCTATAGATCCATTGAACCAAGGAGTTCTTACAGAATACCTGATTATTACAGTTATTATTTTTATTCCCAATGTTGCCATCATTAAATCAATTTCAAGGCCAGCAGGAGCTGACAAGAAATGCCAACTACCATTATACCCCTCTGGGCTTATTTTCTTAATGAGACTTGCATGCTACAATATTATTCAAGGAAAAAAAAAAAGGTACAGAGACAAATTATACATTTGGAGACTCTTGGGGAAATACGAAATACAGGAGCCTTGTGCTGTAACAGGTTTATTGACCAAGCAGTACAAGAGCTCAAGAACTCAGGTACCTGCAGTATCTCATCGGCCCTACTTATAAGTCTTCTTTCAAACTTCAGGTCTCTTAGGGTATTGCTTTCAGTACCTCTGAAATTCCATTGAGGTCCTTCTCCATGGGCTGTGCTGACCATTGGAGGCTGGCAGGCAACAGTAAATCTGTCTCAGTTTAATCACGCCAGTAGCTCTGATTCCAATCCCAGCAGGGACCTGCTATGATGAGTCAGAAGAGTCTTCTGCAATTACATGTTAGCTCAGGGTAACATCTGAGGGAGAGCTTCCACTTTTTTGCACTGTCCCAGCACTGAATTTGTAAAGCAGACAGCTTCCAGGCTTGCAGAAGTGGCTCATGGTAATAGCTTTTCACTGCTGTTATTCTCTCTGGACTCAATCTTTGTTGGTCAAAGTTTGCTAAACGTTAATGGAGCTGTACAGGGTTAAAAGCCAAGGAGGGACTGTGCTGAGAAAAAGGCACAGCCCTGTGTCCTTGTCAGAGTGATTCCTGAGCTCATGGAATGTCTCCTGAGTATCCTCCTGTAATTGGACTTGAGACTGAATGTGCAGCTGTATGTGTGAAGACTACTTCACCGTTAGGATAAATAAGAACAAACTTTTCAAACTTTTAGCTATTGCATTTGAGTTTCTTAAAGTCTTCACTATAAAAATATATCATGTCTATCACCACTTTTGTGTCCACTCCAGATCCACTCTGTTAATATTAATTATAAATATGCTCCAATGGATAATATCAAAATAACAACCACCACAAGAGAAAGTAAATAAATGTAGTGTGTTTTTTTTCATGTGTGCTTCAAAGAAGTTCTGTCTCACATCTTCACAAGTGATTCTGGAGTGGGCTTTTGTCACCACAGGAGACCTGGAAATCACTGATAGTTCCCTAGAAGCAATGGAGAAATGGCACTGAGCTGTGAATAGTTGATTAAATATTAGCTGAAACATGTTACTTGATGCAAGCCTTGAAGGGTAGGTCTGGGATTTTCACAAATAGAAAAACAATCTAAGATTTACCTTTTCTCTGGTTGTATCTCTTCTGAATTGCATCCACCAGTTAACCTTTAGGGGATGGACCAGACTGATGTACAGAATTCCAATATAAAAATACTGATGTAATATGGTGTCCTCTGGGTGCTGGTTTTTCTCCATTAACTGTCAAGGGAGTCCAGTTAACTTGTTCATATGGAGATGTCAACATTGAGGACACATACATTTGGATAAAAAGTATTAGTCCTGAGGGCCTAAGGGGTGAGATTCATCTCATCCTGCTTCATGTGTCCAAAGCATGGATGTGAACAGCTAAGCCAAGGCATCTAGAATTTTTTCCTCCTCAACAGAGACAACTCTTCCTCAGATGTCAGTAACAGTGGATGACTAATCTGTCCTTTAGCTATAAAAGAAATCAACGTGGCTAGGTGAGATGCCAATACATATTTTGCAGATGACTCAGGGTGGGATTTAACTGAGGTGCCTCATGCAGATGCAGAGCAATGGTTGAGACCAGGACATACCATCATTTATCAGCAGCTTGTCCACCTCTGCTCTGCAATAGTGATAATTTAGGGGAAAAAAAATAACCTGAGTCTGGTCCTTCTGAACCTGGTGAATGAATTTCCCTAGATTCCAGCAACAGTAAGACCAAAATCCACCCCCTTGTTTTACTCTGATGTACTGTCACAACAGCTAACCAGCAAATAGATCACTCACATTGGGCATTCATCTCTCCAAGCATGCAAGTAGCTCAGTCAGAAAGAAATAAGCTTCCAAGTATGCTGCTGGGAGCGGGGGACCACAGATACAGAGGGAGCTGATGTTGGCTGTTACCTTAGCAACAATCTCCATCTGGTAAGGAATCTGGAGCAGGCAGTCTGACCCCTGGCAAAAATGTTTAATGGCTTAATGACTTAAATAACTGAATAATTCTAGGCTGCTATGAAAGAGAGTAGCATGTAGCCCCCGCTGAACATCACTTGTAGTTATAATGGGTGAAGTAAACATGGCTTTCTGTTTCACATGCTTGGACTTTGACAAAGAAGGTGATATGAAAGTACATGCAAGATGCTGTTTTTGAAAGAAAGTGGGCCTGATAAGAAAAAGAGCCTGATTTTCCATGACAGACCCAACACATCCACTTATAACAAATTTATGCTATTGTAACACCATGGAGAATTGAATCAGTATTTCTTCCTAAAAGGAGACAAAGTCTTTTAGGAGATTAATAATATAATAATATCAAACTGTTATACAGCATTGTTAATCCACTGATTTCAAAACCTATTGATGCCACAGAAGGTAAGGTTAGAATTCCACTTGCGCTTCACATAATAATTTATTTCAATGAACTTTTTTTCCATTTTTTTTTTTTCTTTACTTTTGTGTTTTGGTGTGGCTGAACACTGGATTTATGCCCTGGAGAATCTGTCTTACCCTTGAGCTTGCTCCATTGACAGTCTTTAGGGCTCTTTTGGCTGAAGCTTTGTTGAGAAGTAATAGAAACAGATTGTACAGGTCTGCCTGCTAAAAACCCACAAGCTTTATGATATATTCTAGACTACCATCTGTTGTTTCTCCACCTGCAGTTAACTTATAATCAAAGAAAGATTTGAAGGCCACTTTGGAGATCCATCTGGTCTAAACTCCTATAGAAAGGACTCAAAAAAGGGCATATGTACAGCAAAAACTCTTGCTGCAAGTGTGCTCATGACAAAGCTTTTTCTACCTGAACCAAAGAACTTTGCTCTGGGGGAGACTTATGTCTTCATGTGTACACATTTTGCGTTTTCTCACTGGTGGAAGGAGGACAAATTGCAATAGTGTTTTATTTATTTATTTATTTATTATTTTTAATTGTTATCTCCTGGAATTTCTTAGTGTTTATAGGTCACTAACAAGTGAAATGGTAATATCCATCTTACTATATATGCCTCATTTTCTATTGTACCAATAGTGAAACTTGGTCTCATAGCACTTATTTTAGCTTTATCTTTTCCTGTGCCTTTCATATTCTTCAGTACAAAATTATGACTTTTCCTGAGCTTTGGTGCTTACTACCAGAAACAATCCTCCCATTCAGGCTATCAGTCTTTTCTTCCTTTGTAGCCCTGGTAAAATTCCTCAAGCTCTCAATAGTCACTGGTAAAATAAGCTGAAATACCCGTTTCTCTTTGCTGACCATCAACTGAGCCCAGGGTGACCAGCTCAAAAGGAAGGACCTGCATTATACAACTATTAACACTGGCTGGCAGCTCTCTGCTTGGATAACTGTCATGGAAATGGCTACTTGCAGGATGCTTTAATCTGCCTCAAAGACTCCGGGCTCTGTAGCTGCTAGTGATAACAACTGTAGTGCTTCTAAGGATAAAAAGCACTGGGGTAATAAGAAAAAAAAATACATGTGACAGCCAAGCTGTTCTCTGACCTCATCTCTGTTCTGCAGTTTGCAAAAGGTGAGAAGACCAAAAAAAATCTTAAAATAGGAGCAGCAACTGCCACCCATCTTGATTTCCTGCTTGTTTCCCTTGCATCAGTGATTCAGAAGCTGCTCCCTGAAAATTGGCCCTGATGAACCAGTGAGATGTGTGACATTCCCCTCACCAATAAAAAAGGTCCAAGTAGCTTATGTGGCTTGTAGTAGTCAAAATATTTCATTTTTCATGTTTCATATTTCATTTCATACACTCTCAGAAAGTTTGTTTTTCCTTTCAGTAGTTTTATAAATCATGCAGGGAGGTATTAGTGTGTATTTTATATTATGTATTTTATATTTTATTATTATATATTTTATAATACATGCAGGGAGGACAGCATGAGATGTTACATTTTAACTGAAATATTGTATAGCTGGCAGAGCCATGCTTTACCCTCCCCATGTACCCAGAGGTTCCTTTGAGATTCATCAGTCACCGACTGTAATAGGAGGGGAGGCGAGAGGTCAGGACATCTAAATGAGCCCTATCAATCTCAGGATAAATGTAAGGCTTGGGAAACTTAGAAGTCTATGCAGGGGCCTGAATTTGCATTTCATAACCTTAAGAAAGACAAAGCTTGTGCTTATAGATAGATGGTGAAGAGATTTTAAGCTCTGTAGGCAAAATTAGATTTCAATATGCACAGAGGAAACCAAAATTCTAGGACAACACAACAGGATAAGCTGTGGAGAAATGTTTTTTCTGCCAGCAGAGAAGCAGAAGTGGAGCTGCTGGGGAAAACACCATGTTTCCATGCCTTGCACCCAGCCTTTGCCTTGGTGGCAGCAGTTATCAGAGAGCTGCATGTCTGTGCTTTGTTCTGATGTGAAATGCATAAATCAGTTATTAGGCATGAAGATCTGGCTACCACTTTATTAGGTATAACTAAGGCAAGGGCTGGCGTCCAGGGGGGACTACTTTGCCCCTCCAGGCAGCTGACTACTTTGCCTAAGGTCAGGTCAAGTCTTGGGTATTTGGGAGTCCTAGTGCCTGGGCTATCTGACTTGTACAGATGAACTCTGGCCTGAATCACTCAGTTCTGATTTACTCCTCTCATGCTATTTATGGAATTTTCAGTTTTCTGCCACAGATTGCTGGGAAAATTCACAGAGACTCATTTACTCATGTAATATAGATTCTCCAAAACAATTTAAGGTTATCTCTAAATTCTCTGTTAGTATTCGTAGAAAGGCACAGAATCAGATAAAAATCCATGTATCTTATAGATCTTGTGATCTTGTGACATGAAAAACCTTTTTTAAGTGTGTTTTTAGGAAAAAAAAGAAAAAAAAGAAAAAAAACAGCTCAGTACAGGTTTCATATTTACATAAGGATCAGAAAATTGAGATTTCTTTGTAGCTAGCAAATAAGAAAAATGTGTGGGGATTAATATAAAGGCTAATGTAAGCTGAAAAGAGATAAATTATCTAAAGCCTGGATCTTGCATTAGCTGTAGAGAAAGCTCTGTTAATTGAAATGAAAAACTTCTTTGCATCATTTATTTTCACTGAATCTATCTTTAGAAGTAGTCTTTGGTCAAAATGATGAAAGATTCCCACATGTGTATAACTAATATTTCAGCTTGAAGCTGTGAGGGAATGGCACTACACACTAAACACTCAGTAGTCCAAGGACTGTTTTCTTGAGGTATCCAGAACAAGGGTTCGAGGCAGAGTCTCCCATACCCCAGCTGAGTGAGTTAGGATGCAGGCCTTTCATCATTCTAGGATGGATTGGTCTTTTGCTGTTCTTAATGAAACTTTTCAAAACTCTGACTGTTCTGATGCAAAATGAAAACATATGTGCAAACCTCAAGGAGTTTCACAATTAATCTTTTCCAATCATGCCAGATTCTTTGAGTTTGTCATTAATCTTTTCTTACTAGGGATTTGTTTCTTGCTTCCTTTGGATCTGTAAGTTTCCAATCTTCTCCTATACTCCCCAGGGATAAAGGAAAAGTAGTGCAAAGACTGTGCCTCTGACCCAACCATTTGCTGCTGCTTCTAGTTAGGTCCTGCCTACATGGTTCCTGGTGGATGAACCTTCATCCTGTGATGCTTAAGAATGTCAGCTTTCCCAAATTTTTGCAGTCTTACACTTTTTGCAACCTTGTTCTTGAAAGGTTGCAGAATGTGGCTTTCTAAATAAGGAGGAGTCTCCATTCACAGTTGGACATGATGTTCAGTCTGTCTGTCCATCCTGCTTCATTAAAAGGCTCACATGCATGCCCAATTAACAAACTGTTCCAGGAACAAAGAGATTCTCCCACATTTGACATTATTACAAGACCAGATAAAACATCCTCACAAAAACTGAAATGCTGCATCAGTATTTGTGTTACTAATACAGCTGTGGTCTTTGTCTAATGGGTGTAGAAATACAGTGAACATAACAGGAATTAAATGCATTAGCCTGGCTTCGTGGTTATCAAGAAACAGAAGGATGCTGGTACACTACGGTTATTTCATTCCCAAATGAGGAAATGATGCTCAGACTGAAATAGAAGTTTCTGTTCATTTGTTGTTTGTTTGTTTCTTTGTTTTAATGTGGTTGTATTCCTGTATTGCAAGAGCAAGCACCTCTATGTAACTTGCACAGTGAGTAAATAGTCCTGTTTTTTCACACTCCTTCTAGCAAAAGTTGAGATGCACATTTGCTTATTTAATGAGTTTTTCTCTCTCTCTGTTTTGTATTAAACCACATTGTCTTCAGCAGATCATGATTTATTCTCAGTAGGTAAAAATAATGAAAGGGCATTACTCCAAATTAAGCAAAAATTCCCACCTTTGCAGCCAAGCTTCAGAAATACAGCAAGACGACATAGAAATAGAAGCAAAGGCAGAAGTCAGGCTTAGCAAGCATGTGAGCTTACAAGGGGTGAGGATTTTTTCAGCCAGTCTACTCTCCATGCCATGAACACCAGATTCACTGGACAGCCAAGAGAAAGGAAGAGAAAAAGCACTGCCTGGTCCTCCCATCCTTCAGATCTCATTAGTCAGCTGCCCTGTGGGGAACATCCCTGCTGCCTCAAAACAGCCACCGGGCTGCACTGTGGGGATAAACAGCAAAAAGCTTCCCTTGGAGGGAAGCCGCCAGCTCCAGCTAATGCAAGCTCCTCCTGGCCTCACTTCTCTGCCCACCCACTGACGTTCAGCTGATCCTTCTTGCTTCAGACACATTTCTTTCTTTATGGTGAGCTCTGGCAGGGATTTTCATCCCATTCAGCTGTTAATATTTGATTATGCCTCTAGTGAATTGAACACTCATTAATTTCAGCAACAATATAAACATCAAAGGACTGAATTAGTTATAATAGGGAATGTGATGTGTTGGCATCAACGTTTATTCATGGCTTTTGTCCACTTCCTAATGATGCCGCTGTTGAGGGTAGAGCATGGCATTGGAGGAACTTTTTTCAACCTGATTTCAAAAATGTCTTACACCCATAGTGACTTCACACAGACAAGAGCAGAGGTTTGCAAGACCTGGCATGAGTGTGGGGTCTGACTGCCCCTAAATATGTCACCTATGGAAAATTATGGATCTGGATAACAGTTAAGATTTCACTGTGCTCCTTATATCCTTTTAAGAGATTGACAGCTCTCAGTCAGCTGCTTTGTACTCACAGATTGAGACTAGCACTGGAAGACTTGGAATAATGTTAGCTCACCAGGAGTCTAGTATTTCAGACAGAGAACTGTGTTGTTTTATTTTGCTTTGTTTTCAAATCCCTGCAATCGATTTCCATAAAAATTACCACAATATTAACATTTTGTTAGGATATTTACATTTTGACTGTTTGCAGCACACTGAAATGTCCACTCTAACCTTTTGGTTTCCTCCTTGCTACTGTTCCATTGCAACAAGCTTAAAGGCTTTATTCTTTCTTTTGATAAAATCACTTACATTCTGGTGGAACCTGTTACTATTCATGATGAACTTGCATAGTCCTGATGAGCATTTATAATGCAAAGCAGTACTGTGATATGTAAATGTTGCTGTAAAGCTTTCCTATTTACACAAAATTTGGAAAGAAATATATATGTATGTAGTTCACACCTGTTCCACAGCAAATGAGAAATATTGACTTTTTGAAGCTTGTTTTCATCCCAAGTTGGGACAAATATCAATTACCCCTGAAAATGCTATTGTTTGTGGCCATCCTTGTTATCTTCCCTTAAGTAACAAACCTTCCTGTGTTTCTCATGCTGCTATCTACCAGATTTTTTCCCATTTGTTCATTTTCCGTCAATACCTGGTGCTATCCAAACCCAGGCCACTAGTTGATTTCTCAAACTCCCAGTAGCACCGTTAGTGCTACTATTCCAGCATCACTCTCAGGATTTGCAGAGCCAGGCACATGAGGACTCTCTGCAATTGGCAGAACTCAGTTAATTTATTGCCTCATTTAGCTCTTTGAATACTGAAACAGTTGTGCAAAGTCCCTGGTTCAGTACCAGATGAGGATTTGGAAGCCAACCAAGCTCTTTTCTTGTGTTGGGCATGACATATAAATATAAAAACTGTTGTTTTATCTCCTGTAAATATAATTATCTAGTCAGATTAGTGATTATAGTGCTCACAGCCTTTGCTGTGGAATTAAAGGACATGGAGGGCTATGAAATACTGTACATGCTTTGGTAAATCAAATCAACCTGAAAATAACATCACATATTATAACGTCATAAGCCAGAACAGCAGCAGGGACCCTGATACACAACAGATTTCAGTGGAACATATCTTCCTAGATACTTTCATGGGTCTTGTCTTTGCTAGTCCCTTCCCTCAGTATATTTCAGTTTATTCTAATTTCTTCCAAGTTGGTGTTGATTCATCCAAAAATAAGACCTGTGATTTGCACAGGAGGATGGTGACAAAAACTCTGTTTGGACTTCAGTCCACCCTTGTTGTTACTTTAGTCTTGATAAACTTTAGAGGTGAGATTTCTGCTTCTTCTCCTATTGCAGCTGATTGAAGGCACATGGGCAAAAGGAAGCAGTGACCGGCATGGCTTGTGCTGATAAGGTCCTGTACCATTAAACTGAGTAACAAGAAGAAAGGTGGTCACCTCAGACTGCCATGCTGGGACAGGTTTATCAGATGGATGAAGGGAGGTGTAACCATGCCCTACAGCTCACTTGCTGTGCAACCCCTCTGTTATCCCAGTGAGGCTGTAGCTCTGTGACTTGTTACAGACTTCCAATTCCTCCTGAACATTCCCCGCGCTGTGTGCCCCCCTGTCCAGGCCTGGGGATGGGTAACCACAAGTGCTACCAACCTCTGCAATGGCACTTGGTTCCAATCTGGCTGCTGTCTGTTGCAGTTGTGAATTCATTGCTCTAATCCAAAATTCAAATGAATGGCATGTTAGAGAGGGGAAAGATACTATTTACTTCCCTTCTCTCTGTTATAAGGAGACAAATGTCTCCTTATATTTTAATTTTCCTTGAATGTTTAGCAGCAATTCTTTTCAGACACTTAAAACATTGCTAGCTGTTCCAGGAAGCAAGACAGGTATTAATGCCTTACAAATGGAACTGCCTACTTTCTTTTGCATGTAGGAGAATCCATGAGGACTGCCTGAAATTTGGGCTGATAGTGACTTGGGCATGGCTCATGTTCTCTCTCTCAGGTTATTTCTATTTAATGACAACTGACGTGCTAACAAGTCTTTGTAAAAGGCTCACTCATTTGCTAGAGTTATATCTCCAGCTCACAGAGCACCAGTACAGAACAGCATCTTATAATTATTGGCTTTACTGCTTTAAATCTTTTTTGTTAATATGTGATGACTGCTGTGTTCTTGGCACCTCTGAAATCTTCTAAGAATGTCTGGCTCAACAGGAAAATAGTCTGAGGCAACACCATGACACTGGGAACTGCAGATTTTGGGTTGTGTTCTTCACTTAATAATCAATCTTCAGTTCCTTCATGCCTCAGTTTACTCATCTGAACATTAATGTATTCAAGGCATTGGGATGCTTTGATTATGCCATCCAGTACAGCTACAAATGGTAGCGGTGTTTTTCTTTTTAAAAAAAAATGCAAAACATACTAGTTTTTTTCATAGTTGATTTTGTTTTGTTTTGTTTTGTTTTGTTTTGTTTTGTTTTTTCTGATTGGCAAGCATCGGGGGTACACTAAATAACTAAACAAAATACAGAAAAGATGGCTGCAAAGATGTATTAACTGACCCACTGTCATTAATTAAGGTCCAGTGTAAGTCAGTCAAATTAACTAAAGCAGGCACCATAAAATGCATGTATTTGACTTCCTCCTCCTCCTTTCTATCAACTATTTAACAGCAGACAGCAGGTAAGAGTGAACACACACTGTTTGTCTCCACTGCTTTTCCAAAACATGCTTGAGGCTGTTGGATGTGCTCTGAGGTGTTAATGCTGAGCATGGCTGGATAAATTAATAAGAGCAGCTAGCAGGGGGCTGCCTGCTTCTTGCTTCCCCTGATCTGGCATGGTTCTCCAGGTGCTGAGCAGCGAGGAAGAGCAGTCTGTTAGTAAGTGCAAGTGACTGCGAAGTTGAAGGGGACCTCATCAGCACTCCCACGCTGGCACCAGGATTCTGGCTGCAGAAGAAAAGCACTTGTCACCATGGACACCAAAACAGGGAGGACTCATCAGAAAATATCGATAGGGTAAAATGTCAGTGACTGAAATCCAGACTAGCATGTGATCTTTAAAGGACGGCAGTGAATCATCTCTTAGTTGTGATAGGTGAGGTGATTTTTGACTGCACAAAATCTTTGGGGAAATCCATGGGGTAATTTGCATCTTTTCTTGTTATTAATAGCAGTGTTACAGTACTGGAGCAGTATCCCACTGTGTTTAGATTCTGAATAAACACAAAACAAAGAAGGTGTCAGGTCATATAAGTATGCTGTCTGAGTACCAGGCAGGAAGCAGTGGGCTGCAAAGACTGAGCTCAGACCCAGGACATCTGGAACACCAGAATGCTGAGCCCTGATGCGTTCAATGACAGTCAAAGCTCAGGCAAGGGCATGTCCACAGGTCCTCTGAGCAGTGTGATACAGGAAGG
The DNA here is from genome assembly GCA_011075105.1 of Heteronetta atricapilla. Lineage (NCBI taxonomy): Eukaryota > Metazoa > Chordata > Aves > Anseriformes > Anatidae > Heteronetta > Heteronetta atricapilla. The sequence continues at coordinate 1,726,074 of CM021757.1, read as the reverse complement.
ATGCTACGTTAGGCCCTGCCTCATGTAGTCCATGCTTGCAGTACTGATGTAAGTGTAACATATAGCCCCACTGTCCACTCCAGGTTAAAACACACGACAGATCTTCCAGCCCCTAACCACTGCTGTGGGACAACTGTGATCACTCTAGTTTTGAGAAGATAACTTAATACAGTCTGCTCTCTTGAAAACTAACAAAGACCTTACAAGTTAGCCCATTTATCATTCCAGAGTGGAATTTTCTCATCAGTTTTCAAATGAGAACCTTCTCAAATCCCAGAGCTAATCAGACATTGATTTGCTGCTTGGTTTTGCTATATAATTTGCAGAAATACATCCACAGGCTTGGCTGTAATGGCAGTACCTTTGCATTCTGTAGTTCTCTGAATATATCTGATGACATTAGTCAGACTACTGAAGTAGTTGTCAAATGGAAGAGACAACTTCAACAGACCCAAGTTTACTGCTTAGAGGAACAATATTAGGAGAAAAGGAATGGAAGTAATTCACCAGCTACTGCAATTTTAGATTGTCTCTATACCAGGCATAAATAGCTACTTTGCAAAGACATTTCAATATGTTTCTGCTTCTCTTGGAATATTTAAATGGTCTTAATTTTTTCAGATCATACATTATCTGTATCACATTGAGATCTGTCTCTTCTGTAATCAAGCGGAGTCTCTGAACTGTCCTTCCTGTGACATGAGATCTAATTGGAGATGGGATTTGAAAGGTTAAAGGGCCTTATCTTGTCATGAAAGACAGGGTATATCTTCATCCATGTGTGTAAATCTGCAGGTACAGTCAGATGCTCTCTCAGTGTGTCAGGTGTGAGTGATGGGGAAGGAGCTAATTGTTAAGGTAGACATCAGGTTTTAGATCAGTTCTCCAAGATTCCCTGCTAGGAAATCTCATGAGAAAAACAAATCAAAAGGATTTATGGTGCCTTCTGTTGAGGAGAAGACCTGGACCAGCACTTCTGTGGCAATAGGTTAGTTCCTCTTCAGAAACTTCCAGGATTAAAAATGGACATTTTTGAACTTAGATAAAGAAAAGAAAAAGGGAGATTTGAGTGAGCTTTTTAAGAAATGACAAATTTACTGTGCAGCACTGATGCTGTGTGGAGGGGAAGAATCAGGAAAAAAGGGGATGGCAGTTGTGCTAGGATTTCACATTATTAATGGTACTAGTTCCAATTTTCATGGAGACTTTCTGGACATTTACTCATACTCATAAAGATTTTTTTCCCACTTACTTTAATTTGGGGAGAATATCAGATCTATTCTTCAGACTTAAAATGTGTGTATTAAAACAATGGTGATTATCCTGCCTGTCAGGCAGACTCTGAAATGACCCTTGGATTGCTTTAAGATTGTTGCATTATTATTGCTGGATGTTATGATTATTATTTTTTAAGGAAAAACTAAAGCAGAGAATAGGAAATTAGTTGCCACTAGAATATAATTAATGCAGAATACATCTGTATGTAATCAGGATGTTTTGATTGCAGTCTAGTGGGATTTCTGGATGTCCTTTTTAGCCATGACATCATGCAAGCCTGATTTTGACACCATTAGAAGTGAGGAATCAAGATAGGAACTGAGGATGTCGGAAGCACTGCCATACTACTAAGCCTAGGGAAGAAGAAGACTCAAATCCATCTTGCTCCAGCTCTGCTAACAGGCAGAGATCAAGCATCTGATGTGACACTTCTGGTGGTAAATTTCTGGATTCTGATTCCTAGTTACTGAATTTGCATTCAAGGCCAGGATGAATTCTCCCTATCTGCATTTCCAGCACAAAACAAGAGACATTACCAGTGTCAGAAAATTTTGAAATGGTAGGTAGAACGAGCCAGACCATCCTTTGTCACCTTAAAAACTCCAAACTGTCTCCTCTTGTGAAGAGATTGCTTTGGGATATTTCTCATAATCCTTGTCATCAGTTCTTAACTGTTGCAAAGGAATGAAGGGTCCAAATTATTGGCAAAATTATTTTGAAAGAGTCTCAGTTTTGATATAAAAAAGGAAGGCTAAATAATAGTGCAGTGACAAGAAAAGATATGGTTGTGTTTTCTCAGAAAAAATATATCTGAGCAAAAATCCAGAATGTTTATTCAGGTCTTGTCTTCAATAATCTCTCCTCTTTTATCTTAAAAATGTTAGCAGGTTCTCCAATTCTTTGTCCCTGAAGCCTTTCAAAGGACTTTTCCCCTGACAGACAACAAACACGCTGATGAAACACAAACTCCGCTTGCTCATTTGAAAGTATTCTTGGCAGCTTAATGCATGTACATGTTTTCTTGATGCATCAAACAGCAGGATTTGGGATGAAGGAGAAATCTACATTGTCGGTGCAGATTTATTCCTGATAGATAACACAGCAGCATTTGAATAATTTTCAATACAAAATACTTCCTAGCAGAATAACGTAATTGTTCCATCCAACAGCCAGGGCAGGTGCCCCAGCTATACAAACACCGAAGAATTTGGTTCAGCTTAGCATTTCCATTGTCACATATTCAATGTGTTCATTTTTTCAGCCAAATCCTGGCCAGTGGTGTAAGGAAAATGAAGTGGACAGCAGCTCATCAATAATTCGTTAATGCTGAAACACCATGTAGAGACAATTGCACCACAATATGCCTCAACTACAAGAAGAAAATGCAGTGATTAGGAATGAAATGGAAGCTGGCCATGGCAAATTGCATGTTCTTCTCAAGATGATGATTTTTTTTAGTAAGGATGGGCAGGTAAAAATCAGTCAGATGGAGTGGCGTCACTGGCTGCCTGTCTCATCCATCTCTGGGCAGTCAACTTTCCCCTCCAGGGGTGGTGGATCTGTTAATCAAAGTGTTGCAGAACTCCTGTAGTTCACAACCTCCCCTCATACCATTAGGTATGACTTTAAAATGAAGGTCCGGGAGCAGCTCCATGTGCACCTCTTCTGCTCCAGCAGTTCTGAGAGTAGCACAAGTGTATGGGGGGAAGGTGCAACTGTATGTTGAGCCTAATTTGTCAGCATTCATGAGCCTGGGTCCCCCTATCCTGCTAACGGAAAGCAAATCAGCAAGCTAGCCACTTCCCATGGCAAGGAATTTACCCATATCAGTAGCAAAACTTGACAATTTCTGTTATTACTTTTCTGTCTGAAGAAAGGCATTTTCCATGGAGACAGAAAGAAGGCTATTTCACATAGTCTTCATCAATGACTTCAATTCCTCAGTGATTTTTGTTTAGTCTTTGAAAAAGAAGGACTGCTGTGCTGACAAGGAATTCTGCCTTTTTATTGAAGTATTGGAGCATAATTGAGATATGACAGAACATCTTCAGGTTGCCTTTGGCATAGTTTTGTGTCAAATGCTGCTTTGAATTGAAGGTTTTCTTGGCAGTGGCAGGACACACCAGGTCTGCCCACCTTTTCTGTGAAGAGAATTTTATTTTTTTCCAGTTCAGGTTGAATTCATTTCTAGGTGTCTTCTGTCCTATTTTATGTTAAAATGCTAAGGTAAATAAATAGGATTTAGGCGATTAAAATCCCCAGGTGTGCATTTGTATCTCACAGAGCCATTAAGGATGGATAAGAGTTTATTTGGGTTCTGATGAGGTCCTTATGCCATAACCTGTGTATGTATAGCTTTCATACCAGTGCTCAGGCATGTTCCTGGACCAAGGGCCATGTGAGTTGCATCCATTTTGAGTGACCTGGTCTGCAGTCAGGTTTGCTTATTAGGGAAAACAATCAGTGCCCCTAGATTAAAGAGTACCAATGTGGAGGCCATGCAATGAAGCATGGCATGAAAAGGTGCTGAGCTGAGGCAGGTGTTGACATCTGAGCTGATGCTGGAGGCATTACCAAAGAAGCAGGCGTTGTTTGAATTAGACCTGAATGGTTCAGATGAAGCTGCCAGAAAGTTGCCTGGTCAAAACCAGACTCTGCCCATCAGGCAGGATGTGTTTTCAGGAGAAAACATGCTTTGTGTCTAAAAATCAGTTAATTCAAAACCAAACAAAGAAAAAAAAATATTGCTGTGAGTTTTTCATTGCAGTCATGTAAACCATAATTATGAAGAAATTCTCAAGACATACTCTGCTGCTCAGGGAGATCACCCAAGACCATGGAGGACTACCCCAGTCAGGGAATTTGGCTTATGGGAAAATGGGAAATCTAGCTTCCAAACTACACCTCTCATCATGGAAGGCATCACAGTACAGAAAACTCTCAGTAACGGTATTATTTTGCATGCTTGATAATCTTGACATCTATATTTTTTTTAATGCATAGTCACTGTGAAATGCATTAAAAATACTGTATTGACCCATTGTTTAAACAAAGCTTCTGGAGTACAATGTCTTTTTTTTTAAAGTAATGACAAGCACTGAGGCCACAGCTAAGAGAAAGGTCTGTAACTTCGTGGCAATTAACAAAGACAATTACGTTCTTATAATGAAGTTTTTTTAAAAAACTCTGTGGTTATAATAATAATTAGGTAGCCATATATATATATGTTTTGCAGCAAACAGAATCAAATTTAACACTTACAGTAACCTTTTTTGAAGGCTTATGCACCAAAATGTGTGAAATTCTGTCCCCGAATAAAGACAGAATTAATTTTCTTTGCCTGATTCAGTGACTTCTTTTTTGTGCTACAGACCCAGAATTTAAGGCTGAAAGCAGAACCTACAATAAAAAAAACAAAGTTTCTGATTCAGCCTTGTACTGGAGAATCTGCTTTCACTGGGAAGTTTCATAGTTCTGGAGTTCATTCACAGGTTCAACAGCTACTCTGAATGAGACATTTATATAGGGTGTTTGCAGAGGTTGCTTTCTTGGGAATCATATCACAATGTTGTATGAAGAGTGGCATAATGAAAAGAACATTATGGGCACTGTTACTTCATTTTTCACTTGCTTGAAAATATTATTTAAAATGAAAGTTAGCTTCTTTGTTTGTCTTTAGATACAGTGTATTACAAAAGGAAAACACTGAACTACAGCATTTCCAGGCAAGGAAATCCTGCAATTTCCTTGCTTGTGATTTCTTTTTATAACCTTGAACTATGTAGATACCAAACACCTAGTGGAGAAAAACAATTCCAGACAAGCTGGGGAGTGGAGGGATGCTGTTCAGAGAAGACCTGCAGGTTTTTCCAGTGGATACCAGTACCTCTTTTATATTTGTTTTTGCCGTGGACAAAGTCAGTATGGACACAGTTCTGCCTGCTGCATTGCCTTCCCACGATGTGAGACGCTGACGGATTTCTTTTTCTCTCTCTATCTCCATTTTTCTTTTCTCCTCCTCTAGGTCCCAAGGTCCACTGGCAACTTTAAGTACCAGTCCAGTCTCAGAGCATCCCATCTGGTAGTAGTGATGTGCCTGGGCACTTACTGGCCTAGCTTTCTTGGTGACAGTATTCAAAAGGTACTGTTTGTGGCATGTTTCTGCAGATATCAGTGTGCCCCAAGGATTCCCTTGAGAATCCCCAGGAAAAGGCTTTGGATTCACAGCAGAGGGATGAAATGTAGGTCTCTTGCCTGAAAACCATGTCATTTGCACTCCTTCTTGTTCATCTGATGTCAGGGTCACTCACTGGGCTAACTCTGTTCATCACAGCTCCAGGCTGTTGGAGGGAAACAAATGACAGCTGGTTTTACAGTCAGCTGCCAGAGCTGCTACATAGGCTATCCACTGAGGGAAGCCATGAGACTAAGAAACATTCAGTGGAAGGCAGCCCTGTGAAATCCCAGTCATCCTCCTCAAGTTGTCCCAGAAATGGAACACTGAGCATTCTCCCATTAATAGACACTTAGAAGTGACTACACTCAGAGTGGTAGGTAGGAAGGTAGGAAGATGGACAAACTAACTGGTTTAATTAAAAACGTGCCATTTGTGAGTTGCAACATACAGGATTTATAGCTCTGGTCTCAATCATTCACACTAGCCCATCACAACTCCTTGTGATGTTGCCTTCATCATATCCCTTGGGAAGCATGCCTAGCTCCCAGCTGTTCTCCCTCTTTTAATATTTTCATTACATCTCACCTACACCGCCCTTTATAATATTGTTTTTGCCAGGTGCTGACTCTGCACTTAGATTTGTTAATTGTCATTCAAATTATTCATTACAGTTCAAAAGCAACAAATTCATCTACTGGAATGTGAACAATCAAAGCATTTCGTCCCTTGTTCATCCTGCAAGGGAAAGTGGCAACCCAGGAGTCTCTTAGAGCATGACTGAAATGCAGCAGAAGCAGCTGGCAGAAATTTGGAAATTTCCTCCCACCAGAAGCACCAATATTTTTTCTTGTTTCTGGCAGAAGGCTACAAATGAAAAATGTCAAAAGACTCTCTTTAAAAAAGACCTTTTTGACACTTCCACTTTACTTACTAGTCAGTTTAGTTGTTTGTGTTTTCTTCTAGAACTGATATTCTGCACATTCCTGCCTTGAACTCGTGGTCTTCTTTGGACTGATGCATCAGTCCTGTACTGCAACAGTACAGAGAGCAGAGAAGCACATAGTTTGAAAATGCATGTAAGATATTTGATGGACTCACGATCAGCCCAAGAGCCCCATCTCTAAATAGCTTCAGCTTCCCCAGTCAAAATGAAAAATGCAAAATTTCCCCTGGAAAAATGTTGAAACATTGAAAATGGAGCAAAGCCACATTTTTGGACAGCCTTTTTTTCTCTGAAATTCAAATACATCCTGACACAGTCCCCATCCAGTTCTAAGTACTGGACTGGAAGCCCTGGAAAGCAAATCCATCTGGCTTTAAGCAGAACATTACTGGTCACAGGAGAGGAAAAATTCCTCCATATGAGCCCAGGCCCTTGACTGGAGAGAGCCTCCTTATACAGTTGCTATAACAAGAATCTCAGGTGACTCTCAGCAGGGCTGTAGATGTCCATATTGCAGACATGTAGTTAGATGAATTTGTCCTCAATCTCTCTTGCTGTGTATACTAGTGAGAGGATAGATAACACCACTTTGGGGGCGGATGTGGAGTGGTTAATAGCTTCAGTGAAGACATACACCAATCCCTTGACTTTCTATAAAGGGTTTATAATACTGAACCTAAATGATGTAGGAATGAACACATCTATCCTTGAAACCTCAGTGAACATGTACAGGGACCACTCCTCTATCTGTAAGTGCCCTGGCAGCAGTGCCAATAAGTGCCACCAGTAAGTGGTGGAGGGAATACCAAGCTGCTGGGAGCAGGTCAGTGTTGACGAAATGTTTCCAGCAGCCCAGAAATGTGTTATCGTATTAGAATAAAACAAGCTGGGTAGCAGCATGAGCTATTCTAGCATGGGCCACTGAAACTCACAGTTACCAGTGACTACTAATAGATGTCTACTTGCATGTGAGAAGTAGGAGGGCAAGTAGAAAGTGGCTTTTGGCAGTATATAAAATTCAGTTTGTCGCAAGGCTTACGGTTTCACAAGGCACGTTACAAAAATCTATCTGTGGCCCAGCAGCTGGTTTGCTTTTAGCCTTTGAACTTACTGTACCTGGCCTCAGAAAATCTTCTGAAAGGCAACAACCATTTCCTGAAGGATCAGAGTGGATAAGAGTTAGAATAATGTATTTATTCTTGGTGTTTGATTTCACTCACTTTAATAAAAGCATAGCAGTATTTTAAGTATAGCAGCTTTCAGTAATACAAGGGACTAATGAAAGATGCACATGAAAATATCTGTCATTGAGGACTTACCACTACCTATCAAAACATATAAAGAAATCAAAAGAAACATCTATTGAACTAGCTTCTGTCATCTACCTTTCCTCAAATCAGTTTAGCTCTTTGTCTCCAACAAAAGACTAATTTCACTCTGCCAGGCAGTTCTGGTCCAAGGTCAAGTCGCCTAAGCTGAGGGCTAGCAGAGAAATGATGAAAGCTTGAAAGGCTGAAATTGTGAGCTTTAGAAGAAAACAAAGTCAAGGAGTGCATGAAATAAAGCCTGTGTAAAGTAGTTAGATTAGCCTTTCTTAATTAAGTTTTGTGCTACCAGATGGAGTAGGAAGGCACTCCACCCAAAGGATCACTATGAAATTCTAAAAGATGTTCAGCAAGTGCACTTTTGTATCCTTTTGTTCTGAGGGGTTGAGGTATTGAAGGGCAAAAAAAATAAAGAAAAAAAAAATCCAACAGAACTAAAAGGATGAATATACATCTACCTGACTCTTGAGACTATCCAGATATATATAGGCAGGCCCTGTTACTTTCACAGTGATATCAATTCTTGCAGTTTCATTTAAATCCCACTCTGTCTGGAGGCTTCATATATACCAGATATTTCTTACTCCACCATCTTAATACACTCAGACATCTATGTCATTTTCCTTTTTCCGTATCATTATAGCCATGGCTCCAAAGTTACGGCTTTACCATGATCATCACCTCCCGCAAACACTTACGAAAGCTTTGCCTTGAAAGATTTCCGAGCGATAAATTTCCAGCAACAGGAATGAAGAGCTGATAGAGTGCATTTTTCTCTTGGCCAGTATTCAGCCTGTTGTTGTGATGCTGAACCTTCTTGTTAGCAGCTCTCTCTGCGAATGAAACTTGCTTTGGTCATAGCTTTGTGGCCGCAGGGTGCTGGAAGTGAGAGAGGCTCTGAGAGCAAGACTGTACATGTGCATCTAGCTAAACAATCTGTCTCACTAATCGTCTCTCTGTTTTTATTTGTTTTTGTTTTTGTTTTCCTCCCAGCAATGCCAGTTGTCACAGTACATGGCTGCCAAAGCTAATGTTTTACTCCTTTTCCTGCAGTTGTGACCAGAGAACAGCTCATATGTTGTGGTTCTGGAGGCCTCCCAAGGACAGATGGACTCATAGTAAGCTGCTGACTGTCCTTACCCCAGTGGCAACTTAATGGCTTTCCCTGCTTTTACTCTGTTTCATTAAGACTTAGACTGCAGACAGCAACGTGGATACCTCTGGACTTACTTTCATTGTCACCAAAAGTGATTGGTGTTCTTGGTCAGTGATCTTCTCTCCTCTGAGGATAAGCCCAAGATACTTGGGGGAGAGAAGAACTGGAGATTAAGGATGCTGCACCCTTGTAAGTCCATCCACCATCTGTCACCATCACAGCCACCTCCTGCTCCAACCTTGAACTGCTCAGCAGGCTGTTTACTGATGCTAGGCTTGGGGGACAGGCTGCCTGACACCTTTTAGTGAGGGAATTTGACAGGGAAGAAAAGAGCTTGCCTAGTTTCTTTGCTCTGTAAAGACCACACTTCAGATGCCATCAGGAAACGTACATCTCTGCTTGGCTGACTCATCTCCTTCACCTCACCTCGAGTACTGTGTGCAGTTCTAGGCACCACAGTACAAAAATGACTTGAAACTATAGGAGTGTCCAGAGAAGGGCTACAGAGATGGTGAAGGGTCTAGAGGCGAAGATGTATGAGGAGCAACTGAGGTCACTTGGTCTGTTTAGCCTGGAAAAGAGGAAGCTGAGGGGAGACCTCATTGCAGCTTCCTCGCAAGAAGGAGTGGAGGGGCAGGCGCCGATCTATTCTCTTAAGTGACCAGCAATAGGACCCCAGAGAATGGTGTCAAGATGTGACAGGGGAGGTTCAGGTTGGATATCAGGAAAAGGTTCTTCACTGAGAAGGTGGTTGCACGCTGGAACAGGCTCGCCAGGGATGTAGTCATGGCACCAACCTGCTGGAGTTTAAGAAGTGTTTGGACCGTGCTCTTAGTCATATGGTCTGGATTTTTGGGTGGAGCCAGCAGCTGGACTTGATGATCCTTGTGGATCCCTTCCCACTCAGGATATTCTATGATTCTATGATCTATCATCCCAGTAAAACAGCGTGACAGCTTGCTGTTCATGCCTGTGTGCAGCCAGTCACCTGATCAAGGCACAGAGGATCATTTAACACAGGGAACTCCCAAATTGCTTGCTGCTTCTCCCAGCAGAGCCTTACCAAAGAGCTGTTTGTTTGTTTGTTTGTTTTTCTTGCCTCTCTGGATTGACTTGAAAGTTATTTTTTCCTGTGAAAGGACATGGCAAAATGAACTGTGGCCAGGGAGACAACTGCAACCCTGTACCTCGGATGACTGGGGTGATAGCTGAGAACTTGACAGAGGAGGAGAGAAAGAGCAGGACCTAAGGCCCAGATACTTATCCCGGCTGCACCACTGTGAGACTATAGTTTCAGTGCCTACTGGTGTGCAATACAATTCTCAGAAAGCAAGTCAAGTGGACTGAAAAGTGCTGCTCTAGCAGTAGCCTAGTACTAAGAGTGCACACCCAGTGAACAATACCACTCACTAGCAAGGCAACAACAGAGAAGTGCCTGCTCTATGCATCTCGGGTTTAGAGGTGAGCAGAGTTCTCACCGTTGCACAGGATGGTAACTGGTAGAAAGCAAAGGTGACACTATTCCTTTTGCATTTTTTTTTAATATAGGCAAGACCCGCTGACGTGCGTTACCCATAAGACACCAAAGAAAACTGAATGTTGACTGAGTTCATCTAGCCAGACTTGTGATTAGTCAGTGTGTGACATATTGATCATGTAATTTCATTAGTCAACTAACCATCTTGGAAGGGGAGGAAGAATAATAAAGTACTGCATTTTTGTGCCTGAAGGAAAGACAATTCTGTGATAAACTGTGTCTCTAAGAGATGTTAATTACAATGTTCCTTCTGGGGAAGGCTCCTGCAGTGTCTTGGCCAGCCTTGTCAGGTGCTTAAAATTAGTCTCTTTCTTGTCCTGTCCATCATGCCAGTCTTCAACAGATACTTAATTAGCTCTTCTGCAAAGTTTCTCATACAAGACCAGTGTTTTCATATCTTCAAGAGCCTTTGGACTGAGGATCACTGAAGCTAATTTTCCTTGATTTTAGCTTGGCATCCAAATCACCTGACACCTGTATGCAGGGGATAGGCACCACAAACATGCAAACTTAGAATTGTCATGATAAATATGTTGAAATACCAAGTGGATCAAAAGAAAAGTCTAGGGTGTCATTTGGGGATGTTACCAGAATTTACACTCATCTGCACTGCCTGGCAGTGGGCAATGCTCTCCTTCCACACTTCTAAACAAGTAAGTTGGGAAAAACTCTATTAATGGCACTTGTGTGAGCGTCTGTGTCTGCACAAGTGAATTTAACTCAAGAAGCATTTCCACATATACACACTGCTGATCTTCAGGGTCCTTTCCCACATGATACTCAGAAACTCCTCATCTGGCATGCCCTTAACAAGGCTTTATCTCCTTTGTAGCACTCTTTTACAAAAGCTTCATTAAATATCATCTTGAGCAGTTTTTTTCTAGTGGAAATGTAGTGCCTACCCAAGACAGAAATCTTGCTGCAATGCAATTAGTTGGAAATTGCACATGCAATAAGTGTAAAATTGATTTTTTATAAATACTTTGCTTGCATTTTTAATTTCTTTGTGCAAAATGTTTAGCTATTCTTTTCTCACCAAGAACCAGAGCCACCATTTTCAAAGACAGTTATTGTCACACTTGTACAAAAGCTTAAAATGTAAACATTTGCAACTATCTAATTAAATTTCTTTTGCTCTGTAGTTAAAAGATAGTTAAACCCCTAAGCATTCATTCAACTTTAATGAGGATGGGAAAGTAATTGCATATGTATTTCTGTATAATTATGACTTAATTGCATTACCAGTATATTCATCTTTTGCTTATTTAGCCAAGCTCATAAAATAATGTATTAAGAATGTGCTGATGTTTGTTTGGACTGTGCCAAAGAACAACACAATTTGGAATGCAGTATTCTCACATGAGTACATACAAGAGGTATGTGTAATACAATTTTTACAGGGTTAGCACAGACTTTTCCTACAGGCCAACTTTAAATGCTTGTTTTCAACTGAAGAAGTGATAAAACTCTTCAAAGATCAGAAGGGATTCAAGACACAGATCTTTCTAGTGTCCATTTTTTCTGATTGTTCTTGAAAACCTCAGACAGCTTTGCAAAAGGACCTTGATACTTACTTGTCACTTTTAACATTATTCAGGCATCAAGTGAATTTTGTTGGACCAAGGAAAAGTGCTTCATGTTTGAAGTAGCTGTGAGCCATTGAAAAATGCTATCTTCTTACATCTGTTCTCCTGTTTCACTGTGGTCCCACATTGCTGTCAGATGCATATTTTCTCTCAAGGCTCGTGAAGACACTGTGTCTGTCTTGTTTAACTTCTAAGTCTGAAAGTCAATGAAATGGGAGTGGTCATGCTTTTCAACTGAGTGTACAAGTCAAGGTGAATAGAATGAGCCATTTTCACTCATTTTCATGTGAGGTTTCTAGGGGTAATCAAAGCCATTGTCTGAGAAAACAGGGAGCTATCCATACTAGCACATTCAAGAGACTCATAGGAATGAGACTGATTGTTACTAAACTCATGGAACAGTCTCTGGAACAAATTTGTTCCATGTTTACTGATGTACTCTGTCTCTTGTGTGCTCTTCTGGTAATGATATTGATATCTCCTAATGCTCTTAATTATACTACCCAGCCTTTAGCTGCTTGGGAATGTGACTGACTCTACATTTCAGCAATGATTTTTCATGCTAGATGTCTAACTCATGTTTTTTCTTTTCTTTCAGCGTGATCCATACAGTATTTTTCCACCAAGAACACCAAATATTGTGTTTAGGCAATGTTAGAAAACGCTATATAAAGACCAATACAAAATGAATTTCTGCTGGATCACATTTATTTTGTGAAATACTCAGGGACCTCTGGATTAAAGTTCAGTGCAAACAAAGTGCATTTATATCGTACAAAACAACAGAAAAAAAATATCTCAGAATGAAATATTGATTCAAAAAATATGCCACTTATGTTACTAAATATATGCAACATATATTCAATATTCTTTTAGATCACATTTTTGGTACTGGCTTCATTCTGGTCAGATATGATACAGTCACTTCTCAGAGATTCACAGTATTTGTGAATGACCCTTCCAATCTCCACTCAGCTTAAATATAACTAACTTTTTCTGGAAAAGACTTTCCTTACTCAGAACTGTATTTCAGTTTCTGACTCCAGGGAAATAATAATAATGAAAAAAGAAAACTGAAAACTGCAGATGCAATCCATCTTCTTATTGCCAATGTTATAGAAAACGTAGATTTTCATAAAAACACAAATATTTCTCAAAAGCTGTCACCACATAAGACCAACTCCGCAAGGTATTTAAATGAGTAATTGTCTTTGAGTATGACTTAGGTAAATTCTTCTTTTGGATCTAGGCCTAAGTATTTGGGGCTTGACAAGGGTCATTACAATAGAATACTGACTGATATTTCTTTGGAGAAGCAATATACTAAAAGGCCAAGAACATGTGGGAAAGTCACCTGTCTTCATTGCATATGCCCAAGCACTGTGACTGTCGCTGCAGTGAAAAGTGGTCTGGAGGTCCAGGATAGCAAGAAGAATAAATCAATGAGCTGGAACTGGACTAAAGTAGCTGGAAAAAGAGGATCTGATAGGAGAGAGACTGAGGGTGTGACAGGGACAGCTGAGGGTGACAGTGGTTTATACCACACTGAGAAAGACCAGTCAGGACACAGAGTTCCTGCCATGCTAAGTGCTGAACAAACCAAGCCCAAGACTGCAAGTTGTCCATGGAATGCGGAGAAAGCTGTGGTGAAGAAAGGATTCATGTGGCCAGTGACTGCTTGCTGCAAGGGGCTCTCCCTGCAAGGGTGGGGGACCTGGCTCCAAAATCTCCGATGATGAGAGTGGGGCTTACAGTTATGGACCCTGTTTCTCCAGCCTGCTGCCTTATGTGCTGTACTCCAGCAGCAAGCAAACCAGAGTAAGGAGGGGGTTCATGGCTGCTGTGCTAGCAAATCCCAATATCAGCCTGGGGGAATCAGCAGTGCTTGCTCATGGAGGCAGGGTTACAGTTAGCATTAGTCAAGGCACTGAAAGTGTCATTTAAAAATAATACTACCAAAGGAAATGGAAGTCTGCCCCCTTCGTTCCTAGCCACACATTCCCTGACTTCGCCCATCCCATGTACACGCGCACAGGATGGGCTGGGAACAAACTCTCAGTGGATGGAGAGGTCTGGGCAGTGTTCTTTTGACAGCAGGGCTGTAAACCTCTGTGAGGTTCCCTTGGTTTCTTGTTCAGGGCAAGGTGTTCTGCTTTTCCTGCATTTTCACAGTAGTCACAGCTCTCAGAAGGGTCTCTAGATAGAACTAAAGTCAGATGGACTCGGGGCAAGCACTGTTGTTTGTAAACAGGATGATCTGGTGGCTGTGTCCCAGTCTAAAAATTACTCCTTCAACTGTAGGAGTATGACAGGAAACTGTCAGGAGCTTAAGCATTAGAAATCATCTTACTGGACACCCAACCCAACTTTACCTGTCAGCTTCCTTCTAATCTCTGCCACAGGTCTGCTCTCCTAGAGATCATTCTCCTAGAGATCATATTCTCAGTCAATTAAAGCAGGAAACAAAATGTGCCCCCGGGACACTTTGTCTTCATTAAGGCTCTAGTGACTACAATGGAGAGCAGATTTCTATTAACAAAGACAACAGATGCATACTGGACAAGACCTAGACCCAGCTTAGTTCCACTGTAACTATTGAAAGGTTTCTGTATCTTGGCTGTGTAAATTCAATCTCACCTTTTAGCTATTTTGCACAGGCAGGGGAAGGCAACAGGCAGCTCCAGAAAAATAAAATAAAATAAAATAAAATAAAACTAATTCCATCTTAAGTGCTTTCAGGAGAGAGATATTTTCTAATTCCTTCTACGAAAACTATAAAAAGGAGAAAATATATGTGTCAGGGGGAGTTGTACAGATTTTATTTGGAGAATAAATGTAAAGTTTTTCTATTTGCTTGCCAGCTGTCAGTCCTTCTCAGCACATTTGTGGGATATTTTCCTACTTCCTTTGCAATACAAAGCTACAAACACCCTTCTAAGTGCAAACTGAGATTCTCACACAGTTACGTGATTCCAAGAGCTGTGGCTGAAAAAATAAAAACAAAAAAAAACACCACCAAAATGTGCTAAGCATCAAGATTCTTATTTAAATCTGAAGAGTGCTAGAGACATCAAGTCAACACAACTGAAATTTGAATGCTGATTTGCAAACTATTTATAAGGTGAAAAAATGAAAGAGAAAATAAAACTGAAACCCAAGTGCTCTAAAAGAAAGGGAAAGTTTGCATCTTGGATTACCCTGAGGATAACAATGAAGAAAAAAAATACATTTGAGAAAAAAATTCTCTGTAACAAATCATGTAACTTAGCTCTTAGCAAAATTCATCAGCATGCTAAAAGTCAGTACAAGGCCTTTGTATCACAGTGTATTCACAGTGGGGGTGTTAGTGATCACACAGCTCCTGAGTCAGATTCCCAGAAGAGATGGATTTCCCTCTTACTGAGCAGATGACTCCTGGCATCCTTTCATTTGTGCAATTTAACTTTTTTTTTTTTCTGTTTATGATTATTAGCCACCTATTTTTGTTGAAAATGGATACTGAAGTGTGACAGCAGTTATCAGCCCAGCTGAATAGCTTTTCACTCCCAGCTCTCTATAAATACAGAATTTCTGAAATAATCTGTAGCACATGTGGGTTAAAAATTTAAGGGCAGATGAATAATGAATATCAGCGGACAATCCTGCATTAAAATTTAATACTAGCAAAGGAAAATGGAAATAAGACGTTTTCCAGGATTCTCCAGAACAATTACAAGCACTGTTATTTCTCTGCTGAAGAAATTCCTTTGCCATGGGAAAATGCCTACTGGTCCGCACAGCAGAATGAATTCCTAGACAGCAGACTTAAGGCTACCTGACAAAAGTCTTGGTGTGCTCAATACATTTGTGAGGCTCTTTGGAGGTAGTCACATGTTCACAGGAGTGTCTTGGGAAGCCCAAAGCAGTTGTATCACTAAGGGGCATTCCTTTGCATCCCAGGCAGTGAGAAGAAATGAGTCAAATTCCAGGATTAAATACTGTAAAAACTTAAAGTAGAGACGTAGTCACTCCAGCTTATTATGCACAGTTAAGATTATGACAGCTTAATTCCCTTTTCAGTTCCTCTCTGCCTAGAAGAGCAGTGGAAGAACAGGTATTTCTATGGTACGGCTCACTTGGAAAATTGCATTTTTCCATTTGCTGTCTTTTTCCCCCCTCATGTGCCTTAATAACATTAGCTGTTGTTTCGCAGAGTAGATCACAGGAAGGGCAGTAGCTGATTGAGGTTGATTTGAATAATAATACAGAAATCTCCTATTTACAACAGATAACCCTATTTGTTGCCTTTACTTATTATAGCCTCCTGGTTGTTCTGGCTGGCTGTACTGTGTCACACACAGGTGATCTAGGACGGGATATGCAGGGTTAGTGCAGAAGTAACTACTTCCACACACCAGGTCAGTTAGACACACATGACAACTTTATCCCTGAACAGTATATTTCACCATTTCCTTGTCCTATAACTTTCAAGCCTCACTGGTATGTTCTCTCCATGCTCTGCACCAGAAATGACTGTGGTACACAGGTAACACAGGTCATGCACATCAATAAGGTCAGGTCCTAAGAGCATTGCTAAGTATTTAATAGGTCCTTGGTATGGGTTCTGAAGCATGAATTCAGAGAAATATGACCCTGCTCTCAATTTAGTTCTTCACTTCCCTTGGGAACTGCTACTATTGTTGGAAGGGCAGTTGATATTGTGAGGCACTGAACACCGTGACATTCGGCTCAGTACTAAGATAATTACTTTTTAATGGGCTGGACTGTTTAGAAAGAGCAGCTATGAATTCAGAGCCAGAATTATGAATGGATTTTTGCCCAGTGAAAGATGTGAGTTTAGGTATCTGGGGTAGTGATGGTATTTGCAAAGGCTCAAGACAACCCAGACTGCTGCCACCTTTCAGTAAAAGCTAGATGTTTGTTCTGCTGAACTGTCACTGCTTAAAGTTTGTTTTGTTTTGTTTTCCTAGAACAGTGTTGGGTGTTTGGAACTGCCTAATTCAGCAAAATGAAAATGCATCACACAGAAGGTTTTGCTGCTGAAGTCCTTGGGTAACCCTGAACTCTGGCAGCACTGGCATTGCTCTTACCTGGTCCTCTGGCTGTTTAGCAGCCTGTTTTTCAGGGGCTGTGGGGCTCAGTTCTGCAGTCTGCTGCATCTCTCGGGCACTGAGTCAGGAACTGAAAAAAAGATGAAGCTCTCAAGAGGCACAGGAGTCTGCAGAATTTACAAAAAGAGTGCAGCAGCACAAGTGCCCACTCATCTCAAAAGGAGGAATTCAGTATTGCTCTGTCTTGTGTCAAGGAGTAATAGAGATGCGAGAGATAAACAGCACCCCGTGCTGAGGCATGGCATCAGGTGGGTATGAGGAAAAACAGGATTCTGGGTCTCATTAACTCAGTGACTTCAACAGGATGATACAGAAATCCAGAGGGAAAAGAAACCCTGCTTTAACTCAGAAGCAATTTGTTTTGTTAGCAAAATATTTTCAAGTGACTGGTGACTAAATGAGAAAGTAGATTGGGTGGGGGTGAAGAGGAGGGTGAAAAATGAGTATTTCAGCAATTATACACATGAAACCAGAGACTGGCTGGATATGCTGCAACACAGTCCAGCTGCCTGACTGTGTAATTAAACTCCAGACTGTCTGGTTGAAATGCAGGAGGCATTTCTGCAGTTAGGTTAAATTAAGAGTTGGTGATGACAAGCAGACATTATGGAAATGTCAAAATTAGCATGTGCTGAATGAGAGTGTGGATGGCCCAAAGGAGCAGGGAAGAGAAAGTCTGAGGAAGAAAACAGCCTCCTTACTGTGGCTGCTCTTCTTTGCCCTCTGCAGAGCCGTTACTCCACCACATAGACAGTTTCGGCCAGTGCTAGTACTTTTTCAAGATGGTAACATGAGAAGGGAAAGACTGAAAGTAAACTCCTGCTCTGAACTGCTCTGTGGCATTGTCCTCCTTCACCATTAGGTATTGGGGAGAGCAACATCTCAAGGAGGGACTGAAACATGGGATTAGAAGAGAAAGGGGGGAATTGAATAAAG
>CM021757.1:1667268-1707025 GCA_011075105.1 Heteronetta atricapilla | reverse complement strand
CCCCCCCCCCCAACAATGGACTGCGCAGCCTCAGCCTCGGCCAGTTCGACAAGTCCCGACAAGTCGGAACTCACCTGCTATAAAACAGCAACCCTGGAAAGGGAAGGTGCGTGCTATTGCGGAGCAGAGACTCCCCAGACACCTAGCGCTGTTTTGCTTGTGTCTGCTTACTTGATTAATAAAATAATTTCAATAGACCAGAAAATGGTGTGGTCTTAACTTATAACAATTTGGTGCCGTGACTCGGATGAAGGCGGTTGATCAGGAATCCCTCTAGGGGAGGCGCCCCGCCGATTTTGGCGGCCCCAGAAACGGAAACTCCTGCTCGAGCCCTTCACCGACGAACCCAAAATTAGACACAAGCAAATAAAACCGGTAACCCCTAGGTAATCTTTGTGCACGAAAGCCGAACGAAGACCCACGGGGTGGGTAAGTATAGGCCGGTGATCCGTTCGGTTGGGGTTGGGTATCCCGGAGCATGACGTGTGAGTTGTCCAAGTGTGGACGAAGCGAGTGCGGACCCCTTGGTAGTGCGGTTCCCACCTCCCGCGAGGGACTGGGCCACGAAAAGGGGGAAGCGTTGTGTGTGTGTGTGAAGGTGCTCCGGAAGATGGGGCAGAAGAAAAGTAAGCCTTCTGGCCTCATGGGGAGGGAATCCTCCAGTACTGTAGGGATACCTTCTGTCCCTTCTGATAGTCCATTAGAACAAATGATTAAGAATTGGAATGATTCCCCTTCTAGGCGGGGAAAGAGTAAAGTTAAAAAGATTACTATTGTATAGAAGTGTGGGGCAACAAGCCCATCAAAGGGGACAGCGTTTTCTGGCCCCTGTTCGGCTCCTTTGAGGATTGGGTATGCCAAGCCCTCGATATTTATGTTAACTCTAAGGAGCCCTTTAGTCTGGAAGAAAGTGAGTATGCACACCTCTGGATAAATTCAGATAGGAGGCTCAAAATCACAGAGGGTGTGAGCCCTCAGGGGTACAGGGACCATGATGGGTCCAGAGAGTTGTCATGGAAACAGAAAAGCAGCTAACTCTTAAAACAACCTGAGTTTGTGTGAGTTTGGATTGCTATTGGGACTGCTCAGGGAACTTTCAATGACTGCATTCCCTGACCGACCCTCCCTCCCCATATGAGATCCCAATTACCCCGGAAATTATAAACTGCTATACCGAAATCTGGTTAATTTGGGAATTGAGAATTTATTTTGGACGTGGCTTCAGAAAACAGAGGCAATTGGCTAGCCTCATTCTAGGGCAATTGGCCTCCTGATATCAGAAAGAAATTGTCTTAGGCTGCAGAACAGTCAGGAATAACGGGGACCTGCGGCACCTACCCTAGCAGGTCCGCTGGTTGAAATAAAGCTAGGAAACGAAGAGAGAGGCTTGAATTTTTGTTGGTTAAGGGAGCTTCTTTCTCTGTTTTAATTAGTCTGTAAATGTAATAGGGGCAACTGGCCAACAGGAAAAGGTGTTTTTTGTTGTTGTTGGGTTATGTTTGTATGTTTTGTTTTTACAGTGCTTGAAATTTAAATTGGGAAAACAAATAGGGATACATAGGTTTTTGTATCTACCTGGATCTTCAAAATGTCCATTAGGTTGAGATTTGTTAGAACAATTAGCGGCAGAAATTTTTTTTGAAAAAGGGCAGCAAAGCGGAGGGATTCCAAAGAGTTTGTTAGGATGTATATTGAGTCACTGGAAGTATATTGGGATCTCTGGGTGAGACGGAAAATAACAAAATACTGATAAAATATTGTACCTAGTGGTGGCCTCTTTATAAGTTGGAACGTGAGGGAAAGTGGCCACCAAACGGTACTTTGGATTACAATACTTTCCTGCAATTAATGTTGTTTCTGGGGAGAAAAGGAAAATGGGATGAAATGTCGTATACTGATATGTTATTTCAGCATTTTGGAGGGAAAAGGTATGGAATCAAGTTGGCCTCTGACTGAGCTTTTGGTGCTGGTATTAGAAAAGTACATGCTGCAGAAATATAAAGAAAGTGTTAAAAGGGTTGTTGGAGGTGTTAAAGGTGTGGCATGTAGTATTTGATAAAGCTGTTTGAAGTTGAGTGAGCGGGGGGGGGGGGGGGGGGGGGCCCCCCCCCCCCCCCCCCCGCCACGTCCCTCTCCCGTCGCCGCTGCTGCCTGGGTCCGTCCCCCCCTCCGTGTCTTTCTTGTTTGTAAATAGCACAGAGGGGGGACTGCTTATGGTGTATTAGCTCAACAATGGGCAGACAGTAAAAAAACAATGGCTTATTTATCTAAGCTATTAGACCCCGTTAGTAGAGGTTGGCCCAGCTGTTTGCAAGTAGTGGTGGCAGCCGCCCTACTAGTGGAAGAAGCACAAAAGATTACATAGGGGGAGAAATAAAAGTTATATCCCCTCACAATATACGTGGGGTGCTGGAACAAAAAGCTGAAAAATGGATAACAGATGCAAGGTTACTAAAAACGGAAAAACATTTGAGGTCCTAATATCCTCACCCAGATTAACATTAGAAATGACTACAGCACAAAACCCTGCTCAGTTTCTTTATGGTGAACCAAATGAGCAGCCCGAACATAATTGTCTTAGAAACATAGAAGAGCAAGTGAAATTGAGGCCTGATCTGGAATGTAAAATTGCCTTTAGGGGAAAATATATTTGTGGACAGATCCTCAAGGGTAGTCGAGGGTAAAAGAAAATCAGGGTACGCATTGGTTGACGGAAAAACATTTGAGGTAACAGAATCAGGTCCTCTGAGCCTGAGCTGGTCAGCACAGGCTTACGAGCCATATGCCATGTTAAGAGCTCTGAAATTATTAAAGAACAAAAGCGAAACAATATATACAGATTCTAAATATGCTTACGGAGTAATACACACCTTTGGGAAAATATGGGAAGAGAGAGGACTTATAAATTCACAAGGAAAAGGACTAATTCATCAGGAGTTAATTCTCCAAGTTTTACAAGCTGTCAGGGAGCCTAAGGAGATTGCAGTGGTGCATGTAAAAGGACACCAGCGAGGGCTGAATCCCCGAATCAGAGGTAATAACTTAGCTGACCAGGAAGCAAAAAGAGCAGCTCTCATGTGCATATATGAAGTGACTAAGAGAGCCGACTGCCCGAGTTGTGGCAAGGGGAAGGATTTAAAGAAATTTCAATGCTATGATTGCTGGAAAGAATGGGGAGTAGAAGGGATTGAATGTAATTGTTCGGAGGAGGAGAGTCCGCATTATAGGAACTGTTACAAGCATGGCCCAGCTAAGTTTTTATGGTCTGGTGGGCACGTCCCCCTCCCCTTGTTTTGTTTTACTACTGTGGAAAAGGAAAAGATGACACAAATGGGGATTCGAGAAAATGAAAAAGGAAAATGGGTACTACCTGACGGACGAGAAGTGTTACCAAAATCAGTAGCTATGAGGGTGCTACGGAGATTTCATGAACTAATGCATTGGGGTGCTCAGGCGTTAGTAGATCAATTCGCCATTAATTATATGTGTATAGGGATATATAACATAGCAAAGGGAATTATTAATGGGTGCATGACTTGTCGGAGGGTAAATGCTCAAAATATGAGAAAAAGTGTTCCAGGAGGACGAGAATTAGCCCACCGACCCTTTGCAAGAATTCAATTGGACTTTACTGAACTTCCCAGAACAGGAAGATATAAATATTTGCTGATAATCATAGACCATCTTACAAGTTTTGTTGAAGCATTTCCCACGGCAAGGGCTACAGCACAAACCGTAGTGAAAATATTGTTAGAAAACATAATTCCTCGATATGGGATTGTAGAAGCAATAGATTCTGATAGGGGATCGCACTTTGTGTCAAAAGTATCTCGTGACACAATGAAAGCTTTAGGAATTAAATGGGAATATCATACTCCCTGGCATCCTCAGAGCTCGGGAAAAGCAGAACGGATGAACGGGGAAATTAAAAAGCAACTTACTAAATTAATGTTAGAAACAAAAACCTCTTGGATAAAGTGTTTGCCGCTAGCCTTGTTAAGTATATGTGTGAAGCCCAGGACGGATCTGGGAATCTCCCCTTTTGAAATGCTGTATGGTATGCCTTATGATCTCGAGATACCTTTTGATCATCCCCACCTACAAGATGATCAATTAAAACCTTACCTCACACAATTGATGAATAGACGCAGGGAATTACAGAAAAAGGGTTGAATTGTGCAACGTCCTCCTTTGGATATGGCAATCCACAAGATATACAGCCTGGAGATAAGGTCCTGATAAAAACTTGGAAAGAAGTTACATTAACACCACAATGGGAAGGCCCCTATGTTGCTTTGCTTACTACAGATCCGGACTGTGGAGAAAGGATGGACACATCCCAGCCGTGTTAAAGGACCCATCTATGACGAAAAGTGGGAGATCGCTCCAGGGAACAAAGACCTGAAGCTCACATTGCGACGAACCCGATAGGTACCGTGGGTTAAGGTAAAGGCCCTCCCCTGAAGAACACTACTGCTGCCGAGAAGAACTAAAACCCTCGTTGTTGGCTGCAACCCAACTGACGAGCGAGGCAGAGGAGTGAGTAGTGGGGAAAAATGGGCCTCAGCCATTCCTATTGGTATTTGGGGGTTCTCGCAGTGATTTTATCCTGCATAGCGACGGGACGACAGCACCACAGTACAGCAAATCACTACGGCTGGTGCTCCTAGCTTTAAGACTGACCTTTGTAACATAACGACTGTGAGACCGTGTAATAATCAATCAGATTTCTATTTGTGTCCAGCTTACCCAAATGAGTATTTCTGTGCTAAATGGGGTTGTGAGACTATTGCTTCAAAATGGGAACCAGGGGCAGGCTGTGATAAATACCTCACAGTACAGTTTGGCCCTGAGGGGTGTAAATATTACAACAATAATGGGCATGAGATGCTGCCCATTGACTATAAAGGAGATTGAAATTGTTTAACACATCTCATGATTTTTGTGTACAGGTGGTCATTATACCAAGGATTCTATACCACACTGAAGAGTATATGTATACTCATCACACAGTGGCTGAATACCATCTGGTAAAGAGGGAGCCTATTACGGCCGTCACCTCAGCCACTTTAATGGCCCTTGGAGCTGCAGGTGCAGGAACTGGAATTGCTTCCTTGCAGATCATACTGGGGTGGTAAGAGATACAATGACTAAATTGCGGGAAGGATTAGAAAAACGCAAAAGGGAAAATGAGGCTCGTCAGAATTGGTATGAATCCTGGTTTAATTATTCAGAGACTTTGATGCTCAGCAAGCAAATATTGCAAAAATTCAATGAACAAAATATGTTAGAAAAAGAAAAAGGAGGGATTGTGATAAATTAGTGGGGGTTTGTTCATTGTTTTTTGAGGAATTTGGGGAACCTGCTGGGAGGATTGGGCAGGCGGGTAGCGGGAGGGGGTGTTGGGTAAACATCACAAGCCCCCCACCTGAACATGAGCACAACGCGTGATCACCGGCAGAGGACCACACTATTGTCAACTATAGCAGGTATTGACTTTTGGGCCATGTACTTTCAATAGGGTAATTGCAATTGTAAAAAGTCGATTAGAAGCTGCTCCCCACGGCTAGGGGGGGGGGGCCCCCCCCCTCCCCCAACAATGGACTGCGCAGCCTCAGCCTCGGCCAGTTCGACAAGTCCTGACAAGTCGGAACTCATCTGCTATAAAACAGCAACCCTGGAAAGGGAAGGTGCGTGCTGTTGCGGAGCAGAGACTCCCCAGACACCCAGCACTGTTTTGCTTGTGTCTGCTTACTTGATTAATAAAATAATTTCAGTAGACCAGAAAATTGTGTGGTCTAACTTATAACAACCATGAAGAAGTTCTTTCTCATATTGGTGTGGAACTTCCCGTGCTCTTTTTTGTGACTATTGCCCCTTGTCCTGTCCCCAAAACTTGCTTTGGTTCTGCCAGTCTCCTGTGAGGTGGTCCAGTTGTCCTTAAAAGATTTTTTTTCAGGAGCTGCTGTCATCTGAAGGACATTCATCTTTGCTCAGCATCACCTGCCTTCCACCAAATGCACTCCCTCGAAGAATGTAATTCTTTTCTTTCCAGCTTGACAATGCACAGAGGGTCCCCAGCATTTATTTTGTGCATTTCTTCTGTGTAAAGACCCTAGTTACTGGCCATGTGGAGAAGAAGCTAGCTGAGGGCAGCTGAAGGGGCCACCTAGCAAGGAGATGGCAGTGCCTGAAGTTCCATGGTGCCAAATCCTGTGCTTTGGCTCTCCATGAAAGTTAACAAGGTGTAATGAGTCTTGGTCTGACTTATTTTCTAAGCTTTTAACTTTACACTCATGGCACAGTGGCTAGAAGTCACAGGGAACCTGATGTGATAAATGACTGAGTCCCAAATAGGATTCTAGTTAAAGTTTGTAATTTATTAAGTGAATAGAGGTAAGCAACCAGCGCTGGGTACACCAGGAGTCTCTGCTCCACCAAGACGCACACTTATTACATCAGGTGGCTATTTTTATGCTCCTAGATTAATACATATTCATCACTATTCCTAGAAAAGGCAGGGTTATTATAATTAGTTCCCAGAATCCAAACCCTCTCCAGACACATGCATATCAATCTCTGGTGGTCTTTCTGGTGGTCTCTTGTGCTGAAGGCTCGTAATCTTCCTCCCAGGCTTCGTCCTTCGGTCTTCTTTCAACTCCCTCTTTCTCCTTATTTGGTGGATCTCTTTGGTGGATATCAGAGGCTTAGGTAGCGTCCCATGCAAAAGTCAGCAGTTTCCTAAAAAAAACTCCTTGGTCCTCTTATCTGCTAGACTAGAGTCTCAATGTTCGCCCTTCAAACCCTCTATTTACACAAATTGCTGGACCGTTCCTTTGCATGATACAAGAACTATGTACACTAATCACTGTTTTTCTTAAGTAGAAGATTATATTTCATCATGTGGCCCTAGCATTGTTCCATACTGACACAAATCAAATGAACACATTTCACAGTGAGAAAAGGTGTGTTTAGATCAGAAAGTGCTTGAAGGTCCAAGCATTCAAGTGAACTTTATAACATTTCTGGAGACTCAGTGTTGTGGAACCATATGTGGCAGTTTTAATGCCTTAAGCATGCAAGCAATAGCAAGAAGGAGCAAGCCCCAGGCTATACCTTTACTAGTATGCAGCTTCTGAACTGAATACAACTGCATAGAAGGCTCCAGAGAAAGCTATGCCATGCTTCATGAACTGGTTCAAAATTACAGCAAGCCTGGGTATCCCCACTGCATTCTGCACTGGAGATGTGCTCTGGGTACTCAGAGCTCTGCAGGAGAAACAGCCATCCTCCCACACGGAGTTGTTTGTAGGCTCGAAGCTGGAGCAACTCATTTGGAACATTTGGGCTGTGTTCTTCATGCTGTCTTTTTTCAAGAATCATGCCCTTTTGGTTCAATTTACTAACACTATTTGTTTAACAAGATAAATTGAATTATGGGAGTTTACCACAACATCCTCTAAAATCCATGTCTGGAATGCGTAAGCCGATCGCCTGTATATTATAAAGTGCTCAGCAATGATTTAAGAGGGCAGCAATTACTCGACACACCTCTGAAGGCTAAATGGAACAATATGCTGGTGTTTTAAGTTTCATCCAGAGCTCATTTCATGTAAAGAGCAAGAAGCCTATTTCTGAAGGTTGCCAGCTGCAGAAGGAGTGTCAGGACCAGCTGAAGTTGCAGGCAGTAACGAACTTATCCAGCCACTGGCTGTTTGTGCAGGGGAGCTGATGCAGGAGGATGGCTGCATTACTGGTTAGTATTGCGGTGTGGAGTGGATGAATAGTCCTGGGTATAGTTCTCTTCTGTTGTAAACCTTTCCCCAGAGTATAGTTTGCGAGCACTGGTGTTGGGATTGTGCTGTTCCAGTTTGCAAATATATCTGGGTATTTCAAGTGCAAGTTGGAGGTTCAGTTTAGGGCTTGAGAAATTGTTATTCAAAGAGGCAGTTATGTTAAACATTTAAGAGCTTTCCAAACAGCACAGCTGCTTAGTTGAATTTATTCAGACAATGAAAATCCATTCAAAGTGTGACAACTTTTTCCCCAATGGTAAGTACTGATAGAAAGTACCAGATGGGTAAGCTGAATAACTGAGGGGTGGACAGGGGGATGGTCAAAGGAAAACAGAGTCTTGAGATTAAAGTAGTGATTGGCTTGGTGATTTGGTTGCAGTGTGTGTCTCATACAAGTTTATGTGACCTTTGATAAATGACTTGGGATCCCAAGTGCCAGTTATCTGCCAGATCAGTTAACCTCAGCTATAACCGCATAGGAAGAGTGGATACACAATGGAGAGATTGAGAAGCTTCAGGAATGCAATCTGAAATGTAAACGTACTAGGGAGGGTTCTAGTTCCTTCCAATGTTGCCAACAGCATTATGTTATTGTCACAAAATAACAAGAGCACTTCCAAGAGCTTTTGTCTGGAGCAAAGCATTAGTGACATGGTGTGGTGTCATAGTGCTTGGATGGCTGATTCAGATCTTCCCTGTTGCTCATACCTGCAGAAAAGAGCTGTGATGTTATTTCAAGTCTACTGATGTATCACGTAAAAGTTTGGCTCTTAGCTGATTCTCTCCCAGCTCACAAAAAACTGACTGTCATCATGATCTGGAGCCTGAGGCTTCAGGCTTTGGGTAGGACACCTAGAGGTGCTGCCTGTTCTTCTCAGCTGATCATATCCTGTCCTTGCTCTTGTGTGTCTGAAGCATAAAAGATGAGCAGCTGATTCCAAGGAACTCCTTTAAGACATTCCGAATGGTGACCTTGGCAGTGCCTGAACAGAGGGAGCTGCCTCTGTTGTCCCTCTGTCAAGAGAAGTGGCTTTTTGAGCTCCCACTGCTGCTGAGAGAGCTTTCTCTAGGTGCAGTCACACTGACCCTGCAGCGGCTGGTGCAGGCTGACTCTGGATGTGAGAGGAGCATGTGCAGGGATCAAGGAGGAGGAGGGTGACCAAAGGGAGGTGAAGAAGTATTTTGGAAGAAGGAAATGGCTTGGTGTCCATAATGTCTCAAACTCCATCACTGTGATAGTGCCTGTAACTGGAACTACTTCTCACAGCAAGAGGATTATGCTTTCCTGGTTACAAGAGTGAGCTAAAACAATGACATCTTGACTGGCTGGTCAGTACTAAGTAGCTCTTATTGGTTCAGAATGGTTTTTGAAGGGTACTAGAAGCGTGAGTGCTAGGTACGCTGCAATTTTTCTGAGTTCTGCAGTTCGTTACATGTCCTGGTCATTTGCATTACTCTAAAGGGGCTTCAGTATAATTCTAGGTAGTTCTTCAAAGAAGTCTAATCATACTCTGAAAGCAGGTAAGGAAAGAGACCATTCTTGGCTAAGCCTGAATTTGTATTGCACACTCTTTCCTTCAAAAACTTCTGCAGCAAAATGATCTCTAGCTTGCAATTTTAAAAGAAATATCAGTGCTAATATTTTCTCAGCTTTTTTATTATTATTATTTGAAACAAAGCAACAGAAATTAAATTACACATATTCCAAGTCCCAGATTCTTCAATATTTAATTTAGAAATACTCTCCATAGGGCTGCACAACAACAAAGCTCTATGTTGCCTGCAGAAAGATTACCGGTGTTGGCTATTTGAAATAGCATATACAGCTTGGTTTTTTTAATCCCAGCTTTCATTTGGGAGTGGCAGGAGTTGCTGGGTTACAGGAGTTGCAATGCTGGACTAGCCTATGGGCAAACTTCTGGAATAGCTCAGAATCTTGCTGGAATAGGTTGATAGCAGGTCATGTCTGCAGGAACAGGAGCTAGGCTGGGCTGGGGAGTAATGGTGGTAGAGCTTCTGCCTCCTGCAAGACTCATAATGGCTTTCAGCAGTTTGAGACCAGTCTGTGCTGGGAAGTGTAATGATGGAAAAAAAGGAAAAGTGTTCCAAAACCCTAATGCAGATGGAAAGCTAAAGGGAAGGACAATCTCATCCATGGACCCCCATCTTTTGCAGGTGATTTTTCTAATCATCCCAAACTGTTCTTGGATCAGACACTAAGTTTTGCTCTGGAAGGAACTCAACTTTGTTCACCTTGTGAAATAACAGCAGAGTACCAGTGTCCTCTTGTACCTTCAGTGATGTCTGTGTGCTTGAATTTAATGCCATGTCCTGGACTTTGAGTGACCTTGGGGGGTCAGTTGAAGTAATATTTTCAAAAGTGCACTGTTCAAGTGAGTGATGCAGCCTCTCAAAACTATTGTAGGTCTGAATTCCTGTTGATACTGGTATTCAAGAACCCAGGCAAGGCTCTCTAAAGTAGTTTTCAAAGGTGTCTTTGAATTTGCAGACAAGGAAAA
Source organism: Heteronetta atricapilla (assembly GCA_011075105.1). Classification (NCBI taxonomy): domain Eukaryota; kingdom Metazoa; phylum Chordata; class Aves; order Anseriformes; family Anatidae; genus Heteronetta; species Heteronetta atricapilla. The sequence continues at coordinate 1,696,710 of CM021757.1, read as the reverse complement.
AAATGGACTGAGATGAGCTGAGGCTGATTTAATCAGCTTAGAGAATAATGTACTCTGTGGATAGGAATTTTATCTAGGAAGGACATAGCCTGATATGCAGCTGTGAATTTTTAGGACTTCCGTGAAAACGTCATCCCAACCACATAACTTCCTTGCTCACAGGTTTGATGTCTGCTTTGCAGAACACTACAGTTATAGGCATGTCTATCAACTTGGGGTAATCTTTTTTTCCTAATGTTATGCTCTAATTTATAGAGAAATTTCTCATGTACAGGCAGTCATTTAGTTTACATTCTGTAGCTGAAATGAGCCCTGCGACCCTCACCATCCACCAATTTCTGCCTTTGCATACTACTTTCCTGTCATCACACATTTCAGAGCTGTTAAGTTACAAGGCTTTATTTGGTATTTGAATAAAACTGCAATGAAAAGAAAATCCTTGGTTTGGCATCTTTTGCTTGTTCCTGTACATCACAAAAGGTCGGGGCAGCTACTCCCATTAGAGTGCTCAGTGCCAGAGCAAGCTTATCTTTCCTGCACACATTTCAGAACCACCTGGCTCTGAACAGTAAGCTAGAGGTGGAACTAATCTTTCCAAAAATGTTCTCAGAGCAGGGAAAAACTGCAAGGAGTACAGTAATTGAAAAAAGTGTCTTGAACAGATCCTTCCTTGGCAAGCTTTGTAGTGGACCTGGAATAAAAATCAAGGCACTGGGAATGGAGTCACTGCACTGGAATGGGAAAGACTGATCTAGTCACCTAGCCACAGTTCACAGTCAAATGAGAGGACAGGGCGTTTTCTGAAGCTCCTTGGCACATCTAAGCATCCAACTGAACTTAGATTTGAGTCTACCTTAGAATGAGAAGTTGTCTGTGAGCTGCTGAACTCCATATGGTTATATTGTAGGTATCTAAACCTAATGGAGAGAAATCCTGGCCTCAGCATGAAGACAGCTCTATTGGTACAAAAGCCTTTTAAATGGGAGGAGGTTCTGGAAACAGAAATAAGATTTACTGGAAATACGCCCTTTCAACTGAGATACTTGTCAACAAAGTAGGACCATGATTCCCATGTCAAAGACTGGTCATAGAGAAATCATAATTTTTCTGAGTGTCATTAGGGAAAAAGAAACTGAGAGGTCTGAAATAGATGGTAGGCCTGTGTTCCACCAATTTTAAGTCAGTTGCCTGGCTCAAATAGGGTCTCTGAACATATCTGTGATCTATGAGCATGAAGGTTGAAGCCACGAAGTCTCTATTCTTAGTGACGTAGCCTGGATGTTTAGCAACCTCAGCAGGCATCCCAGGCACCGCAAGGAGGACAGAGTCCCACTGATAGGAGGCAGATGATCACAACAGTCCCGGGAGAGTGGCAAACTTGAGCTATTACTCCTGTTGTGTTCTCCAAAGCCATCTGTGTTTGCAACCCTTCTAAGGACAAGCACTGCAGTGAAAGCATATGTGTTTTCCATTGGTACGACAGCTCGTGGTGAAAATAGCTGGGTTGTTAACAAGACAGACAGATGGCAAATTTGCTACAATATCATGATTACTGTACTTCAAAGAGATAATCAATAATGAGGCAATTAGGGTCTTGTTAATTCAGAATAAGACTTTGAGACACTTAGGAGGATGCATTTTCAAAGCATGCTTCTTAGATAGAGGGTTGGAGTTTCTGTATTCTGAATTCAGGAGGAGTTTCTGCACAAACCTCCTCCAGATCACTGAGTACATACCTCTTAATTGCAACTCACTGTACACAAAAGTAGCTGATGTGCAATATGTTTACATTTTATTCACTGTAACATTTTATTACATTTTAGAGTGAGTTAATGTCTCAACTTTTCCTGGTTTCTCCTTGTTTGTTTGTTTGTTTATTTATTTATTTATTTATTTATTTTTGGTAAGACTTCTTATTTTGTATTTTTAACTTTTACAGTTAGTGATGCCTTGCATCCTATTACTTGTGACCTGAGCATCAGTGGCCTCAGGTTGTGAGGCTTAGATCGAATATCAGGAAGAGTTTCTTCATGGAAGGGGTGGTTGAGCACTGCAACAGGCTGCTTGGGGAAGTGATGGTGTTTCCGTCCATGGAAGTATTTAAGAGATGCATCGATGTAGGCTTAGGGACATGGTTTAGCTGTGGACTTGATAGTGTTAGGTTGGATCGTGCAGGTCTTTTCCAACCAAAATGATTCTTCGATTCTGTGACTGGTTTATAATTACTTTGTGACGCAGGACCAGTAAAAATTGATTGTCTCAAAAATGTTTTTGGTGGCATTACTTGATGTTGACTTCAGCTTTCTAAGATCAGACTCAACCTGTACAGTCAAGGGTCATTATTTTGCTTTCCTAGTGCCCTGTAATTTAGGGAGAGAGACTGGTAACTATACTCTAGGGATTTATGTGATGGAACTTACTTGGTTTTAGAGCACTGTCCTTATTGCTCCACATGTAATTGGATAGATAGAATTATTTGGAAACCAATGTAGAGGACTCTGCTTTTGCTTCCATTGAAGGATGAAGTGGCACCTTCGTAACCTCAAGACCAAACTTATTTGCACCACTTTCTATTTGCAGAGAGGAGCCAGGGCTATAATATTCAGATGCTTCAAATATTTACTTACATTTAAATTTGTGGGGAATAAAACTTTGACGTACACATCAGCCTCCCAAGCAGAGTTATAAGGAGACCTGGCATGTGGAAGTTAAACCAGACAAATTTAGATGAAAAACATAATAAGCATAGTAAAACATAAATGTTTATCATGTTCATCAGACTTTGTAACAATTTCCTAAGGGCAGCATTGGATTTTCAATCACTTGCAATTTTTAAGTAAAAAATTACTTTTTCCCATAAGGATATTTTCCAATTCAAATACAAAATTTGTAAGTTAATATGAAAAGTCATAAAATTAGCAATCATAAAGTATATAATTGTACTATGCAGAAAATCAGATCTAATGTTTTTACAGATTCCTTTTTTCCCTGAAGTCTGTGACTTGCTTGGACACAACTTAAAATGTTTCCTTGACAGCTGTTACTTATGGGATTTGTATTTTGAATTATTTATATCCTGTTGAAATTGGTTTGTTATCTACAAAAATACTGTTTTGTATGAGCTTTCATCTAAAAGCCCCTTTTGCAGCTTATGCAGTCTGTGCATTTAGGAACTTTAGTCTAGTGAGAAGAAAATCTTTCTGGGAGAATCAAGGCATCTGGCTTTTGAACAGTGTCCCATAGCAATAACTTTTCAGGAAGATCACTGCTGGCCCCATTTAGGCCATGACATGTTAAGACAACATGCTTGAAATGTTCTTTTTAGTCTGTAGATACACAAATGCACAAAACTTTGGTTCTGGGATTAAAACAAATCTCCAGGTGTCTGAATTTTTGAGTACTTGTATTTTACTTTAGCTTTAGGTGAACTCACCGATGGCAGTATTTTTAGTCACAGGCCCTTTTCCTCTAGAATGATGTTTTGAATGATGTCTGTCTGTATTTTGTTGAACTCTGCTTAAGATATTCCCACAAATTCAAAAGTGAGAATCTATAACTCTTTGGCTTTTTACAAGAGTCAGGGAGTACCTCTTACCTCGATTAACTCATTGTTGATGAGATTTTTGCTCTGTATCAACATGTGTTCCAAAATAAGCAGGGTTTTGTTAAATACTGTGCCATCTTGAACCTGCCATTATTGGAGTTCAGTTTGCACTTTTATGAAATGCCTGATACACCAGGCAGAAAACACATTAACCCTCTTACTCCAATTACATACACAGTAGGTGTATTATTGGCAAAGCAAATGGATGGTGAACTTTGCATCCCCAAAGAAGCCTCTCTTCTGTCAAGTGCTCCTGACTCTTCTGTATTCATCATGGATAATGTACTCTCTCCCTGAGATGCATTTAAACAGTCATACTCTGCCTGTGAAGTGGGAGTAATGTTGCTCGTCAGCCTTTAAAAAGCAATTTGGACCAACTCATTGCATCACAGCACTCAGTTCTGTGCACCCTGGAAAGCTCTGTTACAGCCTGTGCAAAGAGTGGGTTGAATGCTTGAGCCAGAAACTGCTAACTCATGAGTGTGAAACATTTCAGCAAAGATAAGTGACTTTTCTAAGTGGTAAATGGTGATCTCTCTTCATTAATATAAACTTAGCCTTCTGTGGGACAGCTTTTTGCTTTTCACTTGAAATATGTTTGGAGGGGAGGAGTACATGTATACTGTAAACTGAAATATTGAACAGTAAAATTTTTAATCCAAATGTTTTGATGTTTTAACTTGAATATTAATTCCAAAGCTTTTGAGTTTAATTTTTCTAAATCCTTGTTTAAAGAGATGCTAAAATGGGGGCGGGGGGAAGAGAGGAGGGGATTGTAAGTTAATAAAACAGTGAGCAATATAAAATCTTAATGTTTGACTTAAGATTTTATTTCAGTTTCAAAAATACTGAAAACTTTTGCTTTTGTTTCCTACGGGAATATTTTTTGTTTGTTGGTTTGTTTTTGTCAGAATTGCCTTTAATATTTCTTCTCTACGTAACTGCCCTTAGTTGGCACCATCATTTGAAGCATGCAAAGATGACTGCTTTTCCCTCTGGCTGTATGAAGGGCAGTGTTTGTGGAAGACCTGTTGGGTAATGTAGGGTGAGAGGACCCAATAGCAGCATTTAAGGGTTGGTGTGATCCAGGTGAACAGTCCTGCAATATGAGTTTTTTTTGTGAGGAGGCCCAGGACAAGTTACTTTTTGCTACGGGAGGCAGCTAAGATCGGTCTATAATCTGTGCCTGTCTGAAAGAGCAGTATCTACAAAGTCCACTGGCATGCTATCTCCTCCTTCACCTGTATGTCCCTGCTTCCGGGTGATGTGTGTTACAGTATGTGGGTATGACTGGTAGTCTCAGACACATAGGGAAAGCTAAGAGGGATTTAGCATCCTGAAAATTCATCTTCTCAACTGGTCTGGCCAGCTGGTTTCCATAGCGGCTGCATGAAGTTTGCTCAGCTGGGTTTGGTTCTTAACTAGGTTTGCCCAGTCTTCTTCTTCCTGGCTGTGGTTTTTCAGAATAAGTCTTTCCTTTCTTGCTGGGCCCCAGACCTGCACCTTGCTCATTCCCAAATGTTCGACCCAGGGACTCCATCTACACACAACATCCTTCTGAGTGATATGGGACTCTACAGACATGTTCCTCAGCGCTGCAAGAAGGCTGCTCCTATTATGCACACCTGTTTGATTTTACTACTGTGTGTATGCTGAGATGTTCTCATCCTTTTTGGGTAACAAGCAGTTCCCTTCAGACAGCTACTCTTGCCTCTGCAAGTGTCCTAGAATTGCCTTTGTGCTCACTGCTCTCCCTGCTGCAGGTGATTAAGGGCTCTTTTAAATTCCACTGTCTCTTTTTAAAAAACACTCCCTACCTGAATGAAATGCCCTTCCTCCTCGTAAGTGTTTCTTGACTCTTGATGTCAGGTTATATGCTGCAGTAGTCTGGGATCTCTACCAATTACCCAGCAAGAAGGGTTCTTGCATTACAATCTACTGTAACAGTTTTAGGAGCTCAGAAAGGGCCAATCAGAACCTGTAGTTATTTATACAGCCCATATATTGGCAGATTCTTTGTGAGGTTCCTTGTAAGGCTCCTTACATTCATCAGGCACAAATGAATCTTTCACATAGGTAGTTTATTTAATAGCTGAACGGTTACTGAGTAATGTACTGGCACTGAATTAGAGGTGGTACACTGACGGTTACTCGCTCTGAGGGATGCTCCTAAAAGATGTCTGATTTAATTATTTCCTTGATCTTTTGTTCCTGTCAGCTTCCTCTGTAGTCAGTGGAGCCCAAGCTCCAGACAGTTTGGGGACTTTCCCCAGTGCAGGAAGAGCTGATGCCAAATAGCTGAGTAGTTTCTAATACAGTTGTCCAGTTCAGAGCACAATGTTGTTTCATGCAGCAGTAGCTAGCTGAGTGCTTTTTCCCTGATGTAATCAAGCTCATTTTGATCTGGAGGAAAACTTCCTATGAGAAAATATATAATGCATCTATAGGTTTATATAGTGCTTACAGTTTCACTTTTTTAGCATTTATATTGTGCACTTTTCTGTTTATATTATTTTGCATTTCATTGTTTGTCAATAGCAGATCTTAACAGACGCTACTATTAATGAATATGTAATTTAACTATTTAAAGTGTGCAATACTTCAGATTATAAGTGCAGCAGTTATTTAGCACTGATTGAAAATCTTCTACATTCAGATATCTCCTGTTTATCCTGTGAAGTGTCAAACTGTTTGATTACACCAAGCGTCAGACATTTTCATCTAGAAGGAGATGACATTTCAATCAGTGCTGAATAGCAGCAGCACTTGATGTAAAAAACAAAACAAAACAAAAACGCTACATTAATTCTTACATCATGTCATATTACCTGTGACAGGAGGAGCAGTGTGTTTCATGATATTGTGGGGAAATTATAAAAACTATATGAACTAGAACATAATTACTATTCTAAAATTGGAGTATTTTTAGAAAGCTGATATCATACAAAATTGCTTTGAAGTATATCTTAAATGAATTTTCAAATGTTAATTTCTGGGGGAAAAGGGATTCTGAACTTAAGACTTCATATTCTCTAACCTAGTCTTCTAAGAAAATGAGGCTAGTGTGTTTGGGCTGCCTCCTGACCTGCCCATCTTTCAATCAGTGTTTTGAACCTATTAGTTTGAGTGAATTTGGTGAGGAATTAGAGGTCTCAAAGAGGATAAAGGTCCCATGAGTTTTGTGAAAAGCAGAAGCCAGATAAAGGCAAGAGATTCCATGAAACTCTCCACTGAGGAGATGGCAATAATGCAAAGTCACTTGTTAGACATGAGTATACTGAAGAGAAAAAAGCTTAGATCAAGGTATGCTCCATGATTGCTAGGAAGCTCCACTTGTAGGACATGCCTTCATAGTGAGTCAGGCTTAAATTGTTCCTTTGCTTGTGAAATGGTTTCATGCTGGAATTTAAATATGGGAAAGGGATTCAGCTTATCTCACTAGAGATGCAAGTAGTAAGGCATCTACCTCAGATGCTGTCTTGAGAATTAGTGGAAAGACTTCCAAACCCAACAATTTTTTCTAACATTTTGGATGTATAATTGAGGAGGTGACAAAAACAAAATGGAAGTTTCCAGGTCTTGGCACATCCTATGAAAGATTCTTTGCCTTTAGTAATAAATGCTCAGGTATCTATAGACTGACACCTCTTCTCCTTGTGGTTTCTAGTTGCCTGGAGCCATCTTCCAGCACATCTCAGCAAAAGCCGCCCCTGTATCCAAAGCACGGCTTTAAATCTGAAGTCCAGCATGAGATTTTTTTTTTTTTTTTTGGACTCCTACAGATACTAAAGAGAAAAAGCTTAATTCCTTTTGGTTGAATGCAAAACACAAAGCCTAGTCTTGGCAGCCTCCTGCTCATTCAGAGGATGTTGTTCATATTAAGAATTGTCTTGGCTTCAGTAGAACTGCTTATTCAGGGGAGACACTGCAGCTCTAGGGACAAAAGGTTTCACTTTTCTCAGGTTGCCTAGCAGAAAAGTTTAATGATGTGTAAAAATATTCAACTGGGGTAATTCTGTAAGAAAAAAAACAAAACACTTCCATGGCATAATGTTCAGATTTGTCAGCTTTGGGCAATCATGAGAACATCTTTTAGTTTTATTCTATAGTGTCTGCATTCACTATAGAGGAGGAATCAAACTATGCATAATTCAGAACATTTGCACAGAACTGCTCTTGCACTGGGATTAAAGTAAATGTGGAAAGCTTTAAATTTCAGGAGAGAAATCCAACCTTTCCACGAGATTTACTTTCAAACCAACAGTTCTGCCAGTCTGACTGTAGGATCCAATGAGACAGGCACTGGATCCCCTCCAGCTGTGAGCAGAGACAGTCAAGAATGGATCACACAGTGGAATGCTACAGATCTTCATCCACTGCAATATGAATGTCAGGGCATATATCAGAACATTGGATCAACCTACAAACATAGCTATTCTTTGAATGATGGGTAATAGTGTGTATTTCCTATATGCACACCCTCCAGGAAGAAGGCAATAGTGTGATTTATAGCTAACCTTCAGGACAAGGATCTGTTTTTAAAGGGGAGGCAGCAATCCAGGAGGCAGTTGGCTGGTCAGAACAGGTGGAGCTGTAATGTTTTTTCATGTCTGGGGACTGTGTATATGTGTGTTAAGCTATTTTGCACTTTGCTTTGCTGCTTCTCAAAAGTGACTTCATGAATTCAACAATTGAAGGAATATCTCCTGCCACAGAAAGGCTCTATGGGTCATCTCTTGTGAGTAGCTTCTGCATCCATGGAGCATGTATGATGGTAATTCGAAGTGACAGGAGCGTCTTCTAGCCTGTGGCATTGTCAGCAAGCCAAACTGCTTGGAGATGACAACCCTGCTTCCTCAACAGGCTCTGAGCTGTCACTCTCCGTTTGGATTAAACCAGTGAGAGCTCTGATGAACTGATTTCAGTGAGAACACAAACTGCAACCACTGCAAAGGGCACAATGGAAGTGAGGTTCTGCAAATGCTCTGGAGGTGTGAAGGGCGTGAGGGAGGCTTGTAAGCCAAAACCAGAGTGAACTGCTGGTCAGGAGACACACTCACTTGGAGCTGGGGATGACGGTTGTGCTATTGGGGTGCTGACTGGAAGTCTTGGTGAAAGAGTCCTAAGAGATTGTACTCTGCTTCCTCTATGGTTAAGGGCTGTTTGCAGCCACAAAGCATATAGTGCAACATACTAGCACCTGGGCACTACAGTACAAAAAGGATATAAAACTGTTGGAGAGTGTACAGAGGAGGGTGATGAAGATGGTGAAGGGCCTAGAGGGGAAAACATATGAGGAGCAGCTGAGCTCACTTGGCCTGCTCAGCCTGGAAAAGAGGAGGCTGAAGGGAGACCTCATTGTGGCCTACAGCTTCCTCACAAGGGGGAGTGGAGGGGCAGGCGCTGATCTATTCTCCTTAGTCACCAGTGATAGGACCCACGGAAATGGTGTCAAGCTGAGGCAGGGGAATTTTAGGCTAGATATCAGGAAGAAGTTCTTCACTGAGAGGGTGGTCACACACTGGAACAGCCTCCCCAGGGAAGTAGTCACCCCAGGGAAGTAGTCACGGCACCAAGCCTGTTGGAGTTTAGGAAGTGTTTGTCATATGGTCTGAATTTTGGGTAGACTTTTGTGGTGCCAGGAGTTGGACTCGATGATTCTTGTCGGTCCTTTCCAACTTGGGATATTCTATGATTCTATACTAATGGGTGTCAGCAGCTATAAGCAGGGTCTCCTGTTTTAGGGTGGTAATCGTCATAGAGCATCCATACACAGCTGTGCAAGCTTCTGAGACCACTGGCCCAGGTTCATCCATTGTGTTCAAGCAGAATTCCAGGAGTGGACTTAACTAAACTGACCAGCATGCATTTTGGAGAAGATGGGCTGGGCACAGTCATATAAAGGAACCTGTGCCAGATACAGAGCTACATAAAGGGGTTCCATCTCGTGTTTGGTTTATGAAACAGGGAAGATACAGCCCTATGACAGGAGATGCAGTCTTTGTATCTTGATTGTAGGATGAGTCTGTGGTCTTTGAGCTTGGCAGTGTTACATGAGGCAACATTTCCACAAGGAAAAGGTTGGGTATGAAAAAGCTTGCTTCTTGAAGCTTAGGTCCTCCTCTGGGGATGCCACCCAAGAATGTGGGCTTGTATCACAACTGTAATGGTAACTACGGGTTAGATAAATGTCCAGGTAGCTGGGTAATGAGGGAGAGAGAAGCCACTTGGATATGCACTCTCAGTTGACAGATATAAAATGATTGCTTGCTAGTGCCTGTTCTTCCTGACACTTAAAACTATATTTGTATAGAGAGTTTGTAAATTTTGTAAAGCTTTACTTTAATTTGACATGTACTAAGGGGGATTTTGTGTGACTATCCAATGCTTGTGTAGTTGGCACAGCTCAGAGGAGGAAACATTCTCAGAGTAGATACCTGCATTTGGTGAGTCACATTACAGACAACCCTGTTCGAATCCCACCCTACTGATCAAACTCACATGTATTTGAACAACGCATGCTGATTTTTTTTCTTTCTTGTTATTTTGAGTTTCCTATTGGCAGTGTTATGGAGGTAAAACAATGTGTGGTAGGGAAAAGACCCATCAGTAAAAAAGCATGTGAGGCTCTTTGCTGGAAGTTCTGCAGAAGTCCAAGAAAATCTGTTCTGGGGTCAGTCTTCACATTTTTCAGGTAACTGGAAGATTTTTGTTTGGCTTTAGAGAATTACGTATATTGTGCGTCTGTTCAGTCAGTTTCTGGTTTCTTGGGAATCACTCAATACAGAGGTTAATGCACACATTTCAGAGACAAAACCAACTGCAAAGACCTGTGTGTAGCGCAAGGCTGCCCTTGCGCTACGTTCCACGGAGGAAAGTCAAATGTACAGTGTTAAACCAAAGAGCACAAAAACTCTCATGGGTTGAACAATTGCCTGAAATGTCTAGGGGGTTTATGTCTGTTGGATCTTGCAAGAATGTTAACACTTGTCAAGTTTACCTGTCATGCTGGGAGTTATGCTGAAACTTATTAATTAGTCCTTTGCAAACTGCTTTGAGGTTTTCAGATGAAAGGCAGTATAGAAGTCTGAAGGATGAAGAGCTGGAGATTGTTGAAAGGAGTCCTGCCAATTAATTTACACTTAAACAGAAAGTTTTGTTTTCCTGAAAATTAAAAAAGTCAAACCCCAATAAAAAAGTAAGTACTGAAAGGTTTGAGATTCTCTGGGTAAAATTATGTCTATTTGGTCTTGTACAGCTTTGCTAATCAAAGCATTAAGACTTTTTAAAAAAATAGTTTATGAAAATAGGTTTTCTGCTGCTCAAGTGAAATACATCTGAAATATGTAAAGGCTCATTTGCTTCTGTGAAAGCTAGGTAAAAGAAACTCTGTTAAGAGCCTGCAAATGCTATGGTGAAATAGACTGTAAATATAACATGTAAATATCTCATCTGAGCTGGCTAAAATACAAGTAACCAGACAGCTTAACCCAGGAAAATATAATTAGAATTTTTTAGTGCCACATTACCACATCTTTAAGGTGTACAAGTATAAAAGGAGTGACAGAGGAGAGGCAAGGGAATGGGTTAATGTTCAAAAAGCCAATGAAACTTCTGATTGATTGGTATTTTTATCTTTTTAAATTATCAAGAAAAGTTCAAATCATCTCTGAAGAGTTGCCACTGGCAGATCTGAGGTGGGACTGGCACTGAGTTAGCATCATGTCCTTTTTTAAGGTTGTTCGCAGTTTTCCTGTAACACAACAGCTTTGAGGCTGGTGGTGAGGCAGTGTGAAGAGCATGCCCCATGCATAGATGAATGTGTGGTACGCATGCACCCAGGTGTTGAAGGAGACTTTTCCTGCAAATAAATGTCTTCACAGCTGTTGGGCACCAGTTCTGAGAGCAGCAGAACTGCCTTGTCCAGTCAAGAGCTCCATTAGAAAGAACTGCTGTTTGCCTCAAGTGTGAGTGAGGAGGAGGTTGCTGGGCAGAGAGCAGCAGGCAAGGAAGAAGACATGATGCTTTGAGCAGTCCAGGTGAAGAAGGAGCAAAGGGGCCGTAAACACTTGAACATATGAATCTGGACTGTGCAATTAAAAGTGTTGGTCAAGCTTGGTGTAGCTAGCTGGGGAACTGCATCAGTCTTAACCACATGTCCAGAGAAATAGACAATGAATCTGTGATCAAATCAGCACCTTTCTGAAATAGGCAAACTTCACTGTTGATGGAGATCTGACCTTTGTCCTTTTTTGTCTGTTTTCCATTCTTACAGAACAAAATCCACAGTCTGCAAGGCTAACATGTTGATGTATGTGAGGAAAGGAAGGGAAGATTTGTTGGTTTTTACAGTTTCTCTTTGTAAACAAAAAATCTAACCTGAATGATGTGAAACCTCTTGCTAATGAGACTTCTTAGTTCCATGTGGATTGTGCCTTTGGCTGCTGAGGGGCTTAAGAAAAGTCTCTTTGTCAGTAAATATTCACTCTGGATATAAGCATATGGGTCCTTCCAAAATTTCTATACTCACTGGTTTTATTCAGCTCCTAATGCTGAGTGATTTGTGGGTGTTTTCAAATATAATTTGGTGGTTTTATCATGACAGAAAAAGTAGATGGTCCCAAGGCAGTTATTTCTCATGAAATTTCTCTGCTGAATGACTCTCTTGGAGCCCCTCTGGTGAAGTTTATTATTTCTAAGAAAACTTAGAAATGGGATAGGAAAGAATGCTTTGATTGTTTCTCTATGCATGAACTTGTGTATGATGGGTTTTCAGGACAGACTTGACCTTTGCCTGCTGCTGTCTTCAGGGCTGTTATCAGCTGGAAACCATGGAGTTGCATATTTTAAGCAAGTTCTGAGAGAATGAGAAACCCTGAAAAACAGGGAAACGTACTTTCACAGAATCACAAAACTGTTTGAGATGGAAGGGACCTTAAAGCTCATCTTGTTCCAACCCCCTGCCATGGGCAGGGTCCCCCCCCAGGCTGTCCCCAGCCCCATCCAGCCTGGCCTTGGGCACTGCCAAAGATGGTGCACCCACAGTTCCTCTGGGCAACCTGGGCCATGGCCTCACCACCCTCTTAGTAAAGAATTTCCTCCTAATATCTCATCTCAATCTCCCCTCTTAGTTTAAAGCTGTTCCCACTTGTCCTGTCACCACATAAAAGTCCCTTGGCAGCACTTGGCCTTGTTCAGCTTCCTAAGGCTTGCCGAGGCCTACCTTTCAAGACTGCTCAAGTCCTTCTGGCTCACCTTTCTTCCCTCAGATGAGTTGACCGCACCACTTGTCAGTGTCCTCAGCAAACTGGCACAGGGTGCACTCAGTCCCATTGTCTGTGTCACTGATAAAGATGATAAATAGTGCTGGTCCCAGTACTGAGTCCTGAGGGTCACTACTCAGCACCCGGTCTCTTCCTGGGCATCGGGCTGTTCACCACAACTTGTCAAGTGTGACCATCCAGCCAATTCCTTACCTACCAGGAGGTCCATTGGTCAAATCTATGTCTCTCCAATGGAGAGCTGAGGGTGTTATGCAGGACAGCGTCAAATGCTTTGTACAAGTCCAGGTAGGGCATAGGTTGTGTATAAAGAAGCAAACAGATGAAGTGAACTATTATTAAGAAGGCAATGCACAGCCCATGTGATTGCCCAGAATGAAACAAGGGAAACGTCCTGTTTTCTGTGTGGCTCAGTGGCAGAAAATCTTGTATAGAAGCTAAATGGTTTTGTTTTGAATTCAGATTTTCTGGCTTTCACATCAGTTTGTAATTACAGCAAAGGGCTTTTGTCTGATAACGAAGTTCTGATCTGAGGAAATACTGACCTTGGCTCCCCTCTGCCCAGCAGCCATCTGAAAACTGAGCTACATTCTGTTTCAAGGTATGTCTCATTGAACTACCTTTCTACTCTGCTAGGTCAGCTCCTGCATCTGTAGTACAGATGATGTTATGCTCAGTGACATTTTCCACCTGGTTTCCAAAGAAACTCTTGAACTTACCTATCCATCAGCTCTGACCTGAAGTGTGATAGTGATCAGTTTTATATATATATATATATATATACATATACATATACATATACATATATATATACTTGCTCTGAGGCTTTTTTTGTAGTCTGGAAGAGAGGAAATAAAAGAGCAAACACTTCTGCCTCTACATGAGCAGAGGGCAGTCCTGCCCAGTTGCTCCCAAAAGAGACTTGAATGACCTGGCAGTGTGGAACCACAGAATGGCTGTTTTTATGGCCCTGTGGGAGGGGAGAAGTAGTTCCCCAAATCAGGGCCTAATTCTGATCTGTGTTTTAGACAGTGTCTGATATTACATATTGTAAGGACTAAGTTCATCTGTGGTTTACAAAGCAGGGTGGCCTGGCTGCTTTGAGGAGTACATTTGCCTTTAGACAGGTGTTACAACAGCTTCTCTGGGCTGTTTTCAATCAGGTACAATTTCTAAAAAACAAACAAAAAAACAAACAAAAAACACACTGAGGTGTGTCTACTTATTTCTCATGTGCTATCTTGTAGAGGGGGCTGTATGTGCAGTTATAACTCTCTTCTCCTTTGCCAGTAGATAGTCTCCACATAGCTCTGTGATAAACTTTCTGTCGATTCCTAGAGAGCTAGACAGTGAGGCTGATTTAAGCAGTCTTTTAGCACAGTGAATTCTTAAAGGTTGTGAAGCAGCTATTCAGAAGAAGGGTCAGTGTCATATATGGGAGCCACAGTGAAATATGGAATGGCCTCTTAGCCCACTTAGCAAGCTCCTTGCAGGTGAAGCAATCATGGATAAAGAGAAGAGTTAAAGTTATGCAGACCTCTGAAGCAAGTTAATATTTTAAAGGTTATGCAAAGTTATATGGACAACTGTGGGCAACTGCTCACCCATTGTGAACTCTGGGCAGTTATTTGGTTTGCATACCAGCACTGCTGCCCCAGAGAAGAATGGCACAGGAGGGTTGTATAACCAGGTTTGTTGAAGCAGGATTTTCCAACATAATTTTAATTGGCTTTAAGTCCTAGAGAAATGCATTTACTTAGTTAGTTGGCTAATTTGTTTCTTGGTGGAATTAATTTTCTTAGCTCCTAAATTCTCTGATACAAATCCCCAGATTTTTTTTCCCACAGGCTTTACTGAAGATATTTTTGATCCAAAATCAGGAATCACTTTCTCTCTAAATGTTTTTGCATTTTGGCTTTCCTAACAGAACACTTTTATTGATTTATTCTCTCCAGCTGCAAGTCTAACAGTTTACTTGTGATATGCTGTAAAAGGGATGACTTGATTATGTTATGTAAATGTTCTGAGGTAGTTCCTCTTAATCATATTGCCAGTTATATGCTGGCTATCTGATTCGGTATCTTCTCCCCAATCTAATATGGCTGAGGGTATGGAGGAATGGTGTTTCATGGCAGCTCACTCAGCTACGAAGCCTGAGGATGTGTCTCAGTCCAGCAGCCTCTGTAACCCCCTAGCTACCATTTATTACTGTTACATTCCATGTTTTCTCTGTTGTGATGGACAGATTAATGACTGTCTATGACAGAACTTGGGCATGTTTAATATCAGAGTTCATGGAGGTGCTGCCACAGGCTATAATGAATGAAAATGAAGCAGACCTTGCTTTTATGTGTTGTCCGAGCCACAGCATCTGTGATAGCACAGGACCTTCTAGCTCCATGGCATAGTGTTGGTCCAGCTTTGATTCAGAAAAAAAAAAAAAAAAGAATATCTGCTTCCATGTTCCTGTCCATTCTGTGGCAGCTAGAGTGGCTTCTTCCAAAGCATAGCCACATCTGGCTTAGCCCTACTTAATGTAGTGTGAAAGAGCTGTAAATACTTTGAATAGGTAGAAACTGTAATGGAAAATGGATCCTACAAAGGCAGAAGTTCAATACATTTAAATCCCATTCCTAGTATTGCCTGAGCTGACTTCTTTGTACTTCAGACAATTAAGTGAAGCACAGTAATACAATTGATGAAGTTGCCTACAGACAAGCAGAAAGAAGGGACAGGCCCTAAGCAGCATCATTGTACACATCTCTGCAGGATCTGGCTTTTAAAGCAAAACTCTTTGTGTACCCCATCATCTTCATCATCTTCCCATTGGTGCCTGTAAAAAACCCAGTGCAGAGTTAGAGCACCTGAGTTTTCATCATGAGAAATCCCTCCATCTAGTCAGAAATCACCTGAAGTAAGAAGTAAGATTGCAAAAGAAAAATGATACTTCAAAGAATGGTGATACCAGGTTATTTTCCTTGTTTTCTGTGGATACTGGGACTGTTGTCCAGATGATAGGTCCCCCCTCCATATTCACTAGTGAGATCCTGTTTCTCTTACAGTGAATTTATGCTAATTAAAAAAATGGAGTTTTACTGAAAACAAAATAAAAATCTTTGGAAAATGTTTTGTGCAGAATTCTGGCATCAAGTAAAAATACTGGGAAGAAAGACAGCAATTGTATCTCCCAGGGAAAGATGTCATTTTTCATCATAACTTCTTAGGAAAGTTGGGTTAACATTATTTTTGAAGATGTAGGATGATGCTTTCCTTTTTAAGAATCAATACTGTCACTTCCTAAACTGCAAAGTCTGACTGGTATTGAGTGGTTAAGGTGTGAGAAATAACACTTGCAACTGCTGTTTTCCAGCTGGGGGCAGATGCAGACTTGATATGACTAAGGAGGGGAGAGGAAAATAAATTCTCCCTTGCTGCAGAGAAAGGGAAGGCTACTACCTTCACCACTTATCCTGTTGCTTGTTGCCATGCCATGCAACTGGTATGATTCATGAGCCTGGGAATGGTGCCAGTGACAAGAAGAGTAGAAGATGGGGGAAAAGAGGAAATAGACAAGGGGCCCACAGCACTGCTGGCAAGTGAAGAATCTAAAAGAATTGAAGTCTGTAAAATGTACACTCCTCTCTTGCTGATGTGTCTCCAGCTTTTGTTGAGTGGAAGCCCAGCTGGAAATGGTGACCTGAAAGCAAATTAAGCAACCACCTGCTACTATTCAGTGCTGTGTTCCAACTGGCAAAATAAAATAATGGTGTTCAGAAAAATCTGTGGAAAGGGTATATATTTTCTATTTCAAGTGGGATATTTCCCAGTGGGACAATTAAAATGAAAATTTCCTCTGAGAAGTCCAGAGGTGGTGGGGGGATGAGGGGGGAAATACCCTCAATCTTCAACCCATCAGTAATTCTGACTACCTGTGTTCCAGGCACAATGTTCTGCTGTTTCCTAAAGGAATTTAATCAATTTTGATAAGCAGTATTTCAGTGTTTAAGAGAGGTTTTATTTTTTTTAGCATCTGATTGATCTCTTATTTGTCTTTATTGTTCTACCAAATTACTTCAAAGGCTTCCTTGATTTTCACCAGAGCATGTTGTATAAAGCACAACTCATTGATCAGATTAAACTTTAAATTATGATTTGCAGATATAATCAGCAAATTGCACAAGTTGACAATAAAAGCCCATGACAAATTGCAGGTTCCCTTAATAACAAGTTACTGCTAAGCATCCAGATGCTGGAGCATGCAAGCTCTTGAACAAACTAGCTTGCAAATCTTTGCATTCACACTGTAGTAAGAGGCCAATGCTGTTTTCCACTGAATATTCATGGTTAGAGGAAAACATGCTGTTAACAGGCAACATCAAAGTATATATGCATAAAAGCAGGTAAATGAAGATATTAAATCCAGGAGGCTAACTCTTCACTGCAAGGAAGGGTTCATATATGTGAACCAGTTTAGTTGCTGACAAAGGCAATGGTAGTGTTGTGGTTTAACCCCAGCAGGCAGCTCAGCACCATGCCTCTGCTTGCTCACTCCCCAGGTGGGATAGGGAAGAGAACTGGAAAGGTGAAAGTGTGATAGCTCATGGGTTGAGATCAAGACAGTTCACTAAGTAAAGCAAACCAAGGAATGTGTTTGCTGCTCTCTGTCGGCAGGTTCAGCTGCTTCCAGGAAAGCAGGGTTCATCATGCACAGCGGTTTCATGAGATGACAAATGCCATCACTCTGAATGCTCCCCTTCATCCTCCTTTCCCTCAGCTCTTATTTTTGAGCATGATGTCATATGGTATGGGATATTCCAGTGGGTTGGGGTCAGCTGTCCTGGCTGCATTCCCTCACAGTTTGTGCACCCCCAGCCTCCTTGCACTGCTCTGCAACTGAAACTATTAGTCTGTTATCACTGCTATTTTCATCATAAATCCAAAACACAGCATCATGTAACTCTCTATGAAGAGAATTAGCTCAATCCCAGCCAAAATCATGACAAGGATGCAATATTGAGGTGGCCAAATTCATTGGGAAGACTTCTCAGGATGCTGTTCTTCAGAAAAGATGTCACAAATAGATCTGTTTCCTTACAAAAGTTTGGTCTTATTCACATAGAACAAATTGCTTGGAATGCTCAGGCCTGGATCTAGTCCTCCCTAGGGTAGCTTGACTAGCTCCTTGGTGAGTTTGGGCAACAGGTGGCTCAGCCCTGACCTTGCTGTGGCCTTTGTGTCTGTTCTGAGGTACGAGCATCAGTCATGTAAAGCCATCAGTAAAGCCTCCTGCTAACCTGGTGAAACGGAGCGTGCAGGACTCACACCTGGATGAGTTCATAGACAGGGAGATGTGATGCTATGGCTGAAGATGATGTGGGGCAGGTAAAATGCCATCCTCTGGGCTGGACACCCTGCTCAACTCAGGCTGGGTCCTTATGGTCTGGTACCTCAGACTCTTGGCAAAAACCTGGAGGATTCTGATTTTAGTCTTCTCTGTGCCTCCATCTCTCTGTACAAAGGAGAAAGCCATAGCTACCTCCTTTGCATGGTGCTTCAAGATGGAGAAGTGCTATTTAGGATATAGGTATTTTACTCAAAGGAAGAGCCCCTCTTCATGTGAGTTTTGTTCACACTGAAAGATAATTTATTGGCAGAGGGTCAGTGTTTTTGTTCTCAGCTCTTGGCATCTCTCTGGTTAACTTCTTCCCTGTGAGTGAATGAAAGTAATACTTTGTCCCCCTGTCTACAATATGCTATTTCTTTGGAAGCTGGAGTGTAATGAACTTGCTGTTTATTATAATTAACAAACAAACAAAAATCCCTATACCTTTAAATTAGATTATAAATCTTTCAGTGAAATTCAATACTGCAGTGATTACGTTTTCTTTCCCATAAGAGATTCTTCAGTGATAAGAGCCAGGCAACTCCTGTTCTGAATAATATGACCCCAAGGACTTTCCTGTTACACATCTGGCCTTTTTTTCTGTGATTTCCATCTTTCATAATCATCTGAGATGAAGCTTAGAGCAGTGCTAGATAGTGAATTGTAAAACAATTAATATTGCAGAGAAAATTGCTTTCTGTTGTTTTCCAGTCATTGCAATTTAGGCTGCTTGTCTTTGGGGGTGTTGGTATAGGGACTCGAAGTGTGTAATAATCCAAGTACAATTTATTACAAGTCAGGCAGAAGCTTTATTAACTATGATCAGAGAGAGAACATTCAGATACCATCTCTCCCTCTGTTCCTCTGTTCTCTGCCAAGTGATTGTAGTGATTGCTTTGTGTATTGTTTTGGAAGAAAGGAAAAAATTGTTTCTATGTTAACAAAGCCAGGTATCCATCCTTGGAAGGGATGGACTCCAAGCAGTCATGCATATCTTAACAAGGCCAGGTACCCATCCCTGGGTGGGATGACTACCTTGCAAAGCACCACATTTCTAAGAAGGAATCAACAGTGAGTATGTGAGGAGCTGACTTGCTGGAGCCTGAAGGAGTGGCACATCTACTATTATTTTAGCCCAGAAGAGGGGTTTGGAAACAATCATAGACTGCTAGCTTTTAGTTGAAAAGAATGTTCCTTTATAAACTTCCTAGCCAAACCAATCAAATCTTAAATACTAATGACTTCACCACTGCAGGGGGAGTTGGAGCTGTATGGGCAGTGCCTGACACAGTGCTGTTCTGAGATCTGGGGAAGTGCCGACGTTACTGCGATACAAAGATCTGTTAAGTCTCACTCATTGAACATCAGTCTGCTGAAGTCTCTGCATAACTTGTAATTGGAGCTTAAGCACTGAAGACAAAGCTTTATGACTTCTCTGCACAACATCGGACAGATTTGTGGTTCTCTGACTATTTAGTTGGGTGCAGCCTACAGAAAAGGCTGCAGAGCTGCAGTGTAGCATCAGATAAAGAAATCCTGGAGTCCCACATGTACAGCACACTCCCAGTTACAGCTGTGTATTGTATGTCTGCTCACTATGTAATATGCTGAATGCTTCATCTGCTTATTCCTTCTGTGCCTTCACTAAGTGGCAAGACTCAAGGGACCACATAAAGGAGGAAACTTGTGAAGGGCAGACTGTCTGCGTGGATTGAAAAGGGGCAGGGGTCAATTAACACAGCTTGTCTTTGCTTCAGAGTAGCAGCTTGTTGTCTTTCAAAGTGAATCATGTTCAAGTTATCCCAGTCCCAACTTTGATTAAGCGGAAATTATGAGGCCAAGTCACTCTCTTTTCTCACTGGATTTAAGAAAATTTAACAAAGCAGAGCCTGTCTGGTCTTTCACTCTTCTTGTACTCTGAACCTACTTAACCTGGCAGAAGTAGAGGATGGAGAGGTGTCAGAGATCTTATCATGGGAACAAACTGTTTCTCAGACTTGCTGTTTTAACCATCTAGTTTACATCTGTTTCTAAAGTAGCCATTTTATATGTTTTCATCTAACTGAGGCATATTAACTACCTTATCCCTTCTTCTTATAGATCTTTGTGATTCCTTTAGATTCTTTGAGCCAAGCGTCCTGGCAAAGGCTTTCAGTAACTTTTATTTACCTTTTGCTCCTTCAGTCTCCCCCCCCCCCCCCCCCTTTTTTTTTTTTTTTTTTTTTTTTTTTCCTATCTTTAATTGGCAAATGCAGCCAACAACTTCAGGGTAGAATGAAGATGAGATATTGGTAGCTCATTTGCAAAAAACAGCAGCATCCCAAGAGATGAAAAATGAAGGTTTGAAAGATCAGGATGCAAAGGCAGCTAGCTTGTTTTCCATGAAGAAGTTTCCACTGAAACATCAATGGACAGTGGCTCTACTTTGTACTTCCTATCCTGCTTGGTAATGATTTAGGAGTTAGCAATTGTCACACTGCTTTTAATTTGCTTATTGTTTTATTACTTTAAAGGATGTTGAATCTTGGTTGCAATAAAAGCCAATCTTCAGGATTGCAGTATTGGAGGCAAAACCAAGGGTGTGGAAAAAAAAAATACAGCACTCATCCAGAGACTCTTTTAGTTTACTTCTAGAACTGGGCACTGTGGTGAAAAGCTGCCTGTTCCCATGGGCCAGGTATGGCATTTGGTATATAGCACCTCTGCCAGAGGAGGGGTTGGTTGTGGAACAGTCAGCAGTGGCTGCTCCCCACTGCTGTCTAATCTGGAGCACACAGAGATGAAATTCAGACTCCTTCAGTTCAACAGATATCTCTTCTCAGAGCTAACTCAGGATTGGTCTTCTGCTATTTCAAATCCAAAAACTTAATTAAATGTTTGTAAAAGTAAATCTTCCCTTCAACTGTTTGCTCTCTTCTCCTGCCTTATTTTGTGAACTTACTGAAAGCTATGCAGTCAGTTCTGTCTTCCTGAATCTGCAGACAGCCTGAAACAGCAGTTCTGAGACATCTGAAACACAGTCTTTGAATCAGTGCTGAGTAAATGATGTACCTATTTCAGTCAGTTATGCATTAGTTTGTCAAAGTTTAGTTCTCATATGCTCGTGTGACCCTAGGAGCTGGAGCAATAATAAAACATCCTAAAACTACTCATGAACTGTGGAAGTTTACCAGTGCTGAGTGTAACCCCAGGGCCCTGCAGTGGCTCAGGATACGTGGCTGACTCATCCTGTTTATGACAGGAGCAAGCACTAAGAATTCTTGATCAGGTATTTTAAAAGCACACATGGAGGCAGCAGCTGTTGTTAGCAGAAGGAAAATTCAGCATCTTAAAAAAAAGGATGTGTCTTTTTTTCTTCCTAGTGATTCTTGTGCTGTTTTCCTTGCAGGGTAAAGCTGGCCTTGTTCCATTCTGGTTGTCTGGCTTTCAAACCTCCTACACACCACATCTCCACTTCCATTTATGCTAGGTCTGCTCAAAACTGAGCCAAACCTTTCCACTTGTATTATGGGAAAGTTCCAACTCAGATGCACAGAAATATAAATATGAATGCTGCAATGAGGAAAAATATCTCCACTCCCAAACATAATGGCATAGTGCTTAGAAAGGGTTAAACTTTACCTCACACCTACAGCTCTACCGGTGAGCATTACAGTTCACAATTCTTCTTCCTTTCCTGAGAAATCAGCAGCTCACATACTCGTAGTTGTGATAATTTTTCTTCCTGTGAAGCTCAGCCACTCTCTTTGTATCATTCTCAATCGCTTGGATGTGCTTCTGCTTTTCCCTGATGTCTCCTCCCGTGATGTTCCACAAAATCACTTGAGAATCTGTTTGCAAATGGTTAATGCCACTTGAAACTCGCAGTAATCATAAATGCCACTAATCAGCTGCAGAGCAAGTTAAATAGTTGATCATTGCCTTTCAGAAAATGAAAAACAATTCCAATTAACAACAATAATTCAAAACAATGAAGCAGCTACTGTTGGAGTTATTTTCATCCAAATTGCAGTGAAATGTATCTTCTCTCCAGCAAGGATTAGATCCCTGGTAAAGGATGTCCTTAAAAAAAGGGGGGGGGGGGGGAACAACAAACAAACAACAGTACAAAGGGAAAAAATCAACAAAAGATAATTTGAAGCCCATAAAAGTTTTGCAGATTTGAGCATGAATACTAGATTGTATATAATAGAGCTTCAATAAACTTCATGTTTACAAGGTGGAATTTGAAACAACCTGGACTGAGGTTTTCAGAACAGTATAAGGGGACCTCGATGAGAACAAAGTGAATGCTTCCTTCTCTCTCTGTCTCCTTGTAATGTTTTAACTTTTGGCAGAGATTCCCAACTGAAACATTTTAGCAGAAAAGTTAGTTTTGCTTTAAGTATATATAGAAACCTTCAAGTTTACAATTTTTCTTAGTTTCATTATAAGATCAGAATTTTTCCAGTGACAAAATGGAGACAGAAATGGGCCAAGAGGGATGTAGGTACTATTTTCCAGCTGGCAGCAATTCTGTTTCAGCTCTACTATTCACAGCCTAAGAAGATCCCTTTCATATGTGCTAGATTGCTTTGAAACCTTATGCAATTCTTCCTTTGTACTTGCCTTAGAAGCAGCTACGTGAGCTTGGCAGGAAGGATAAGACTAATTTGCACTTTCTTCAGATTCTGATTTTCCTGGATTTAGATTTTTGATCTCAATGTAGCAGCTGGAGGTGGCAGCCTTTGTCATTGTAGCTTTGGTTGCTCTTTCAGAACACTGCCTTCTAAACCTTCTTCTCTGGAAATTGGTTAAAGATGGTGGTTCTTTGTCATATTAAAAATAAGTGCCTTTGCTATTTCTTTCCTATTTGCAAGAACACATGCAGGAAACAAAACAAAACAAAACAAAACAAAACAAAAAAAACAGACTGTGGCTTATTCCAAGGAACAGGGCTGTAAGCCTGGGAAGCTTGCAGGATCTAGCAGGTGGAGGAAGTTTTCTTCTTCATTTGGCTACAGAATTTGGTTGGTTGTGAAAGGTCACAGTTCCTATACTCTGAATCCTTCTGTTTTATGAAGAAGGACCTATTTAAGATTTTATGGAGAAGTCACTGAGGTGTGGTATTTAGAAAAGGCTTGAAGGTTGCGATGGAGCTTTCCATGCTCCATAGTCTTTCATAGCCCCACCTGATTCCTGCAAAAGGAAAAGTAGAAATCTGTCTGGCTCCTCAGGGGATGGGTATTGGGCTAAAATGTCCCAGCTGGGAAGCTTCCACCTCTTCATCTGGAGGCATCATAAAACATGCATGCACCAGTTTTGTCAATCACTTCTGCCCAGTTCATCATTAATGTATGGGACTTCTTTCACCCCTCAGTTTGTCAGGCTTTCATCGTGATTCAGTGTGTCTTTGACTTCCAGACAAGACCTAAGCGGGACCCACTCTTGTGTCATTATGCAAGTGTTTGATCTCTGTTTTTGAAGATATAACAGCCTTGACACTGGACAGCAAGTGTGAGATAAGGACCAAAATGGAGAGGGGAGTGAGGTGATAAGAAACTGTAGAAGTGCAATCATATAAGTCCTTGTTCCCCAAGAACATGTGGCTTCCCCCCATCGCACTAGTATTTTGCTCAGAGCTCTTTTTTGCCAAGTGGAGAGAAAGAGATGAAGACCTTGTTAGTAAAAATGTTGCTACCAAATAAATAAATAAATATCTTATCTATAAAAATGTGATCCTAGAGGAACTGAAAAGAGGGGGGCTGAAATAAAGTAGTTTTTATGAGTGGATTACCTAATAACAAAATCCTTTGTAGATAGCAAGACTGCTCAGTATCTGTACTACATCATCTCTGTTCATGTGAAGAGAAGGAGGATATGAAATGGCAAGAATTCCTACTGAATTGCTCAGGAGCTGTTTGGGTAATGAGTGAAAAAGACTGGAAACAAAGCTTTTGCATCACTTTGTAAATAAATTATTCACAGATAAATGTCTGCTGTTAAGCTGCTCCTGCAAGGCAGGTAAATACTGTCTTCTGAGAAACATCTGCTTTTCCCTATCAGAGCTAACATGTTTGCTTGGAACTGTGTTCTGGACAGTGAGCTTTGAGAGGAAACTGACATTTTAATGCACTGATACTTAAAATCCACTTTCAGATTTTAAATCCAAATGTTATAGCATTCTGAGCTCAGTGCTTGAGTCAAAAACGTGGGAAGTACTAGCATAATTGGAAACGATCCTGAAATGAGAACTGAAATGCTATGAACTGGGGAGACAAGGCTGGAAGTTACTTGAGTGTTACCTAAGTCGGCAGTTACAGAATGAAGGCATATTGTGGTGTCGTGGTGAGCAAGGGATACTGCTGCACTCTGGATTGTGCGGTCGATCAGTACTTGTGTTACAAAACTAATCTGCCAAAGTCCCGTCTGTTGTCAGCTGAGAAATTGTGGGTGTTGTGGACAGTACTGCAGCTCTCCTCCACCTCTGCAACAGTGGCCAGAGATAGTCAGAAAGCAAGCGCACACCCATGGAACAACCTCGTGGACACATCATGGAGCAGAGAGGCAATTTCAGTCCCCAAGTGAGGCTGGAACAGCGTATTGCCATGGATAGGGCATGCCCTGGCACCTACAATATATTCCTGCCCTTGCTGTGAGTCACATTACTGCTCTGGGCATACGTTTTCCTGAATGAATATGTTTCCTAAGTGAAAAGAATGATGTTTCACTGTACACGTTGAGAAGTCTGTAGGGAAGGTGTAAATCAAAGCTGTAAGAAGTGAGGTTTGCAGTGAGAATAACTGAAATATACAGAAAAAAACTACACACTTTCAGACATGCAGCCCTTGAAGTTTGTGGGAGAGAGGTATCTTTTATTAGTTCTACTGATGCAGCTGATACACAAATCCTTGAAGGTTTTTTTGTACCTGGAAGTTTATCTGATTTTTATGCCCTCCCCAAAATCCATCAAATAAAAAGTATTACCTCTCCCTGCAAACCTCATCTCTCTAATACCCGAAGATTATTAGAGTCAAGACATTGCTATCAGAGCTAAGTACTACAATGTTAGTGAATGACACCTTTATCAGCTAATATTTATGGATTAAAGGCCAAAATGAAGGTACCAGAGAGCATCTGATTTGAGTCACTACCAGCTCCCTCTAAAGTGCTAAGCCCCTCAGCACCCCACATACAATTATTGTCTTGCTGGCTTGGTTGTCTGACCAAGTGGCATGTGGTGCCACTTCATTCTGTGGTTGCCATAAAAGCTGGTACTGGTACTGTGCTCTCACTTCAGGTGAAACAGCATGCCATATGTTCCCAAATAAGTCCTTGTAGTGAAATTGCTATATTGTTATATAATGAATGCACTGATTAATCTGAGAGTTTATGCTAATGAGACCAGTGCAAAGGCATTTGGAATCCCAGAGGGTCTGCCATTCTACTTCGGTATGTACAACTTTAATATTGGGGAAGGAAGGATTTTGCTAGCAGAGGGAAGCATGAATAATGTATTGTTGCGGATAATGGGAGTCATTACATATTCCTCCTTTCCTTTAGATGTATTTGTGCATATGTTAAATACAGTCTTTGTTCAGTGGAAAGGATTATTTTAAACAGGGAGGTGAGGCAGAGTGTCTTCCAAATTACAGTCGTGTGAATGTGGCAGATGGTACCACGGAGCATGGAATTGCCTGTGACATCAGATTAGTTACTCAAGTCAAGAAGGCCAATTTTTGTTGGACTTGTCTGGGTTGCAAGAAATACACAAAAGAAGGGAGGCCTGCTTGCATATGAGAAGATCTTGAGGAAAGAACCCCGCTGTGCACTCTTTGAAAATGTTGAAGTAGTAATTGGGTTAGAGAGCTTTGGGAACATATCTGCTATCCCCAGCCAGTTACAGAGATCTACTGCTCTCCATGAGCTCAGTTTCCAAGCAAGCCACCCACTTAAAAGCCTGTAAATCCCAGTGGTATTAACACTGGCCTAGAATGCTGTCAATGGAGAGGCTGAAGGAGAGTGGTGAAGGAATGATCTTGTGGAACAAAGGTATTCCTTGTGCTCAGCTACAAGTCTGTGACATTAGTGTCTGCACTGGTACAGCCACTCTCCAGTCAGAGCCAAAGGATTTATCCAAGTCCTGGCAATATCGCAGCAAGGACTGCTGTGCTCTGAGGATCACATGTGGATAACTGGAGACTGATCAACAGTTGGTATGAATGGCAGTTGCTCTAAGTTAAGAATCACTTCAGGATATGCAGATAGAGTCCTGCACTGACTTGCCAAGCAGGAACTGATTGGAAATCTGTCTGTGACTGACGTAAGTTTAGTTGTTGGAAGCTTGTCACTTAAAAAAACTATGAAAATCTGTCCCTGCTTCTGATTAATGCACAGCCAGAAACCTGCTCCTTAAAGTCTGTGTGCATCAGTGTGCCAGCTGCATATAGGGAAATAATCCCTCCACCTTTCTGCCTGCCTAGGTTGTTAATTGGATCAAGGATGTTCTCTCTCATTGTAGCCAAACTCTTTATTAGTCATGGTGGTGGGAAAGGCTGGCTGAGGACAACTGGCTTGAGGGACAAAGCAAGGTGGATGTCCTATGCTGACACCATCAGGTTTGTCTGTCCTGTTTACACTTAATTTAGATGGAGTCTAGATGTGACCCCCTGTTGTGGTTTAACCCGGCCGGCAGCTAAACACCACACAGCGGTTCGCTCACCCTCCCCCCTCCCTCTCTGGGATGGGGGAGAGAAAATGGGAAAGTAAAGCCTGTGGGTTGAGATAAAGACAGTTTATTAAGATAATAATAATAATAATAATAATAATAATAATAATAATAATAATATGTAAAAACAAGTAATGCACAATGCAGTTGCTCACCACCCACTCACCGATGCCCAGCCCAACCTCGAGAGCCGGCCCCCCACCCTGGCTAGCCACCCCTATATATTGTTCAGCATGACCCCAGATGGTATGGAATACCCCTTTGGCTGGTTTGGGTCAGCTGTCCTGGGTCTGTCCCCTCCCAGCTCTTGCTGCCCCCCCAGCCTGCCCGCTGGCAGGACAGAGCGAGGAGCTGAAAAGTCCTTGGCTTAGTGTAAGCATTGCTCTGCAGCAATTAAAACATCAGCATGTTATCAACCCTCTTCTCATCCTAATCCAAAACATAGCACCCTACCAGCTACTAGGAGGAAAAATAACTCTGTCCTAACTGAAACCAGGACACCCTCTTTGTGGAAGAGGCTTTGCAGCAAACTGGGCAGCCCAGGATTTGGAGACAAGCTGTCTGAGCAGCCTAGTCCATCAGTGTGCTCTTCAGTGCTGCTGTGGGTGTAGAGATCTCTGCCCTTCTCCACTTGCTCACTGCTGTGTGGCTTGCCAGAGGTAGGCACGTCTTCTGATCTGGCAGCTAGAATTCTTCACTAGCCCAGTTTTATCAAAAAGATCTAGATTAGCTTAAAACACTGCTAATAGTAGTTTTTTGTTTGTTTAATTTTTTAAACCCATTTTGACAGAAACAGGTTAGACAGCAACTATCTGCTCAGTTATGCCAGCTGATGTCAGAGGCTGGTAAGCTCTTAATGTACCTCAGCTGAACCCAGAACAGCAAATGTGATGACAGCCTGCAGCATCTAGTAGCTGTCTGTGTTTCTGGTGGCAGATGGTTCTCTTTCAAGCAAACGTGGCATAGAGGTAAGCAGATGTGTTAGGCATTAGCTGACACCCTCCTTGAGGGAGACTGTTGGGGAGATGTGTTTGGAGAGAGAGGAGGTTGATGGAAGAGGAAAAACAATTTGGGAAAATTCAGGCTTGCTCTGGGCTGGGTTTGCAGCTCTGTCATCACAGCCTGCTTTGCAATAACTTGTCTTTGTGCAGAATTTGTCTCCTCTGTGCTCTTGGCTCAGAAAGGATGTCCCTGGCCCTGTTCACACAGAGTAGTATGGAGAAGGGAGAGGGTGTACTCAGTGGCACAGCGAAGTGCTGATTTAAAGCTGAAAGGAATCTCTGTGGAGGACATTAAAAGGCTAGGCTGAAGTGCTTTTGTTCAGCTGTGCTTTTCTGCTCAAAAAATGGGACTGGCAGAAAAAGGCAATCATGAGGGAATGGCTGGATATAGATCAAGACATCCACATGGAAGAGCTGAATTCTTCCTAAAAGGTCAGTGGAATTAGCTTTTTTACTTTTGAGGACTGCTGCATCACAGGTGAAAACCCGCTGCAATGTGTCAGAGCGAGAAGGGAAAGAAGTTGAGGTATTTGTGCAGGGGAATTCTGGTTCATTAAATGCTTGATAAAACTTCTGAAAAAGAAATATACCATCCTCCAGGATGTCTCTTATTGAACAATTTGATCATCAGGGTACCTACACTCCAGAGTTATGATCAAAATCAGACCTGACTTATTAAATTCCTGCTTTTAGGCAATTTTTAAAGTGCCTTCAGTTATTGAGTGCCAGCCTCAGGCACTCAAGGGTTGATATTTCTGCAAGAAGTTTTATAGCTCTGAAGGACCTGGTTCAAAAAGTTTAAAGATGAGAACCAAGGGGCAAGTTTTGTCAGACAATCTTCCACTGTTTTTTTAAAGATGAATTTCTTGAAGGGCACTTTGTAAGTAGGCAGAGTGCTCAACACAAATTTGCACTTACTTTGCAGCTCAAGACAGTTACCTTCCAGGATGTCTGTCCCCAGGGCTGATGAATTACATCTTCTAAAATTTCAGCTTTGGGCACAACAGCTAGTGGACTAAGGCCTAATTTCCCAGTCTCCAGTCCAAGGGCTGATCAGCCAAGACCACCAGAGATTTGAACTGAACCTTTTTTTGTTTTGTTTTGTTTTGTTTTTTCAGCATTTCTTACTATATTTTCTCGCCACTTACCCTTTGCTCAAGTAGGACTGGATTTGGTGTTAAGAGTGTGGCAAGGCTGGGATGGTAAGACACTAAATAAATAATGTCAACACGAAGTTTCTCCTTCCCTGTGGAGCCGGTAACAACCCTCCCTCTGTGAAGCTGTGCCAAGTTTGTTTGCCTTGTCCAAGCCCAAGCACAGAGTAACCAACTCTGGCTTGTTTGTTCACCTTCATCATCCAGCTGCTGCTTCAAGAGTCTCTCAGTGTCCTGGTTTCAGTTAGGACAGAGTTATTTTTCCTCCTAGTAGCTGGTAGGGTGCTATGTTTTGGATTAGGATGAGAAGAG
>CM021757.1:1610218-1637268 GCA_011075105.1 Heteronetta atricapilla | reverse complement strand
AAAGAATATACCACTTGAAGAAAATTGGAACTTTGTTCTTTGAATCACCATGGAAAGGGAATAGGTAAATTAGTTTGCAGCTCAGGTGACCCGTTGCAGTCTAAGCTGACCTGCACCTACATGCATGTTTCCCTTCACTGACTGCGAATCATTGTGGATATATAAAATGGAGTGAGATCACCCCTTGCCCTAAGGGTAGCAAGCAATTATCAGCTGGCATCATGTGTGTTCTGTCCCATCCCCAGGAGCAATTTGTAACCATGGTTCTAATTCTGCTCACTTCTGAGTGACTCCACTGATATCATTAGAAACAACATGTGGAAAATCTCATCCTCTGGGACCCTTTCTTCTTTCTGCCTTTGAAGAGAGATAAGCCATGGAAATAAAGAGTCTGGCAAGTGTAGATATTAGCATTACAGTGCACTTATTGGAGACCAGAATCTTGCCAGGGATATGTTCTTTGCAGAGAAATTAAAATGGTTGCAGGAACACCAAATTAAATGGAACAGTCCTGAATGAAATCCCACAGAAGGAAGACATTGGTATTTCCACATAGAGAAGTGAAGAATTATGACAGCAGATATCCCACCGTCCTCATTTTTGTATTGCTTCCTTCACACTATTACACTGTATTAACGATGTCATGTGCCCAGGGAAGATGGAATAAATATTCTCCTTGAGGGTACCAATATTGTCAGAACAGTGGTGATGTCCTCAATAGGTTTCTGAGGTGTGCTGGGTACCTGAGGGAGAGATTATATTTGAAAGGTATAAAGGGACGCAGCATATGTAGCATTTTTAGGCATGTGATTCTCTCCTGTAAACACAGCAGGAGGGTTCAAAGGGACCTTTGGTCATGATTGAGGGAATTGGCGGTTTGCTTCTTAATTCTTCCTTATTCTTGGACAGCAGAGTTTGGTTTTACCTCATGTTCTAGTCTCCATCTATCATCATTCTTTTCCTCTGACTGTCCTTGGCATCGGGGGTTGTAGTTACGATGAATGATATTTTGAAATGTATGTGGGGACAGAGGCAGCAGCAGAGTCTGGAACCACTGTCAGTTGAGATTCAGAACAGCAATGTTAAACCTGTATGGGATCTGCTGATACAGATAATTTCCAACCAGTAAGTGTGCAGTCTGGAGGCATCACCCAGGAAAGTGTCTCCCCAAGTGTCTTCCCACTGGGAAGATGTGTGATGTAGTTTCAGCAGCTCAGTATAAATGAAATGTCTTATTAGGCCAAGAAAGACCTCAGATTAATGTCACATAGCTTGTATTTCCCCTACATCTTTCAAAATGCAGTTTCTTGTATCCATACAACCTACCTGACCATTTCTTCTACATGGATGTCCGTGTACTGTTACTGAAGTCATGCATTGCTTCTCTTCTCAAAGGGAGGCACCTGAAAATGAATAAACTGTTTTAAAAAACACTAGTTCTAACAAAAAAATATCATGCTGAGACTTGTGAAATGTGTTACTCTTACTTCCAAAAGCTATCACAGAATCACTTGAAAATGTATATATGATTAATATCCATGTAGAATATATTCCAGGAAGCGTTTGCCCAGCTCTTCACAAATTATTTTTGCATTAAACTGTTTGGGTTTCTAACTGCTCAGCTGGTTTTAGAGTTACTCTGAAGGCAAATGTTCAGCAAAAGCAGATGCCTTGTTTATGAAGATTCTGCTTGCTGAAGGGCTATTTTTACCTTGTTGATGGGCAGGAACTTAAGCTGTGTTTTATGAACCATTGAAACAAGTTGTTGTCGTCGACACATCCCTCCTAGGTGTGGAAAGTTAACTCCTGAGGTCAATTATACTTCTTTCATGGTATTTGTGCTGCTGATGTATACCAAGCAAGTGATTTGTGTGTACTATGAAAATGTCAAAATGAGCAGAAAATATTTATTATTGTTTTGAGTGCCAAAAATTTACTTGGCTCTCAAGAGAGAAATGAAATGGAGGTAGTGCCTGAGCAGAATAGGTAATAAATGAAAGAAATAGGTAATAAGTGAAAGAAATAGGTAATAAATGAAAGAAAAGAGCACATTCTAGGAATTCATACAAGGACTTCAGTAGAGGAGATGTAGTGCTTCATGCCAAGTGTTTAGGTTCATATTTATGCTGAAAGAGGTCAGGAAAGGGGTCAAGAAAGAGTCTATCTTTTTGTATTCGTTGCTTTATATTCGGCAAAAGCAGAACATAATTAGGAAACTTAACTCCTTTGATAATACCAGTTACCAGATGACAGGTGTTAGTGACACAGCTAGATCTGCTACTGTGCACTTCAAACAGATCACAAATCTAGGAAACTAATTTCCCATCCTCTGTGTAGCGAGACTGATTCAAGGAGCAGGTCAGTGGGAGCAGGCAAGAGTGAAAAACCAAGAATGTTTTTGATTGTCTTTTACTGGGATAAAATAGGTCTGGGGAACTGCACTGATACTGATATCACCCTGTCAAGTGTGGACGTTGTAACAAAACAAAAAATAGGTGTTTCACTAGAATCGAGTATTTGATTTCTCCAGCAGGGCTATTTGCTTCTTTTGAAAGGAAGACAGTAGGGTTGCTGCTTTGAATGTTGATGCTTGCAAAGTGTACCTACCAATGAAAACTTTGGGGAACACACCTTAGATTCCAAGATGAATGAATGGCCAGACAGGGCCGACGAATAGTGGCTGGGAATGCCATTGCTTTCATGGCATTGAAGCAATGAAAGCCTGTCACACAAAAAGGATGTAAATCACAGCTGAAAAATGAGCTCTGGTTCACCTGGACTTCGTGGCTGCGTTGGCGTGACATATGGCTCTGCAGTTTTGGTAGGAGTCTGTTTTGCATAGCTAGATGTGTGTGTGAGGATGGGCATCAGAAGAAAGTGTCACTCTTACCAAAAACAGACAGTGAAGACTTTTGAAACTTCCTGTGTAATGAGGTTGACTTCTGAATGAAAATCAGAGCTCATCTTTAAACTGATGTCTCTGTTACTTGCCCTTTATCTTTGTTATGTCAAGCAGTTCCTTTGAGAGTATCATCTTCACATTAGCTGTCTACATTTTGTCTTTGTTAGCCGATATTTGAAGTGAACTTTGGGGATAGTTCTTTGAGAAGATCTGGTTATTTTAAGTTACAAAGCTTCCATGAGAAGCAGAACTGAATATTTTGTTTCAAATATGAAGAAGTCACTGAGCTCTAATTCTAAAAATCCACTCCTACAATGTTACGTAGAGAGCGATAGATTCAGTCCTTTAAACTCTTCTTATAGATGGTTTCTGCCTCAACCTAAATTGGCCCTGACATATTGAGAGTACTGGGGAATGGCAGAGCCATGAACATGCTGTCAACTCAGTTTTGTTTAAAAATTAGGATATTGCAGCTGTTTGCTTTGTGTCAAGGGAGCAAAACAGATGAAAACAAACCCTGTATTCTGATTTTCGTCATTGAAAATGAATTCTAAAGGTCAGGTAATTACTAAAGATTAGAGTTGAAAATAGTTTTTTCTAATTAGAAATCTTTAAACTAGGGAATTGCTATTCACTGAATACAAAACAGCAGAAGCTGAGGTTAAAGAAGGGGGGGGGGGCGGAAGTCTTGGCTTTGGGAATTTTTCTTTTGGGAGGAGTGCCATTTCTTTGGCCCGGAGATAAATTTATATTTTTAAGGCAAGTCTGTCGAGAACATCCAGAAAATCCATAACTGGGTCGCGAATTGTGAGATTGCCGTTTTCAGCAGTGATCTGTCCATGCACAGCAGCTTGCTTTTGAGACACTTGCCATGTTAGCCCACAAACTGAGTCCTTTAGGGCTGAAAATTGGCAGTTACAGAGAGATTTCTGACCCACTGAGGCTCTAACACAGAGCTCTGGGGGCTTGGAGTGCATACCAGTGGATTTCCTCTAGTAATATCTTCCTGTTTAGGCTTTTATCATTTTAATGAAACTAAGGATTCTTCTGCTGCTGCAGCCTGACATTTTCTGGCTGATATGGACCACAGCAGCTGCATCTGTTCCAGCTGATCTATCAAAGTATACGTCCACCAAGTTCATTCTGAGCTGAAGACAGAATTCCCTGGTTATTCATCTGCTCCACCACAGTGAGTATGGAAGAGACCTGTGGTAATTTTCTCCTGCTGCTGCCAGTGTTGCTGCAGTATTTTTTCTTGTTTCCACCTGCACAGCAGGCCACTCCAGAAAGGCACACACCTATTTCATGAGATGTCCTTGTCTTTCAGGAGACTAGGAACTAGGAGGCAGGGAGTGCATGATGGGCAGGTTTGGGGCACTTCATGCAGGAGACCCTCATTGCAAGGTATCGATGTATTAATGGAACATAAAATGCAGTTGCAAAGCTGCTTTGGGGTGGAGGCTGCAACGTGAAGATTTAGGAGGAAAGCTTTGCTGCAGGTGGAGCTTGGCCAAATGAATCACCTTGCTTTAAAATTGTCACCTGCAACAACAGCTCAGGTGACAAACACTGGCTGCAGGGCAGCAATATGCGTCAAGGAGTGTGGCCCTCCAGGCAATGGGGTGACAGATGGAGGAGCACTGAGTAGGGAAGGCAGCAGCGGGGAGGTGGGAGAAAAGAGACTGGCTGTCCTGGGTGCCAGCTGCCACTGCCAGCACTGGGCTGATAATAACCAGGAGTGCTGAGGAGCTGACAGGTTTCCACAGAAACTTTGTTAAGGTAGTATCTAAATATTTTGATGAAAAGTGAGGGCATTCCACAAGAAATGGGTTATTTTCAAAAAAGATCACTGTGAAGAATATGAATCCTTTTGATTCTGAATGGAGACTTTTCTCAGTGAGGTATATAGAGTGTGGGTTTTTTTTGTTGTTGTTTGTGTAGTTAACAACTTCTGGTTCCTCAGGTCCTTTTTTTAAAAAAAAAAAAACAAAAAAAAAAAAAACAAAAAAAAACCAATAAAACAGTTGCTGAAAAATTTCTTACTGGATCTGAACATCTGCTGCTTATTAGGCCTCATCTTTTTACTCTTTCTAGACAACTAATTTTGCTAGAGGGGGGAAATCAAAGATGGGTAGAAAATAAAGCTTAAAAATGTAGAAAATGTAACTTACATATTTTGTGGAAATGGGTAAAGAAAAAAAGCCATCGAAACTTTCCATTTATAAGCTGGAGCTACTTGTCAAAGACTCTTCAAGATGCTTTTAGACATACTGTCTCTCTGGCAGCAAGAATTCTCACACAAATATATATGATGAGAGAATAGAAATAGCTATAAAACCTGTTCTTTTATTCTCACACGTTCAGTGTGCATTGTTGCTAACATGTCATTCACTATTTCAAAATCAGCAATTTATTCAGAGATTTCAGGCTGTTATCGCTGTGTGTAAATTGTCCCAGTTGAGATTTTAATATACATGTCTCCAAGATATTCAGCAAAGGGTACGCCTTGCACTTTTCTGTAGCTCCAGGAAGCTGTCAAGTCTGCCTTTTCAGCTCAGTTGCAGAACCAGGAAGGAATTGCCTAGCGAAAATGTCACGGACTTGGCCTTTGCAGCCTGCAGTCCCGGGCATCCTGAGCATAAGACACAGACCTGTCTTGGGAGTGAAGCAGGTGCAAGGAGGGCTATTGTACTGGCCACCCTCCCCATCCCCAAACTTTTTTGGCTCCTAAATTAAGCTTTTTAAAAAGGCATAAGTTGCAATAAAACAAAATTAACTGCCATCCTGTAGTGGCCCTGGACCACTGCTTAAGGAGCAAACCTTACCTTCTCTCTCCCAGATAAGGGCAATTATAACATGTATCTGTTGCCCTCATGCCCCATGAACTCTGTGCTCACAGTCCCTCTGCCAGCCCCCACCCCATTCTGAGCCGCCTGTGTTATGTGCTGGAAAAACAGTGTACAAAAGCAGTGAACCAGCAAAATTTAGGTGAGGGGCAAAACAGTCAGTGCACCTTGCCAGGAACGTGACCTGTCTTAGCTGGCTCTCAGGCACCATGGGGGCTCCTGCTTCCATGGCCTGCTGCAGTCAGTATTCAATTTCTGAAGTCAGATTCAATTTCTACCAGCCTTGGGTTTTTTTAAGGGAAGCACTTTTGATACTATAGGATATTCTGATACCCTGCAAGGCCACCGGCTTTGCATCCTTATTTGTATGACTAGATATGGGAGAGGAAGTTCTGTCCTTGACCACATAACACTACAGCTTGATGATCCTTAATTTTCCAGTAAAAGTGTGGAAGTAGAAGTATAGAAGTGTACTTGGCCCCATGGCTCACCTGTTTTCTGGGCCAAGGATATTGAAAGTGCTCTCAGTGTATGCATCAGTGTCTGTGCTGACTATCAATAGCAGGATGCTGCTGGCTGTGGGACAGAGAAAGGTATGGTTTGTAAATCTGGTCATCCAAGTTCACATTTGATGTTCCTGCCAAATCCCCTGTATACAGGTAAAACACCACCCACTTTCTATACTTTGGAGTAAACTAAGTAAAGTATAAAATCTTTGGGGATGTGATAAGAGTACAGGTGTAAGGCAGAACCACTGCACTCAGCAGCAGTCCTTAGTTAACATAATTACTTAGGTGTAATCAGGGGCTAGAAGTGTCTGTGAGACTGACGTGAGAATAGTTAAGGCAGAAGCAGATGTCTGAGTGCACGTGTTGTTTGCTGCAGGTTTTTGCTGTGGAATATTGGTATTATGTTAAATCCCTAACACCTTCTTCCCCCCACTGAATGAAGCTCAAGGATACAACTGGACAGAGTTTCAGACTGCACTCCTGTGCCTTATGAGCGGCACAGGATGTCCCTCATTCCAGAAACCCACTGTAACCATGGAAAAAGCTGAAGGATCCAAGATTTGGACTTTGCTATGGTTATTGTGAAGGGTTTAAATGCAGTCTCTCCTCCTTGGACATGCCTGCAAGGTGTGCACAAGCTGCGTGGTGAAAACAGGTGGGCAGATTTCCCATGCTGAGCTCTAGGTTGTGTTGCTGGAGCTTGAGAGTGAAAACCCAGAGAGGATCTGCTCACCAGATGATTGGTACGAGCTGTGTAGTCAGCACAAGGTAGGTCACACCAGCAAGTCAGCAACTCAGCTACTACCCCAACTGGCTTTGCTATGACATGTATCAAGAAAATAACAAACTTTTTTGGAGTTTTCTAGAAAGGAGTACTAATGAGTTTCAAATCTTGGAACTCTTATTTGAATTGCAACCAACCTTCATGTTTGTGTGCTCTCCTGATGACTGTAATTCTCTTTCCTTCTTTTATGTGAAGAGATAATTTGTAGAAAGTTACAAGTGACATGCTAAAGAGGTAAACAGTGGCAGTGACGATATTGCAAGCTAATTTTGCAGGACTTTATACTGGGCTTCAATGCAGAGGAAATTTGTTTTGTATATTATTTTTTCTTTTTGAATGCAATCTATAACTGTAAAAAGCTGCCAGTGACTTCTAGAAACCTGAGAAACAATCTGAGCCTGATCTCTTAATTCTGACAGTTGTCATAGAACTGCAGAATGGTTTGAGTTGGAAGAGACTTTAAAGCTCATCTGATTCCACCCCCTGCCATGGGCAGGGCCCCCCCTCCCCAGCAGCCCAGGCTGTCCCCAGCCCCATCCAACCTGGCCTTGGGCACCTCCAGGGATGGGGCACACATAGCTCCTCTGGGCAGCCTGAGCCAGGGACTCACCACACTTATAGTAAAGAATTTCTTCCTAATCTAAATCTAATCTAAACCTACCCTCTTTCATTTTAAAGCTGTTCCCCCTTGTACTGTCATTACATTCCCTGACATCCCCAGCTCTCTTTGCATCCTTGTGGCACTCTTCTGCTCAGAAATAATGTAATTATTCCAAACTGGATGAAGATCCTTTTCCTCAAAGACTGTTCTTATTTCTGATTTTGTCTTAGTTTCCTTTTTGGGAAAGATACAGAAGCCCACTGAGACTGCTTTCCCATAGATACTACTGCCCATTTCTGCTCACCCTGGGTCACTACTCGTGGCAGCACATCGTTGTCCCTTCTGTGGGGAAGATCCAGCCTGGCCCTCTGGGCAGCAGTCACCTGCTCTGTAGCACCAGAAGGTTTCATTTCAGGCTTGTGCATGCTGGTATTGTAGGTCAGTAGCTGAGGGCATGGACTGTTCATGCATTCACTGTCAGTAGAAAGGCAATCCTTCCATTGAACCCAACTGAATTTCCTTGATGGGCTCTCAATGAATGTCGAATTGGGATTTGATTTTAATTTTCCTGGAGCAACTAACAATACTGCTCTATCACAGTCATTGCTATTAGCCAGGTAATTACAAACACATTATGTAAAAACAGCACCTTAAATCCAGTTTAATATTAATCTGTGTCAAATTTACAGTGGCAACGTGCATGTCTTACTAAGGAATATTGAAGTAATTATTCCCTTGCAGGAATATACAGCCTGCAAGGCTGGTAATGCAGCAGGCAGACATTTCCTTTAGAGGAAAAGAAGGATGACGCCAGCTCTCGAAACCACTGCCATTTTTATGGCTTTTTTTTTTTTTTTTTTTTTTTTTTTTTTTTTTTTAAGGTGATGCCTGCTGGTGGTCATGTACCCTGGGTGTTCTTTTCACTGACAGAGAGGTTCAGATTTGAGAAAGAAATTTGGAGAAACATACCAAGCTCACGGGGATGTACTTCAAGTACTGGGATTTGAGGAATTTAATTCCTGGATCAGATGTAAGCAAAAGGAAGAAGGTCAAGGGGAAATCACTGGAACTGCCCATTTTCCCCCTCCCTTCATCTTCTGTCTTAATTAACTCTCCACCCACTTTAGCAGGGGGGTTAATGGAACCCTGTGCACAGGGTGTGGAGTCAGCTAAGTAGTAGGGCCGAAGTTTCTATACAAGAGAGCTGGTTCTTGAAAAATGGAAGTTTGGAAAACAATAAAATAAATAATAATAATAATAATAATAATAATAATAATAACCTTTAGGAAAATAGCTATACATCAAGCACTGAAAAAATAAACCAGATATGATATTGTATTGTGTTGATTGCAATATCAAAGCAATCTTCTCCACTACTCTGTGGTCATCAGATGTCCGTGATGCAATTTAGTTACCAGAAAGTATCATGATGAATATTACAAAGTGTAAGCAGTCCTGCTGCTGTGTTTGGCAAGGGAAAAGGAAGAAACACTAAAGCTGATACAATACACACAATAAGCTGATACAATATCCCTGAACAGAAATTCTCATTTCAAGCTTCTCACCATGCCAGGAGATCTCACATTCTAAAATGTTAAAATACAATTGTTCTTTCCACAGGAAGGCAATTTTGCTTCTTGGTTTGTAGCTGCTTTCATGTTGGTTTTGTCAAGCTTTCCCACTTCCTGGTAGAATTTTCTTACTGAATTTTCTGCTGTAGACAGGATAGAGTAACAAGCCAACAAGAAAAGCTGGGAATCATTCCTTATGCCACTATGTTTCCAGCTTGTATATCCAGAATTTGCACAGAGAACCAAAGCTTAAGGGATTCATGACCCCGATTGCTTTTTCCTTTCTTGAGAATTCAGTAGTAGATTGTAAATCCCAATTCCATAATGGGAACAGTTTTTTATTACCTCAGCAAGCATTGGGTATATTTTTGCTGCCTTTATCCTTTGATATATGACTTTTCTTTCTTCTCTAAAATGAAGTTGAATTAGTCTTCATGCTTGGTGAAGCATTCCAGGTTGCCCTGTATTGGAAACCTGGCATCATCAATATTTACCACTTCATAGACTGCTGCATTTTTTTGCCAAGTGAGCAATTATTTGAGACTTACCTCTGACTCTGGTAGAACTATTGACTTATGTTTGACAAAAACAGTGCATGGGGGAGTGTGGGATGTGAGGGGGGGATTAGAAATGTTCAAGATTTTGGCTTCTCAAAGACCCGTAGGCTTCAGAGTTCTGCTACTGGATTTTAAATCAGTTGGCTTGTGCATCATACTGGGTTTGTACTGGTAATAATAAGGAGTTGTGTCATCACCATTCAACAGCCTCTACAAAAATGTAGGTGTATTACCTTTGTCATCATTTCCTGATAGGTTTTTATCTTGGAAAAGAAACATAAGCATACATTTGCTTGACAAGACCAAGAATCACAGAATCACAGAATCACAGAATTTCTAGGTTGGAAGAGACCTCAAGATCATCGAGTCCAACCTCTGACCTAACACCAACAGTCCCCACTAAACCATATCCCTAAGCTCTACATCTAAACGTCTTTTAAAGACTTCCAGGGATGGTGACTACACCACTTCCCTGGGCAGCCCGTTCCAATGTCTAACAACCCTTTCGGTAAAGAAGTTCTTCCTAACATCCAACCTAAAACTCCCCTGGCGCAACTTAAGCCCATTCTCCCTCGTCCTGTCACCAGGCACGTGGGTGAACAGACCAACCCCCACCTTGCTACAGCCTCCTTTGAGGTACCTGTAGAGAGCGATAAGGTCACTCCTGAGCCTCCTTTTCTCCAGGCTGAACAAGCCCAGCTCCCTCAACCGCTCTTCATAGGACTTGTTCTCCAGACCCCTCACCAGCTTCGTAGCCCTTCTCTGGACTCGCTCAAGCACCTCGATG
Organism: Heteronetta atricapilla; assembly: GCA_011075105.1. Classification (NCBI taxonomy): domain Eukaryota; kingdom Metazoa; phylum Chordata; class Aves; order Anseriformes; family Anatidae; genus Heteronetta; species Heteronetta atricapilla. The sequence continues at coordinate 1,626,711 of CM021757.1, read as the reverse complement.
TCCTTCTTGTAGCAAGGGACCCAAAACTGAACACAGTATTCGAGGTGCGGCCTCACCAGAGCCGAGTACAGGGGGACGATCACCTCCCTAGCCCTGCTGGTCACACTGCTTCTTATACAAGCCAGGATGCTGTTGGCCTTCTTGGCCACCTGAGCACACTGCTGGCTCATATTCAGCTGACTATCAACCATCACGCCCAGGTCCTTCTCTTCCTGGCAGCTCTCCAACCACTCATCTCCCAGCCTGTAGCTCTGCTTGGGGTTGTTGTGCCCCAGGTGCAGGACCCAGCACTTGGCCTTGTTGAACTTCATGCAGTTGACCTCAGCCCATCGGTGCAGCCTATCCAGATCCTCCTGCAGAGCCTTCCTACCCTCGAGCAGATCAACACACGCACCTAACTTGGTGTCATCTGCAAACTTACTGAGGGTGCACTCAATGCCCTCATCCAGATCATTGATGAAGATATTAAAGAGGACCGGCCCCAGCACCGAGCCCTGGGGAACGCCACTAGTGACCAGCCTCCAACTGGATTTGACTCCATTCACCATGACTCTTTGGGCCCGGCTATCCAGCCAGTTTCTAACCCAACGAAGCGTGCGCCAGTCCAAGCCAAGAGCAGCCAGTTTCTTGAGGAGAATGCTGTGGGAAACGGTGTCAAAAGCCTTGCTGAAGTCAAGGTAGACCACATCCACAGCCTTTCCCTCATCCACCCAGTGCGTCACTTTGTCATAGAAGGAGATCAGGTTCGTCAAGCAGGACCTGCCCTTCATAAACCCATGCTGACTGGGCCTGATCGCCTGCTTCCCCTGCAAGTGCTGCATGATGACTCTCAGGAGGATCTGCTCCATGAGCTTTCCTGGCACTGAGGTCAAACTGACAGGCCTGTAGTTTCCCGGGTCTGCCCTCCGGCCCTTCTTGTAGATGGGCGTCACGTTTGCTAGCCGCCAGTCGATTGGGACCTCCCCCGATAGCCAGGACTGCTGATAAATGATGGTAAGCGGCTTGGCCAGCTCCTCTGCCATTTCTCTCAGTACCCTTGGGTGGATCCCATCTGGCCCCATCGACTTGTGCACATCCAAGTGCCGTACCAGGTCACCAACCATTTCTTCATGGATAGTGAGGGCCACATCCTGCTCCCCGTCCCCTTCCACCAGTTCAGGGTACTGGGTATCCAGAGAACAACTGGTATTGCCACTAAAGACTGAGGCGAAGAAGGCATTAAGCACCTCCACCTTTTCCTCATCTCTTGTAACTAAGTTTCCCCCCGCATCCAGTAAAGGATGGAGATTCTCCTTAGTCCTCCTTTTTGTGTTGATGTATTTATAAAAACATTTTTTGTTATCTTTAACGGCAGTAACCAGATTGAGCTCCAGATGAGCCTTGGCTTTTCTAATTTTGTCCCTGCACAGCCTCGCAACATCCTTATAGTCCTCCCTAGTGGCCTGCCCACTTTTCCAAAGATTATAAACCCTCTTTTTTCTCCTAAGCTCAAGCCACAATTCTCTGTTCAGCCAGGTTGGTCTTCTTCCCCGCCAGCTTGACTTTGGGCACGTGGGGACAGACCGTTCCTGTGCCATTTAGATTTCCCTCTTGAAGAGCGCCCAGCCTTCCTGGACTCCTCTGCCCTTCAGAACCAAGACTGAAGTCCCTGCTGGTGATGGAGCCAGGTCAGGCCAGCTGTGTTCTGGTGCCCAGGATGATGGTGGGCTGGCTGTGAGCAGATGACCAGCAGACCTGCTGCGGGCCTCGTGTTGACTTTGTTCCTTTCTGCCATCCTTACCTAAGGTCTTATTGATGTACAAAATATTACGAGAGGGAAGGAGGAAATGGCTGTGTTAAAAGTTCTGCGGAGACTCAGGAAGGGACAAAGGCTTTGCTGTTGAAGGGGTATGCTGGCAGTTAGTGACAGATGCTCCCTTTTCTCTTCTTACCCCAAAGTCTTGTTCAGCCTTCCTAGGTCATGGCAGGACAGTACACGGTGACAGTGTGAAGCACTTCCATAGTGCCAGCTCTGCTGTGTCTGGCTGGTGACACTGATGAACAGAGCAGAGGGAAGAGGGAATTCTGTGCTTGTCCTGCAAAACAGTGAGGAGTTGGGAACCTTCCTCTTCAAGTGTCTGGGCTGTGAGCCCCGTGGGGGCATTCCACGTCCATCACTGTGCATCTCTGTAATGTAGTGTGGAGAGAGCAGGGAGGGAACCACAGTTCTTTGGGGATTTGCACAGCCTCCATTAATCAACATTTCAGGAGTGCAACTGCAGCCACAGCAAGGGTTATTGGTTAACATGGTACCTAAAAATAAATCAGTCAGTGGATGACAAACAAATAGTTCTCTTCTCAAAGGGGAGGCTAAAAGTGAAACAAGTAGAAGAATCACTGGGTTCCTAAGTGCCAGACACATGTAAAAATATACATATCTCCCATCAAATGGAAAATGTCTTTTTTAAGAGGCAAGATACCAGTATCCGGCCTTCCAGTGGCTACCAAGTCATGGGATTACAAAAATCCCCATCCCCATCTGTGTCACAAAATGAGAAAGTTCTTTATGATGAGAATTAATGCAGTTATTATTCATGTTATTCATGAATCCAGCTGCCCTTTACTGTCAAAAGAACATTATTTCTCCATAAGAGCCACATTGGTAGTCTTAGAATCTGCTGAGATCCATCCTAAGTATGATTAATTTCCATTATATTTCTGTCTAGTTTATAATGGGGCATAGAGCAATCTGAGTCCTGGAGCAGGTAAAGTTTCAAAATAAAATAATACAAGTTAAATGTAATGCAGATGTTACAGCATGTCAGATTCTATTTGTATGACTACCAGACGATGGGACTATGATAAATGATGGTACAAAGTAAATGTGCCTAAACATTTGCAACAGGGTATTTAGTGCTGGTGATCTTTAAGACAAGAGGACCAGGAACCAAGGGGCTGCAGATGCTGCAGGTGTGGGTGGCAGAGCTAGGAGAGGTGAGGAGTAACAGAGGTCTAAGGCAGTGCAGCTCAGGGATAGCAATCTGTGTGTCAGGGCTGGAATAACCAATATTCTGGTTTGCTCTAATAATATTAAGTCAGTATAAGTTTTTTTGTAGGTATGTCTGGGCCAGTAGAGTAGCTAGTGGTATAGCATTCTTAACAGACTGGGCATAAAGAGCTTCTGAGGCACAGTTATGAAGATTATAAAAAGCAGAGCTTTTTTATACAAAGATGTAGCTGAGCTACATCTTTGCTTTGCTATTCTGTATTCAGCTGAACCTGAAACAAGGGTGAATTTTTTAAAATGGCTTCATTACAACCTTATCCATTGTTTATAACAGAAACTTGAGAGACATAGGGGGCTTTTAAAGCATTGGATTAACACTGTATTGTATTATCATGCTTTGGAAGGATGCTTTCTACTCTGTATGATGATGCAGTCATAGGAAAATGAGTTAGCATGCCAGCTTCCTTGGAATGTGTTTCTAATTTTATTTATTTTTGTTTTTAAAAAGAATGACTTCTTAAAACCAAGCAGCATCTACCTGCTGGTAACTTCCCCATTGGATGCCAAAGGAAACTAGACATACTTCCCTACAATGAAATGAGGTCACCTAGGACAAAGCAAAATCATACTGTTGAAGAGGGGAAGTACTGCAAGGCATTATTTTCATTTTCATTTAGGGTGGCTGAGCCACACAACGCTCTCTACAGGCCTGCTGATCACAGTCAGTATCTCTACCATCACCTGTCAGTAAAAGCACAGTAGTCCATCAAAAATCTTCAGGGATTTCAGTTATTGCACTCAGTGCAGACATGTGGCCTTTTCTCCATTTTTCCATCACGCACACACTCGAGCACCCTGCAATACTTGCATGGTATTCAGCCTCCTGTTTGGATTGTTGCCCATTTTCTGGACTTATCTTTCTTAATATCACACACATTGCCATAAAGCATGTTGTGGGCAACTGTGTTGACCACAAAAATAAGCTTGCTCCCTCCAGAAGGACAGAGATTCTGTATGCCCTGACCCCTGTGGTGCATACAAAGGGATGAAGCATTGCGGCTGCTTTGTGTTCCTATTGATTCCATGAATAAATGATAAGCTCTGTGTAATGATGAAGTGGTAACTATAGTTTCTTTAAGGGTGTAAATGCTGAGCTAAATATTTCAAAGCTGCATAAATAATTGAAGTATCAACCTCTCTTCAACAGAAGGAGATTGGGGTTATAATTTTGTCTCTCCCTGAATGACCTTCTGCCTTTTTGGTGCAAAAAACTCATCCAGGAGCCACAAATTATTTAGGAGGTTGACTACTATGTTTGTTTTTGTACCCAAACCATATTTTTGTTTCTTCTGCAAGCCTGTCAGCAAAGCATTTTAATATTGCTCTGACACATAATAGCACAGGTGGGCTGTGCTCATAGTCCAAGGAATACCTTGCTAAGGTTCAAATACCCAAATCCTTAATGCTCTGTCACTTAAGCTTTTCATTCCTTTATGGATTTCATGACAGAATAGAAATCCAGGGACTTGAAGAATCTCATCTTCATGATAATGAAAGGTTTCTTTAATTATTCTTTAAGAAACTTGTCCAAGGTAAAGAGCATCAAGAAAGGAGATCACATTGCCACAGGACTCGAGGGGACCTCAGAAGGAGACCTGAGAGATGGTCTCATGAGGCTGGGAAAAGTGCAGGAAGGAATAAACTCATATTTTTTTCTACCAGGAAAGGCTACTTTTGTCTGTGAGAAGGGGCTAACACAGATATCAGCTCAGCAGAGCCGGATGTGGAAGAGAATGATTTGGGAAACAGTTGTAGAGGTAAATCCCATTTAGGCCTCTAGTATCCTGGCTTCTGGATGCTTTTAAAGACACACACCTCTGAACAAGGCAGAAAAAAGCATTAAAAAAGAGGAAAAAGACCTATAGGCTCTGGACAAGTACTGTTCTTTTACTGCTTGGTTCTTGGGTGCATATATTAGAGGAGGTGAGATTTTATGTTATTTTTTCCCCCTGCTCTCCAGCATTTTCTGAACTGGCAGAGGGTTCTCATTAGCTGAGCCACAGAAAACTCCCCTAAAACCTGTTTTGTCCCGTCATTCTGTCGGATTTTACTTGCTGTCTTTGGAGGAGAGGCTTTCTCAGGTGGTCTGCTAAGACACCATCCACAGCAACAGGAACACTGACATATAAATACCATCACAGTGTTACCATTTTGTGGCACTTTGCTAAAGACAGTAAGATATTTTATGCTTTGTTGTAATGGGCATAGAAAGAGAAAAACTGTAGATCCCTCCCTAGCAGTTTGTGTAAATTCTGCCAAGGAAGTGAGAGAATTTGCAGCTTTGGATAAGTGGCTGTAGTAAACCTGTAATGGTTTGCAGTAACAGAAGTTGGGTGGTTCTTCCTAGCAAAGCACTTGCCTTCATAGCATATTTCTGCATGGGGTCAATTGATTTGTAGCGTGGGTGGTAGCGATGTTTTGGTGTCTCATGTCCTGGTAAGATGTTAATGAAGTCAGGCTGCGCTTCCAAAATGTTTGCTATGTTAATCTTCCAGTGAGTTCCTCTAGTGACACCATAATGCAGTGTAGTTCTAACCAATAGAAGATATATGAGAAATATTGCGAAGTACCCAAGCAGCAGACAGTGTTTACTGACGCATATAGAAATTCCCATAGGCTGGGAGTACAAGCAGAGTAGTTAGAGACAGGAAAAGCATTCTGTTGGGAAGAGACCTTTGGCGCTTGTCCCTCAAACTGTTTCTGTCAAGAAAGAGAGAGAAATAGTGAGGTTAGAAACTGCTAAATGCATGGCTTGGCTGAGAAACTTCGTACTGATGGGGTACAAACTAGGTATTTTGAAATTTTGAACCATGGGAGTGTATAATATACCTCACAGTAACTTTTTAATTTTCATAGAACTCTGATGAAGAATGAGTCTAAGTAAAGAACAGGTGTTTAACCTTCCTATCGTTTTCTTAGAGTTCATAGGTCTGAAAGTAAGCAGGAAAAATTAAGTCAAATATAAATGTGTGTATTGTTACTCAGTGTATATGATTGTGTGGCAAAGTGCAGAAGAGGTTGAAAGGTACTTCTTATCTCATGTTAGCTAGAAGCAGGTTTAATAAACCTTTAATAGGAGCTGGTGGCCATTTATACAAATGCTCTGAGTTACAACTGGGGGAGTACTGCAGTGGACAACCTCCCTGAGCCGTCACTCTGCATGGGACAAATCTCTTGTCTGTGTGGAGGGATTGTAGCTGGATGTGGCAAGGGGTTCACTGATCCCAGTTAAATTTCCTGGTTAATCTGAGTTACAGGTGCAAACTGTGTCTGAAGGTAGAACTAAGAGACTGCAAGAGAAGTGACTGCATGATGGAAGGCCCTAGGCTTGCTAGTTTTCACGGGCAATTAGAGCACAGAGAAGCAGGCACAGCCTTCCCTGTGGATAGCATAAGCTTGCCCCAGGATCTCTTTGTGTTTGCAAAGAAAATTATGCAGTCCGGGATGAAAACCTTGCCACCAGGCCTTCAATTGGGAAGGTTAACCAAGGCATCTGGATGGATTCTAATTTGAGTTTAGGTGACTATACTCATGCTTTTAGCTGCACGAGTCTCATTGGCAGGTGAAACTGTTCCTGGTCAGCTATTTCAGACAAGCCATGTGTGAACTCCTTTATTTCCAATTTATTTTAAAAGAGTTTTAATTCAGTTTAAAGTGTGCTTAATGAATATAGCTATTGTCTCAGGTGTAGATGGACTTAAAATGGCCTTGCAAAGGTCTCTAAGTAATACACTTAACCTGCCAGGGTTTGCCTGTGCAGCCATTTTATTGCTTTTTCTAATCTCCTGAACCTCCCTGTGTAAAAAGCATCAGAGAGGAGTTCTCAGTAACACCTGGCTCAGGAACAACAGATGTAAGTGGCACAGAACAGTAGCTTAATCAAATGGTATGGTCTGCTTTCTTGGGTGAGCTGAGGCCTTCAAAGTACATTGCTAATGGTGTGTAATTGCTTTCTGAATTGGCCTTTTGGAGAGAGTAAATGTGTTATAGGAGCTACTGAACCTCACTGCATGATCTTGCAGAGAAGTGCTAAGCTGATAGATTCCCTTTCATGAAGTACACTCATCATTCAGTGAGCTGTGCTGCAATGTACCCTTCTTAGCCAAGTCTCTCCACTTTTTAATCAATCCTCTACCACTGCATTACCAGCCACTCCCCAGAGCTGTGATTTTTGTTTTATGTTGGAGTTTAAATCAAAATCTCCATCTCTCCAACTTCAGGTACATCTACAGCATGACCAATTTTCCTGCAGACAGCTTCAGTTTTAAAGAACGTTATTTTTTTACTTTGAACTACTTAGTAAAGCACATAATGGTGAACTTGACAAATTTCTCCAGTGTTACTCAAATGATCTTGGCTCCATTTAAAATGAACAATCTCCTCTAACACTTCAGCCTGGGAACATAACCTGGAAGCCCTTGGATAATTGGTTTTACTTATGGAAATTTTGCATTTTCTGTCTAATTCAGAGAAATGCAACCTGCTTGTTCATGCATGTTCTAGATCAAAGTCTTGGAGATTTGTTGTTGATGGGAATGGAGCCCTGTCCTGCTCAAGTGGGCTACCAGGGAGCCCAGCATGGTTTTAAGATTTTCTAATTTTAGGTTTTAGTTTTTCTAATGAGTTGGAGCAGAATTTGTTTCCAAAACAGATGCAATGCACACTATTCCAAGCAAGAGTCATTGAGTGCTCCTTTGGTTTTGATTGTCTGCCATTACTGTATTTTTTTAAATTTGTTTTGATTTGATTATTCTGGCTGATGTAAAGTTGGAGATTCTTTACTGCTCTGATTGCACGACATTGTGTTTTCTCTTGCTTTAATAAGAGGCTTACCAATTGGTGTTTCATGATTCATCTCTGGATGTCTGGAGGCCTCTTAATTTTGATGAGAATTTCATAGCTTATATTTTCACAGTAGTTAGGGTGAGTGCTTATTAAGCTTATCATGATCCTTAGGCATCAGCTCAGCAAGATACCTAAGCTTGTGAGTGATTTTTAGTATATGAGTAGTTCCAGGGATTTCAAGGGAATTTACTACACTTATCTTTTAAGATAGGCATAACCATATGTAATATGCTGAACTGGGGCCTTTGTTCTTTATGAACTTCTGAAATAACAAATTACAGCTTTGGCTTAGTCTCAGGAATGGATTCTTCTTGTGTTGTTTGAGATTTGCCAGACTCAGTCATTCAGAAATCATGAGTTTGCACTTCTCTACCATTCAAGACATGGACTGAACAATCAAGAAATATTTTAAAAGAAAAGCTTTTGGAATAATTCTTTTATTTGATTGAAGAGCCTTTAAGGGTCACTTTTTTTTTTTTTATGTTTTTTTTTTTTTTTTTTTTAACATCATGTCTAAAAACCAATCACTTAAATTGGACTGTTGAAGACTTCATTGATTTCATTGATTATGCTGATCATTTAATTGATCATGATGATTCTGAAGACTTCATTGATTTCTAGGAGCCAGAAAAACACAGGCTGTGATTCTCAGTAGAAGGAATCTTGTACAGGTCTCAGCTCCAGAAAGGTTTAAGACTTTTCAGTGAAATCTTGAGTTATCCAAAATGAACTTTTCCCAGAAGGATACCAGTTCTAGTGAAAGACTACTAATTAAAAGAAGTGTTTGCCTGTTAGTCAGGGAGAATACAGCCTGTACTGTATTTTAGATAAGGGTATTGAGATCAAACTTGCCCAACGCTCAGACTGTTGAACCTCAGAAATATCTTCAGAGCAGGCTCTGGTGAGCAAAATAAGACATACACAGAGAAACTTCAAATACAGACAAACACCTGAATACACTTAACTGTGTTTCTGCCTACATATAAATGTGTTTCCCATCCATCTTGGAGGTGGAACCAGGCAGCTGACAGACTGGCTTGCATCTGCTGTAGAAGGAACCATAGAGAATTCTGCAACTTGCAGGTGGAGCAGCATGGTCCCAAGTACATCCAGGGCTTCCAAAACTATCAGTCACTGAGACAGGATGCATCAGTTCCAAGTTCTCCAGTGTCTGTGCTGTTATAAAACCCTCCCTCCTGCTATACTTGGGCACCAATGTCCCCTAGCCCTGCAACAGAGAAGAAATTCTTTCTTATCCTGCAGGAATTTGGGGAGCTCAGAAATCACCTAGCCTGAGTTTTTTAACTTCTGTTTCTCTTAATGGTGAAAGTTATTCACTGAGCCCAAAGTAGAGTATGTTTCTCTGAGACGTGGAAAGTAACCATCTAAGAACAAAGATTTAAACAGCTCACATGCTGGTTATTTTGCAACGTTATTTAGCCTTCTTACCTGCTAGAATTAATCCACTCCAAACAGTTAGTGATGGTATTTATCTGTGGCTCTTTCCTGTTGGCAATCAGCATCCCAGTCAGTGGACTTGTGGGTTTCTTGTTGTGTACTGAGAATTAGCAGCTAGCTAAATGCTTTCCTAGGTGCATTGAACCTGTCAACCTGCCTTTTTTTTTTTTTTTTTTTTTTTTTTCTTATATTTCCATTTCCATAGGCAGATGTTGGATTGTTACCATCTTGTGTGATTTATGAAGGCTGTTGGTTTTATTTTTACTATAGAGGAAAAACAAAGGGAAAAAATGTAAATTACAAACACAAAGTAATTTACATGATAAAGCTTTAAAGAATTTTTTTAAAAAAAGACAAAAGAAAAGCTAGTGGCTACATTGTCAGCTGACTGACACTAATAGTTTTCTTCTGTGTAAGAGAAAGCAACCTTCTCAATGTATCACATTTAAATTAAATCCCCTTGGCTTCATATTTCTAGGGATGGAGTAGTTGGAACATGACAATAGCAGTAATAAAAAATAAAAAAATAAAAAAATAAAATCCAAATCCTCCCTCCCCCCCAACTGCTCAAGAAACAAAGGGCTGGTGACACTAAGCATGCTTTATATGTTTCTGCTGATGGCACACACATGATCTGTGGAGATATTCAAAACAGATCTCATACTGATGCTGCAAACAGCAGCATGGTTTTGGCAGCTGGGCATTTCCAGAGGTCATTTCCATCAGCCCAAACTCTGATTTATCTGCTCCCCTTCACCTAATCCAAAACAAAACAAAGCCTTCTGGGGAAGTTTGTGTCAGGGATCAAAGGAAGGCTCCATAATAAGAACTCTGTTTAGAGCTAATGAGGTGGAATTGTGGTTTAATTAAATACCAACCGATTGCTATCCCTGCGTGTTTACTGGAGGCAATGGAGGCAATAGCAACTGTCTGTGAGTTACCGACTGGACCTAGGTCTAGCTCATGTAGCACAACTCTTGCAATTAATTTTGTTTAGACTTAAGCTAATCAGAACAGGGTGCTTTTCTGGTGGTCTGGACATCTTTATCTTATTGTTCATGTGATTCTCAACAACACTGAAGGGCTGGGATTTGGGAAGGCAGAGACTAATGGAAACTTCCTTATAAAATCAGCTGAAGCCACCCTGGCATCCTTGAGAGATTGAAAGTTGATTGTGGAAGCACTGGAGAGCTGGGAAGTCAGGGCTGATTCTGTTTTCTTTCCCCATAGGATAGCTTTTCCTTTACTGGCCAGCTGCCATCAGCTCGCTGCATGTCAAGGCTGGCCAAGCAGCCTGGAAACACTTGTGAGCTTTGGGGTCACGCTGCTCATCTAGTCTAACAGAAACCATGAGATTTCCTCGAGCTAACCCCTGTTTGCAGTAGGGCAGTCTTAGCAGAGAAACTTCCCAGCTTTATTTTCAGGTTGTAAGTGATGAAGAATCCACTGCAGCTGATCAGAACCCACTGATAAATTATTTCATTATATTGTTATCCATTTGTCTAGGAAGGAAAATTTCTCTAGTGTCACATCTTTCTTGTGTAAATTGTATGTTATTTATTATTATATCATAGTATACACTATTACTGGTTATCATTAACTGCTGCCTTTAGGGGAGATTTCTTCCTGATGTTCTCAGTATCCTCTTAACTACATCTGCTGCTCTTTAATAACATTTAATAAATTTATAGCAGTCATTAGCCTGCATTTCATACAAGAATTACTAGCCCAGTAGGACTCACCATTGCAAGCAGAGATATCTGGAGAATTCAAGAGGAGGAGAAGAAGCATGTACAGAAAATTTTAGTTTTCCTTGGCACTCTTGCCAAAAGCCTTCCCTCAGATTCCAGCAAAAGATGTGTCCTGTGTTCCTTGCTGGAAGCTGAAGGAAGAAAGCAGTGAAGGATCTTTGTTCCCTTCCCAAGAAGGAAATGAAATAGTGTAGCTGGGCCCTGTGTGTCTTGCTGGGCAGCAGAATGCTCCAGGATTTGTAGTCCCTTTCCATTCTCTGTGTTATGCTCTAAAACCTACAACTCTCAGGTGTCTCCTTCCGTTTTTGTGTTCTCTCCCTCCACCGAAATGCTGTGCCATGACATAACTCCCTGCTTATCCTGCAGTCCCCTCAGAGCTGAGCTCACCTGCAGCACCTGATGCCCTGCACTCCTGGCCTACGCAGAACAAGCTCGGTGTGGGCTGTGGCAGGAGGAGAAGCAGCCCCATTGAAAAGTCACAACTTCTGGGAGGTAATGAGTAAGGGAGGAGATTGGGATCCTGTCTGTGAGCTAACGGAGGATCTTTATACCGTCATGCCATTCAGGCTGCTCTGTGATGAAGATGCTTTGTGGAAAGTGACAAGTTATAAATATGTATATCTTCAGATATTTCCTCTTCTAGTTAAGAGCTATACTAATGTGGAGTTTTGGCTTATATTTACTGGAGGGAGCCTGAGTCCACCTCAGCTGCTGTACAGGGTGAGGATTTTCACAGTCCTGGCTCCAGGTAAAATTAATCTCTTCCCCTCGTAGACACTGCTGAATGTGACATATTCCTCTATTAAAAGAAGCCTTTGCTGTTCTCTCTGCTGTTTTTCTACCTCATTACACACACACCATCAATTAAGCAACAAAGGCAGTTAGGAAAAAGCAAAATGGTTTGGAAGTAATTGACCTCTCTGGTTTTGGTGGAAGGAATCATAATCTATAGCAGTGACGCATCTGTCTGTCTGCCATGCACTTCTTGCAAAGAAACACAAAACTGCTAAGGACTCTTGCATTTCAGAATATATTTGAAAACAGTTCCTTCTCTGATTTAAAAAATAAAAATTATAATAATAAAAAAATTGCTAAGTTACAATGTGGAAAAGTTGGGGACATTGAAGTCCATTTCTGGGAAAAAAAAAAAAAGATTCTTTTTTCTTCAAGTGGAGCCAATATTCACAGTATAGTCATGGGAAGAGTCTTATGCACTAGGTTCTAGATTCTGGGCTCATTCTCCTGCATTTCTCAGCTGTGCTGAGCAGTGCTGACCATGGTACAACATTGCTGAGGTGTTTTGAATCTCATCTGCTGTAATATCAGTGCATGAAGAAAATCCTGCTGTGAACTGTCTGCATCCAAGCATGTTGATGACAGATGGACAGATCAGCTGGCTCTTACTGTCCTTGCAGTTAGACCCAATGGAGGGGAATTTGTCCTCAATGGGAAAGAGGGATGAGGTCATAGGAGGGCTTTTGTGGTGCTGAATGCTTACGCTGTAATGGGAGTTACTCATGGAGAGCAAGTGAAGATGTAACATATGCCAGGTTTCAAGGACCAGGATAAAGGGTAAAATAGGGCCAGATTAGGGACAGCAGAGTAGGAAAATGTCCTGAATGCGTCCTGATGAGGAAAAGAGAGTCAGGTTTGTACTTAATATCGGATATTTGGGGGGATGATTGAAAAGAGACATAATCCATGGGAATTTGATGTTTGATACATCTCATCATGCAGCCTGGAAATCACAGACCCATATGTATCTAGGCTGTGCATAAACTTAACACTAATATGAGTTTTTCAGAGAAGTTACAGTTCAGGCATTGTAAACATGTCTCTGTTTGGGCACTGAAATCCGTCAGTGAGTGTGTTCCCTCTCCAGCTGGGGCAGGTCCTCCCTGGTACTCTCTGGGGGCTGTTGGCCTCACCAGTGTGCTGCTAATGAGGTGCTGTCCTGGTTTCAGTTAGGACAGAGTAATTTTTCCTCCTAGTAGCTGGTAGGGTGCTATGTTTTGGATTAGGATGAGTAGAGTGCTGATAACGTGCTGATGTTTTAATTGCTGCAGGGCAATGCTTACACTAAGGCAAGGACTTTTCAGCTCCTTGCTCTGTTCTGCCAGCGGGCAGGCTGGGGGTGCAGCAGGAGCTGGGAGGGGACAGACCCAGGACAGCTGACCCAAACTGGCCAAAGGGCTATTCCATACCATCTGACGTCATGCTGAACAATAGATAGGGGTAGCTAGCCAAGGTGAGGGACTGGCTCTCGGGGTTGGGCTGGGCATCGGTGAGTGGGTGGTGAGCAATTGCATTCTGCATCACTTGTTTGTATATATTATTATTATTATTACTATTATTATTATTATTTTCTATCTTAATAAACTGTCTTTATCTCAACCCACAGGCTTCACTTTCCCATTTCTCTCCCCCATCCCAGAGAGGGAGGGGGGAGGCTGAGCGAACGTCTGTGTGGTGTTCAGCTGCCAGCCGGGTTAAACCACAGCAGGTGCATATTCAAATTCCCCCCAAAAACATCAGTCTTAGGTGAACAATAGTGGTACAGGCTGAAAGGGAAAATGCGATCATTCTTTCAGTAACTACAGTTGCAGAGAACACAGAAATAAAGAGCCCCAAACCTGAGATGAACAAAAATGGTGGATGATCTGATTCAGACATGAAAGAAAGGCAAAAACAGATTCAAGAAACAGAGCAGTGACCTGGAGAGAAATGTAAGTAGTGTCTGAGTTGTGGGCACTGACAGGAAAAATATAAATGTTTGTAGAGTAAGAAAAGAAGCTGCTTCACAGAAGTATGCAATCAATTACTAGAATAGGTGAGTAAGAATGACTAGTTGACACTACTTCACTGAAATGGCTTTTTGACACACTGGTGGATTTGTGGCTGAGCAGATGCCTTTGAGGAAAAAGTGGCTGCTTTCCACAAAACAAAACAAAATAAAACAAAGCCACTTGTTGAAAGCTTGAACTCCTGAGAACTAAATGTTTCACATGCATCTTAACACCAGATATTCTGCCAGGAAAACTTCAAGTTTTTTTTTTTTTTTTTTTTTTTTTTTTTTGGTGGCAACTCAAGGCAAAACAACTACATTTTCCTTCTTTTCTTTACTGTTTTCTTTGAGAACAATGCCCAGTGTCACAACTGACTCCTGTATAGCAGGATGAGCAGGTTACATCTCTGCACAGAGATTGGCATCATCATGCTTATGGGCTGCAAGTGTGAGGAGGAAAAGAAGAAAATTTGTGGAACTAAAACTTCAACTGTCACAAAGGCCAACGGCTTGGATGTTCCCTGTCAAACTGACAAACTCTGAAAGGTGAGGAGCATTAAAGACTACTGCAAAATTTCACAGGATAGCTCTCCCTCAAAATCTGGAAAGCAAATCCAGATAAAAACTCTGCACTGTCTTATTAGCATCTCGTGGGAGTGTGACATCAGTGGAGTAGCACAGGTGGGAAGAAGTAGAAGGGACCTCAGGAAATCATCTGGCCCATCCTGCTCAACACAAGCTCAGCTTGATTCCAGTTGGATCTTGAAAACCTCCAAGGTGGCACAATGCAAATACAAGAGGATATAATCATGTGCAATGCCAAGGCTTCTCCTTTCCAGCCATATGCTTCCTGCAAAGGAGCAAATGATGTCATTTGTGGGGTGTTCTTTCTTTCATGGCATTTGATGTCTCACTGGAAAATATCACTTGGCAATCAGCCACTAAAGCAAAGCAGTAATGATAATGCTGGGTGTTAAAGCCTGTTCTTTCTCAAAACTGAAAGTTAAGAAGAGATTGAGTTTAATCCACAACAGGCTCATGGTTGACAGAATACAACAATAAGAAAAAGAGCTATTAAGAAATGGGCAAATTCTGCCTTTTGGTTGACCCTATGGAGCATGTTGAAGCTGGGAGGATGGTATCTTTCCAAAAATGGAAAATTCCTGCCAAGATTCACAAAGGCTTTCTCAGATTTAGCTGCCAAAGTTTGTTTGTGGCAGGTGAAAGTAAATGAGTAACAGCTATGTGAGGACTGCAGCCTCCTGTCTTTGTAGGATCAGCTTCAGGAACCAGCAGCTAGCTTGTAACCAGCAGCCTGGAGTCTCGTTGATGTCAGCAGCCTGGAGCCTCATTGCAGTCCATGGAGGGCTCAGCAGGCTATTAGTAAGATGTGGGAATTATTTTAAATATTCTAGTTGTGTTGGCCCCAGGAAAGATCTCAAAAGCAACTCTGACTGGACCTAACTACTGTTTTCCTTTTGTTTCCACCTGAACTACAGGAATATAAATGAGCTATAGTCAATCTGTGCCAGTCTATTGGGACTCTATGCCCAAAAGTCTGATCAAATTAACTTGAAGCATTTTAGCATACAAGGGTGTTTGGCTCTGTTCCTTTTAACTTTACATAATCTCAAGCACAGAATCATAATTCAGCAGACAAGCCTTGAGAAAGATACAGCAAAAAAGAGTCTGGATTTACCGTTAACCAGACAGTGCTGGTGTCTGCCTCTCAGATTCACTGTCCTGTTCTGGGACCTGGATGAGAGCTTTGTGTGAAGAAAAGGAAACCTAAAGGAAGCCCAGGTCCCCACAAAGCATCAAGGGTGTACACACTGGGGTGGTTTTATTCAGGTGGATGGCTGAGCTCCACCACAACCGCTCTCTCACTCCCCCTCCTCAAAGAGGTACAGGGAGAAAATGCGATGAAAGGGGCTCAAGGGTTGAGATAAGGATGAGGAGATAATTATCGCGCAGTAATTATCGTGACGGGCAAAACAGACTCAGCATAGGGAGATAGTAAGATTTATTGCCTTTTACTAACGAGCTAGAGAAGCGAGAAACAAAGGAAAGAAACTAAAAGCACATTCCCTTCCCCCCCTTCCCCCTGCCCCATCCACCCTCTTCCACCTCCTCCCCCCGAGCAGCACAGGGGAATGGGAGTTATGGTCAGTCTGTAGCGCTTCTTCGCCACCGCTCCTTCTTGGTCACTCTCATCCCCTGTGCTGTGGGGTCCCTCCCACAGGATACAGCCCTTGCTGAACTGATCTGGTGTGGGCTTCCCACAGGCAGCAGCTCTTCAAGAACTGCTCCAGATAAGGGTCTGTACCACGGGGTCCATCCCTCAGGAGCAAACTGCTCCAACCTGGTTCCCCCAAGGGGAGCCAGGTCACCTGCTCCTGCGTGGTCTCCTCTCAACAGGCTGCAGGTCCAGCCCGGAATCTGCTCTGGCAGGGGTCTTCCACAGGCCGCAGTGTCCATCAGTGCAGGTCCACTTGCTCCACCGTGGTCTCCTCCACGGGCTGCATAGTGGAACCCTGTTCCACCATGGTACTCCATGGGCTGCAGGGGGACAGCCTGCTTCACCATGATCCTCACCACAGGCCTCAAG
>CM021757.1:1490787-1610118 GCA_011075105.1 Heteronetta atricapilla | reverse complement strand
TGTTTTTTTTTTTTTTTTTTTTTTTTTTTTTTTTTTTCCCTGTCTTAAATCTGCTCTCACAGAGGCGCAAAACAACATCACTTATTGGCTCAGCTCTGGTCAGCAGTGGGGCCCTTACCAAACATAGGGCAGCTTCTAAATCCTTCTCACAGAAGCCACTCCTATGGCCCCCTGCTACCAAAACCTTGCCACGTAAACCCAGTACACAGACCTGCCTCTGATCTCTGTAGGCTGGACGCTTATTGAAGGAGACAGATGTGAAATGGTGACACTGTGCCCGAGTTTGCCACTGAACTTGCACCCAGCCCTAGGAAGTCAGAGCAGCACACGAGCTCTGAGTCACAGTTACTTATATTTTGTTGATGCTACTAGGTTTTTCAGTTCTGCTTAATCTTTTGGACAAAGGACTTGTGAGCCTTCAGGGCTGGTGATGGGGGGACAGAGATCTCTTTCTCCTCCATTTGTCACCTCCATGCTGCATGGAAGGATGCTGCAGGCTGTCCCAGGAGACCTCGCACAGTGCAGCAGCTCACCGGAATGCCTCAGCAGGGGTACCGGCACCTACTCAGTGACATTTCATTTCCCTTGTGTTATGTTTAGACCTGTGCTGTCACTGTGGTAGTAGCAGTATAGACCTGCACAGTGATGTGTCCTCTAGGAAGGACCTTTGCAATTTTTCTTTACCAGACCCTGTTACAGAACAGATGAGAAGCAACAAAATGTCAGCTCAGCCACCAGGAGCCAGAATGATTGACAGCCTGGGGAGGCCAAGCTGTGACTGTGCTGAATTGTCCCTTGAGAGTGCTTTGGTGTGTAGGTCTGCTGCAGGCAGATGTGTAAGGAGTTGGCACCTACATTTGTACACCTGCATGGGTTTAGCACAGATTTGTGGAGGGAGAAATTGCTTGCAGACAGGTTATTTAACTGCCTACAGACTTGGGAGCGTAAGCACATCAGAGGATGTTTGCCAGCACATCCCTCTGTACTGGGAACTCTGAGCATCTCTCTTATTCCCATGGCAAAAATTTTCTAACCACCAGCAAGGAAATGAGATCAGAAAAATAATAACAGTAACTCTTAGTCCTTATACTACAGCACTCTGGGGCTTTCAGAGCACTGAACAAACATTAACTAATGAGTCAAGCTGTGCTACTTCTCCTGCCCCATCCCCAGTGATAAATGCTCCACGTTATAAACTTGCTGACATATGGTGCTGTGGATGACAGAGGCAGAGAGCACTGTGGCTCAGAGCTGTGCTGCCTTTATGGTGCTAATGGGTAAAAATGGATCATGTCAGCAGATAAGGTCAGGGTATGTGCAGGGCCTGTCTTCTCTAGAATGGTGCAGTTGAAATGTGCTGGAGGGTAGGGTGCTGTTACGCCACAGTGACATCTGTCTGTAGGAAGCAGGAGTCCTAGTCAAAGCCCGTGGTGTTGGGGTAAGCAATGAAAAAACCCAGGGGCTTTAACTGTGGGTGCATTCCTGGGTACACCCAGGAATGCAATTCTGGGTGCATTCCTTACAACCTGGAGCAGAAATTGGCCATTTGCTTTGTCATCTTTGTGGTTTTTTTTAACAGTTGGCGTTTTTGGCAGTTTCCCCATTGCCAGGGCAGTGCAGTACCATTGAGTGCTTACAGCAGCATCTGAGGATCATACCCATCTTCTGGGGAGTCACCTCTGATGCAGTAGGTGTTGTCCTGTTACTTCTGAGACACTGTCTTTGCCTTAAACTCCTTTTGCTGTTCTCTTCCCTGCATCTTCCTAGAAGGGCATGGACAGTCAATTACAATGCAAAATAAATATTAAACTTACTTATTCCTGTCATCATCCATAGGATGATGATTTCAGAGCTTCACCCAAAATGGAGGCTAATGTTTGCAGTGAAAACCTGAGGCACAGCCCAGGAGAGAGAATGAAAAGGCAGACCTCCATTGTAAATCCATCTTTAATCTCATTATCTGAAGCATTTTGTGGTTGAAGGATTTGCTCTGTATTTACAGTATGATTAAATGCTTGGATAAATAACAGTTATTAAATGGGCAGTATTTACATGCTACTGAAGTGGGATAACACTTTTTTTTTTTTTTTTTTTTTTTTTAACTCTTCCCTTTTCATTTTTTTCCCTACCAGTTGCCAATATGTAGAGATAGCAGTGGCAGGGCACATCATTGCAACTCTAACAGCTCTTCACTGGAACAGGTTCCTGCTGGAACAGGTGAAGGGAAAAACATACACACGTATACGCTCCGGTTGTGATTTCAGGCACTTTCCAGGAACTGTAGCTCTGTAGACTGCAGGACTGCAGTGAAGACCTCACCTTTGTGAAAAGTAAGCTCATCGGCTGGCCAAGACTGCTATCTGTGTGCTCATACTGCTCAGCTTAAATGCTCCCTTCATGTCTTTTAATATGAATGAATGATGTTGAAAAAGAGAAATACTGCTTAAAGTAATTATTATAATGTGCTCTCAGGGAATTAG
The DNA here is from genome assembly GCA_011075105.1 of Heteronetta atricapilla. Lineage (NCBI taxonomy): Eukaryota > Metazoa > Chordata > Aves > Anseriformes > Anatidae > Heteronetta > Heteronetta atricapilla. The sequence continues at coordinate 1,607,638 of CM021757.1, read as the reverse complement.
CTATGGGTTTGTAGCCACATGCTACCTGAATTTTTAATTGGTGCAAAAAAAAAGGGTGGGGAAAATGGAGGAAATCATATTTTACTGGGGGAAAAGGGGTGGCTTCCCACCTGTTGTGCTTAAAAGGTTTGAAGCTAAGAAAAAAACTGTACTTTATAAAGATCAGAGTGGGAGAGCAGAGACGTCTAGCATCTCTGTCCAGCTGCTCACATGGCAGTAGTTCAAGGGAGCCGGGTCTGGACTGGTGGAGTAAAAGAGGATTCTGCAGAGGAGCTGCCCTTCCTGGGGACCTGCAGTTGCACGGAAACCTGCCAGAGCCCCCCTTGGTCTGACAAACTGGGTCTATCTTGTTGCAAAAGTAGTCAGAGATGTTTTCATAGAGGTAAACTCTTGGAGGTAAACCCATTGGTAAAGTTTCCAAGCATCAGAAGATATGTATAGGTCTTTGCAGCCCAGCTCGGGGAGAGGGGGACACTGACGGAGGTGTTAACTGAAATGTGGGTTAAATGTGAGACTGAGCAATTCTGAAACATGAGAATGTCTCCTTTAGATATTCATGAGCTGGCGTTTCTCTTTATTTTAGTATAAAAGAGCTTTTCACTCTAAAATTATTCCAGTCTAATTGGGAAATAATAAGGTAAAAAAGCATTTTCAAATGAATGCAAGGTTTTCATAGAACTTGAAAATTTATTTTTATTTCCAATTTGTAAAAATAAACAAAATATACTAACTGCTTCTTTTGAGTTTAAGCAGGAAAGGAAAAATAAAAATAAAAAAGAGCAAACAGCTTTATCCTTATTCTTTCCTTCTCTCTGTGTATCTATTTTTGATATGGCTAATGAACCAAAATTGCCTTTATTCATATACCTCTGCTCTGATGTGCCCTCTTTGTCTGTGCATAAGGGAAAAGTCTTCTGAGATACACAGAGCTTGAACAGAGAAAAACCTTCAGTGAGACCAGAAAGCAAGAGAGGGCATGGTGGCTGTGGAGGCAAGGCCGGAGCAGGGGATCTGACAGGTGGAGCTGTAAGCCCAGCGTTTTTCTTATCCCTGTCCTCCTGCTGACAAGGTCTAACTCTCTTGTTGTGGCAGTATCTGATTCTCTGTTTTGAGGCCTGGCTGTTTCTTCTGCGCGCAACGCTGCCAGACCACAGCCCAGAGGCAGCCTGCAGGTTGCAAGAGAGGCACGCATGGTGCTTTCTTCTGTCCAGATACTTGGTGACACTCGCTGGCAGAGAGGAGTGCGGGCAGAGCTGCCAGAACACAGCTGGTGACCCTGGTGAGCAGCAGAGCATGGGCCAGCCAGGGGATGGAGCATCAGGAGGATCTGGGCAGGGCAAGAAACCTGCTGTGGTAAAGACTTGTTAGTGAGTAGGTTTGTACCAGAACTGAGGGATCAGGGGTTTCTCTGGATGGTACAATGGTAAAACTTAAGACATCCACAAAACAAAACTCCTGAGGATATCCCAAGCTCTTCAAATGTCTGCAACCCACCATGAGAAAACCTGTTGGGAGATTTATGGTGCCTAAGAATAGGATCATGTCACTTACTTGTCTGTGTAACCAGCTTGTGGTGTGGCTCACAGCTCCCACCGTGTCTGCACTACAAGCCAACCCACAGGGATATCAGTTAGTAATTGCAGACATGGGGTTTTAGATTTTTTTTTTTTTTTTTTAAATGCAAGCTGCACATTTTCAGCTCTGGAGATCTCCAGTTAAACTCTTTGCTGACACAAGCTGTAGCACACAAACAGTGCGTAGTTCAGCCAGAACTGTGCTAACCCACATCAAACTGCAACAGACAAGCCTTTGGGAATAACTAGGAAGGTAGATCTAAATGCATGTTAAAGAGCAATGTATAACCAGTGTAACACTGCATAAATAGCCAGGGGTATGCACATTGCTATTCTCTAGCTTCAAGGAATTTTTTGGTAAAAATTTGGTAAATAGCTTTGCACTAGTTTGAATGTCAGGGAATACGAATGAGGTATGTCAAATGCAAGAACCATTGCATGAATCATGCTGCACTTCCATCGCATTGGCTCCAGCCCACAGTCTCGATCAAGCGTTCTCCATCATCACAGCACTCTTGGCTGGTTTATTGTTTGCTGGGCTACTGTCATGACCGCTGGAAGCTGCTGATCAGGGGAGAAAATCCACACCCATTACTTGGTTTTGAAGGGCCAGTTCAGCCCATTCCATCTCAGCCAAATGCACAACACCCACAGAATCCACTTGCATAAAATTTCTAGCTGGGGAAAGATGATACTTCTGGGAAACGCTGACCACACGTGTTTCCTAGGTGTGAAGTCTGCAAGAAAGGAGCTTTTTAGAAGTCAAAAGATGTGACATTGACAGTTTATCAGGGAAGACTTACTAGAGCTGAATAAGGTTTCTGAAGCACACTTAGAGGCCATTTCACATTGATTGACTGTTAAATACATCTCATGCCCAGTGTTCATTTGCTTGGGAGCCAAGCAAGCTCTTGGTACTCAAATCTTTTACCTCTTGGTAAACAGCAGCAGCGGCCTCCTGGGGAGGGAAACATGCCTCTTGCTCCATCCACTTCATTTTCCCTGTGAACACAGGAGCCTCCTGTGTCTAAGGAAAAACCTTTATTCACATGTCTGTGCATTCTGTTATAAGTTAGACCACACAATTTTCTGGTCTATTGAAATTATTTTATTAATCAAGTAAGCAGACACAAGCAAAACAGCGCTAGGTGTCTGGGGAGTCTCTGCTCCGCAACAGCACGCACCTTCCCTTTCCAGGGTTGCTGTTTTATAGCAGGTGAGTTCCGACTTGTCGGGACTTGTCGAACTGGCCGAGGCTGAGGCTGCGCAGTCCATTGTTGGGGGGGTAAGGATGGCAGGGGGGGGGTCTGTTGTTAGCAGCTTCTAATGGTCTTTTTATAATTGCAATTACCCTATTGAAAATACATGGCCCAAAAGTCAATGCCTGCTATAGTTGACAATAATGTGGTCCTCTGCCGGTGATCACGCGTTGTGCTCATGTTCAGGTGGGGGGCTTGTGATGTTTACCCAACACCCCCTCCCGCTACCTGCTTGCTTAATCCTCCCAGCAGGTTCTCCAAATTCCTCAAAAAAACAATGAACAAACCCCCACTAATTTATCACACATTCCATCCTTGGTAGGTCTGTAGCTGCTCCACCCTTGGTAGGTCTGTAGCTGCTGAATTAGAGCAAATGACAAGATGCAGTAAGTTAAGCAAGCAAAAGCAGGCAGTGATGTAGTGCACAGGAGAGACCCAGGAATGGTGCTGTGAGGTTTTCCTCCTGCTGTGGAGCAGGATGACAGCTGCATGGAGGAGGTTGACATGGGACAGAAAGAGGGAGATGGCAGGAAGCCTAGAGAAAAAAAATGAGACAGGGAAAGAAGCAAGTGTGGAAGAGAAGCCAGGACACTGGGGCTGCCTAGCAAGGCAAGGACCTAGATAGTTGTTCATGTTCCTGGCCAGTCCCATCAGCTGTGTCCTACTTTGAAGGGGATTTCAGACCTCAGCAGACCTTCAGACCTTCAGAAGGGGGTGTCTCATAATGAGAGCGCTTGCATGGGAGCTCCTGTGTCCTGGTTTTATGGCAGTGGTACGTGTCAGTGGCATTCATTAGAGCCTCAAGGACCCTGAGTAGGTCAAAGATGTTTTTTATCCAGAGCACCCCTGAGGTGTGCTCTGTAATCAGGAGGGCTGCGCATTACCTGGAAAGCTGCCGCTGCCTAAATCTGAGGCTGTGAAAGGAGCTGCCTGGTGACCCTGCATTACACGTGAGAAGCAAACACTGCCAGGCCCAAGAGCTCAGCCAGCCATGCTGCCCTGTGTGATGGCTGTCAGCTGTCACGAAATCAGGGTCCACTAATGCAGCTGCCCATGTCTTTGTGCCACTTCATAACCAGCTGCTGCAGCCTGTGCAGAAAGTAGCTCTTGGGGGCAGTCCTGGTGCACACAGCAAATACCCCTTTCCTGTGGCTGCAGTGAGAGAAGGGAAGCTGTTTGCCTTGAGGGATTTGACTCACTCAGTGAGTGGTCATCTCAGTGGCTTTACTGCAAAGATTGCTTTGTTTTTGCTTAGGTTTTAGCTGAGAGAAGTTTGAATAATTTAGAGCCAGGAGTTTAGGGGTTATTTGTATTTGATCTCTCATTTTCCTCCTTTCTTTCCCATCCAATTGCAGCTGTGTATCTTTTAATTCAATTCCTCATTTCTTTTATGGGTATTGTGAGAAACACTCCATAGCCAATAACTTAGGCTCAGGCGAGGATCTCAGTGAAGTAGTAATTTATTTGCGATTGCAATGGTGGGCGCCCCACAAGCAGGAGAGAGCGCATCTACAAGTTCCAAAACACAGTTTATATACTTTTTGATGACAAGACCCTCCCCTGTTTCCCCACTGAGTGAGTAATCCAGGTTCACAATCTATCTGATACTTCACAAACAATGTATGGCCTTCAGTTGCCGGCCTGTTAAATTTCAAATTTCTTTTGACATTTTTACTGCTTGAAGTGGTAATGTTTCTTCACTTATCTGACTTGACTTGACACCGTGATTTTCACCTAATTGTCCTAAGGAGTCTAGTTGTCTGCATTTTACAAGGTCGCCTGCTAAGCTTTCTTATCACTAGAAGCATATCTCAGTACTGCATTCCCTCCTTCTAAACAATGTAACTCTGCAAAAACAACATTTCTATTCCCACAATTCCCTCCCCCTTTTTTAAAATAAACTGTTGATTTTTGCAAAAAAATTATTTTATTATTATTAATAATATTTTTATTTATTTATTTATTTAAGGTGTAATTTGGTAAATATCTTCCTCTTCTTCATTTTCTTTGCTCTCCATTTCCTCTAATATCATCATTTTATCTGAGTAGGGTGGTGGATCCATGGTCATTTGTTTCAGTAATGCGGTTTCAATTAACTGATGGACAAGTCCCCTTACACAGGCGATAATGCAACAGCCAGTAGCTGTCAAAACTCCTGCTACTACAGTCAAGATGTAAATATGGACATTACCATCCCTTTCCATTTACCAAACCAAGATTCCAACCATCCTGTGATGGAAGTGTCTGCTCCCGAATTTTCTGCTAATTCATTGGCAAGGGTGGTAAGCCCTTGCAATGCTCTTGTTACTGTGCCATCCGGGGCCGTATTGTTAGGGATGAAAGTACAACAATGGTTGCCCAGCATCACGCATACACCACCCTTCTCTGCGAGCATCATATCTAATGCTATCCTGTTTTCCCAAGCCATTTTGCTGGTGGCATCTAGTTGTTCAGCAATTCCTCTTATTGCATCCCTGGTATAATTGATGAATCTCTGCTGATTATAATAGATATAATTAATCCAATCCACATTTTTATTGATTGTTACCCACCAGAACAGTGACTCAAACCCTGCAGCAATTTGATTCCTAGCTTTATGTTCATCTGGAACTCCTCTAGGTACCCCAGTAGAATCTATGTATACTCTATCATCAAATGATACTCCTAAGCCTCATTTACTTCTTCTGGGTATTTGTGATGTTTCTCTTTCAAATGCCAGGGTGAAGGGTATAGCTAATTGAACAAGTGCACAAGTGCCTCCCCAATTAGATGGTAGGGTGGACCATAAGATCTTCCCTCCACAGTACCACCAGCGATCTGCCCTGGGGATCTCAAGTCTTGAGTAATTTCCCATCAAGTCCTTGGTAGCATTCAAGGTCTTCGTGCACAAGGCAATTTCTCCCAGATGCCGGGTAGCACTCACACCCTGCCGTGAGAGGCAGGCTGTATGGTTACCTATGGCTGTGGAGAATACAGGGGGAGCTCTGATATTGCTATTATGCAAGGAAGGGAATAGCAAAGAGAGATTTACAGGCTTCATTTCCCCAGGCAGTCTTTTCTTGGTACAATGCAATCATACATCGCATCCCTTGGGAGTCTTCGGTCGACCCCAATGGGAAGGGCACTATCTGGGCAATCGGTCGTCCTGAGGCACAAGCATAGCAATTGCTATGGTTGAGACTCTGGACAGTATATCTGACCCATTCTGTCCAGGCATTCACATCTCCATACCCTGTTTCAATCTCAAATGTTTGTCTAAGATCTTTTATTTCTTTAACTGTGACAACTGCCTTATTTTGAAGAGATTCTCCTGTTTTCTCTCCTGCTTTCTCCTTGAGTTTCTCCCTTTCTATGATGGCAGGAGAGAGTCGTTCCCTTACAGCTATTCTCAGTCTAGGTGTTGGGTCTCATCCAGTTACATCTGCTCCAAGACCATAAGTAGGGTTTGTAAGGTAGTCAGCCCGATTAACTGTTATAGTTATTGGATTACATTGTAGATGCTGACAGTTGGGCTGAACCATTCCTTTAAATATGTTAATTTGTTCCTTTAATCTCATAAAGTAGATAGATGTGGGTGTATATGACCATCCTTTATGATTGGTCGTCCACCACACATCAGCCCAATCTGAACAAGGGGGTCCTTCAAACATGTTGCCTGTCCTAGGTTCAGGGCGGAGATATTTGTGTTCTTTGCTCAGTCGTCGTTGAGCATTTAAATCTCCACAAGTTAACACCTCACAAGCATCAAATGTAATAGATTGTGGTGCATAACTCTGTCACATTCACCCATAATTTGACAGGATACCCTGTCTTTGCTATCATCTGGTCAAATATTTTCCAAGTTTCCACTTGACCAAGGCCTCCTCTGAGGCTTATAGTTACCAGAAACAAAATTAATAATTGATTTTTCCCTATCATCATTCTTAAATCTTAGGCTTCCAAATAATTATTAATACACAACAAAACAAACAAACAAACAAACAAAAAAATAGGATGTACTATAATAAACTCCTCTTGGGAGCAATTCAATTTGTTATAGGTCTGTCCTTTTTAGTTACCTGTGAAAATAAAGGGTTAGTTTACAACTATAAGCTTTTATCCTGCTCAGAGTCTATTAAGGGATTTTTCTTTTTGATTTTAACTTTCAACAAGTCTTCTGTAGGAACAACTTCCCAAGCACTAGGGTCGGTAGATGCTTTCACTCGAGTATAATGAGTCCAACCTTTTTCCGCAGTTCTTACGACTGTTTCAGTGGTTAGCAGTACGTGGAATGGTCCTTCCCAGTCAGGCCGAAGTTTTGATTCTCTCCAGGTGCGTATCAGGACCCAATCTCCTGCATGGAATGAATGTACTGGGAATTCCAAAGGTGGAGTTTGAGCCAACAGTCCACAAACCCTGAGAGATGCTTTTGGGCTGATGTTTGTTACCGCATATCCTGTGAGGCAAAATCCCTGCCGGACAAAGCTGCTGCCATCTGTATACCAATCCTCCACATCATCTAAGGGTGTTTCCTAGAAGTCTGGTCAGCTAGAGTATACCGTGTCCATGGTCTTGATGCAATCATGAGTGGGTGATCTGGAAATTCTGTTACTGAGAAAAGAGGCTGGGTTCACAGTATTAGTGCCAAAAAATTAGTAAACTAGTAGTCCATGATACACATTCCTGTTCTTCTTCAGTACCTATCATTTGCATATTGCAACAGTGTCCCCTTTTCCCGAAGGTGTCTTTCAAACTTCAAGATCACAAGCTAGTTGTTTCCTGAATATGGTGGGGCTATTCTTGAACCCCTGTGGTAACACTGTCCAAGTCATCTGAGTTTTACATCCCCTATTAGGATTTTCCCATTCAAAGGCAAGGAGTTTCTGGCTTTAAGTTGCCACGGGCAGGCAGGAAAAAGCATCCTTTAAATCTAATACCATGAACCAAACTTGATTGTTTTCCTCATTTCGTAATTCCAATCATTTTTCCCAATTTAAATTTCAAGCATTGAAAAAACAAAAAACAAACAAACAAAAAAATGCATTTTCCTGTTAGCCAGTTGCTCCTATTACATTTACAGACTAATTAACACAGAGAAAGAAGCTCCCTTAACCAACAGAAATTCAAGCCTCTCTCTTCATTCCCTAGCTTTATTTCAACCAGTGGACCTGCTAGGGTAGGTGCCCCAGGTCCCCATTATTCTTGACTGTTGTAAGTTTATCCTGCAGCCTAAGACAATTTCTTTCTGATATCAGGGGGCCAATTGCCCTAGAAAGAGGCTAGCCAATTGCCTCTGTTTTCTGAAGCCATGTCCAAATTGTTATTTATTTATTTTTCTTCATTGCATTTCAAAAGTTGGTCCAAAAATTCCATAAGGTTTTTTTTGGACCTTGTTGGAACAAATACTAAATTCCCAATTTAACCAGATATCGGTATAGCTGTTCATAATTTCCGGAGTGATTAGGGTCTCAGTTGGGGGGGGTCGGTCAGGGGAATGCAATCATTGAAATTTCCCTGAGCAGTCCCACTGGCAACCTGAGCTCGCATGTGAACTCAGGTTGTTTTAAGAGTTAGCTGCTTTTCTGTTTACGTGACAGCTCTCTTGGACCCATCATGGTCCCTCTGCCCCAGAGAGCTCACACCCATGATTTTTAGATCTCAGCCTCCGGTTGAGGCAAAACTATTAACATCCCTACATCCTCTTTCCCTGCTCATTCAACTTCAAACAGCTTTATCAAATACTACATGCCACACCTTTAACATCTTCAACAACCTATTAACACTTCCTTTATCTTTCGGCAGCCTATACTTTTTTAATGCCAGTACCAAAGGCTCAGTCAGTGGCCAACTTAATTCCATACCTTTTCCCTCCAAGATGCTGAAACAACATATCAATATCCAACATTTCATCCTATTTCCCTTCTCTTCCCAAAAACACTGATTGCAAGACATCGTTATAGTCGATTGATCCATAAAGTGGCCATTTAGATTATATAGTGGCCACCACTGATTGCAATATTTCATGGAAGTCCTCTTGCTTTCTGTGCCCCAGTTCTAACAATATCCTTGCAATGTGCCAATATGCAGCGAAGGAGGTTTTCTTTAAAATGTCTTAGTTTTGGATATTACTCATTTCCTTGATTTCCCATTCCCATTTACTTATTTATTTATTACTATTCCCTATTAGATACTGGCCCTTGTTTCAATTTCCACACAACCCTTTTTATTGCAGTTTTTTTACTATCTTTTCCTAATCTTCTTCCCAAATGTTCCAGTTCTCTGGGATTAAATTCTTCTATTCACATACAAACTTTACTGTTTCAGATTATTAGAGAGTCCCATTCCAATCACAGATCCACAGAACTTTGGGAAAACACCTGAAGCACTCAGCCTTCTGTCTTCTAGACAAAGGACACCACCTTTTCCACAAAATTTACATTTCAAAAGGTCCGAATTTCAAGCTGAATGCCAAATTTTCTCATGCACTTTGCTAGTAAGCCCATACAAAACAAGGAATCACTCCTGTGTATCCATCAATATGGGGGTTTAAAAGGTATTGAGGCTTAAATAAATTCACTCTCGCACTTCTTACCAAATTTCCAGGGCTCAAGCCCAAACCACCAAAGAAGTGACTTTCTCCTTTCTGCCACTTTGATAATCAGTCAGCCCCCTCCCCCCCAGTACTTGGGAAACTGACTAAACACCACTGCGAATACACCAAAACTTCTAAACTGTTACTTAGATAATGCTCCCACCTTCCTCCTTGTCACACTCAAAACATTTAAGAGCAAAAATAAATACACAAGATACAGAATCACAGAATCACAGAATTTCCAGGTTGGAAGAGACCTCAAGGTCATCGAGTCCAACCTCCAACCTAACGCTAACAGCCCACCACTAAACCATATCCCTAAGCTCTACATCTAAGCGTCTTTTGAAGACTTCCAGGGATGGTGACTCCACCACTTCCCTGGGCAGCCTGTTCCAGTGCCTCACAACCCTTTCAGTGAAGAAGTTCTTCCTAACATCTAACCTAAAACTCCCCTGTCTCAACTTAAACCCATTCCCCCTCGTCCTGTCACCAGGCACGTGGGAGAACAGGCCAACCCCCACCTCGCTACAGCCTCCCTTGAGGTACCTAAAAAGAGCGATAAGGTCACCCCTGAGCCTCCTCTTCTCCAGGCTGAACAAGCCCAGCTCCCTCAGCCGCTCCTCATAGGACTTGTTCTCCAGGCCCCTCACCAGCTTCGTAGCCCTTCTCTGGACTCGCTCAAGCACCTCGATGTCCTTCTTGTAGCGAGGGGCCCAAAACTGAACACAGTACTCGAGGTGCGGCCTCACCAGAGCTGAGTACAGGGGGACGATCACCTCCCTAGCCCTGCTGGTCACGCTGTTCCTGATACAAGCCAGGATGCCGTTGGCCTTCTTGGCCACCTGAGCACACTGCTGGCTCATATTCAGCCGACTATCCACCAGCACTCCCAGGTCCTTCTCTTCCTGGCAGCTTTCCAACCATTCCTCTCCCAGCCTGTAGCTCTGCTTGGGGTTATTGCGCCCCAGGTGCAGGACCCGACACTTGGCCTTGTTAAACTTCATGCAGTTGACCTCAGCCCATCGGTGCAGCCTATCCAGATCCTCCTGCAGAGCCTTCCTACCCTCAAGCAGATCGACACACGCACCTAACTTGGTGTCATCTGCGAACTTACTGAGGGTGCACTCGATGCCCTCGTCCAGATCATCGATGAAGATATTAAAGAGGACCGGCCCCAGCACCGAGCCCTGGGGGACGCCACTAGTGACCGGCCTCCAACTGGACTTGGCTCCATTCACCATGACTCTTTGGGCCCGGCTATCCAGCCAGTTTCTAACCCAACGAAGCGTGCGCCAGTCCAAGCCAAGAGCAGCCAGTTTCTTGAGGAGAATGCTGTGGGAGACGGTGTCAAAAGCCTTGCTGAAGTCAAGGTAGACCACATCCACAGCCTTTCCCTCATCCACCCAGCGCGTCACTCTGTCATAGAAGGAGATCAGGTTCGTCAGGCATGACCTGCCTTTCATAAACCCATGCTGACTGGGCCTGATCGCCTGCTTCCCCTGCAAGTGCTGCATGATGACTCTCAGGAGGATCTGCTCCATGAGCTTTCCTGGCACTGAGGTCAAACTGACAGGCCTGTAGTTTCCCGGGTCTGCCCTCTGGCCCTTCTTGTAGATGGGCGTCACGTTTGCTAGCCGCCAGTCGATTGGGACCTCCCCCGATAGCCAGGACTGCTGATAAATGATGGACAGTGGCTTGGCCAGCTCCTCTGCCAGTTCCCTCAGTACCCTTGGGTGGATCCCATCCAGCCCCATCGACTTGTGCACATCTAAGTGCCGTAGCAGGTCACCAACCATTTCTTCATGGATAATGAGGGCCACATCCTGCTCCCCATCCCCTTCCACCAGCTCAGGGTACTGAGTATCCAGAGAACATCCGGTATTGCCGCTAAAGACTGAGGCAAAGAAGGCATTGAGCACCTCCGCCTTTTCCTCATCTCTTGTAACTAAGTTTCCCCCCGCATCCAGTAAAGGATGGAGATTCTCCTTAGTCCTCCTTTTTGTGTTGATGTATTTATAGAAACGTTTTTTGTTATCTTTAACGGCAGTAGCCAGATTTAGCTCCAGATGAGCTTTGGCCTTCCTAATTTTGTCCCTGCACAGCCTCGCTACTTCTTTAAAGTCCTCCTTAGTGGCCTGCCCACTTTTCCAAAGATTATAAACCCTCTTTTTCCTCCTAAGATCAAGCCACAATTCTCTGTTGAGCCAGGCCGGTCTTCTTCCCCGCCAGCTCGTCTTTGGGCACGTGGGGACAGACCGTTCCTGTGCCATTAAGACTTCCCTCTTGAAGAGCTCCCAGCCTTCCTGGACCCCTCTACCCTTCAGAACCACCTCCCAAGGGACTCCACCAACTAGTGACCTGAGCAGCTCAAAGTCAGCCCTCCGAAAGTCCAATACAGCGGTTTTACTGGTCCCCTTCCTGGCCTCGCCAAGAATAGTGAACTCCACCATTGCGTGGTCACTCTGCCCAAGACAGCTCCCGACGATCACGTCCTCCACCAGTCCTTCTCTGTTTGTGAAGAGAAGGTCTAGCGGGGCACCACCCCTGGTAGGTTCACTAACCAGCTGCGTCAGGAAGCTATCTTCCACGCTCTCCAGAAACCTCCTAGACTGCTTTCTCAGGGCTGTGTTGTGCTTCCAGGATATGTCAGGGAAGTTGAAGTCCCCCACGAGTACAAGAGCTGATGATTTTGCAACCTCTGTCAGCTGTCTGTAGAATTCCTCATCCGTCTCCTCATCCTGGTTTGGCGGTCTATAGCAGACCCCGACCAGGACACTAGCCTTGTTGTCCCTACACCGCCGGGCACATATATTGGGCACCACCATGAACACTTGGATAAAACAGCACTTCTTTTTGGTAATCACTCCATCTCCTGGAGGATGATCCTTTTCCCATTCCCACATTGCTGCCCTTCTGATCATTCCTCGTTCTTCCCCTGAGAATAGCAGATTCAGAATTGCCATCATTTCTCCCCAGCAATATAGATTGGGTCCCCAAAACTGATCTAACTGTTCTGCTAATCCAATGGGATCCTCAATCAGAGATTTCATTTCCTTTTTAAAATTTTGCACTTCTCCACTAGAAAGGGGGGCATTTACATATCCTATTTGTCTAGGTCCCAGCGGCACTTCACGGAGAGGATACATAACAGCTTCATTAGTGTTAGTAGTATTAGCACCAGGGAGTGGAAAATTCTCAAGGTCTTTTTTGCATTGTTCCAATTCTTTTACAAGTCTGGGGTACCCCCTGTTCCCAGAGTTAATGTCATTTACAGTTCCTGTTTCTTCTCTTAGAGGTGTTACAGTGACTGCTGCTGTTGCTGCAGCCTGGGGGTTATAAGGAGGAGGTAAGTTATCCAAAAGGTCCCATTTATCACTTGTCCCTTCCCCTTTCTTTTCCTCTTTATTCTGATTTTTGCTTAAAATCAAATTAGATCCTTGTATCCAACAAGCTGCATACTCCAATTCTTCTTCCGAAAATGGAAATTTGTTATTAACATACAAGTTTAAGGCCTGACATACCCAATCTTTGTCAGACCCATATTTTGGCCAAAATACTGCAGTTCCTTTAATTGGTTCTTTTGTCCAGACTGATACACAATATTTAAGCATCTTCTTCCTATCTTTCTCCTTAGTTTTGGGGTTATTTTTCCAATTTCTCAGCATCCTTCCTAAAGGACAGTCGGTAGGCACTCCCCCAGGGATGTCTCCCTGTCCCCTGGAACTCATATTTCCCATCTTTCCTAACCCTCGCCAGTATCTGCTACAGAAATTTCCCTTCTGCAGTGTACCACACACCAACGTACTGAAAAATGGGGGTGTACCGCCAAGCACTTTCCCATGCAAGCGTTACCGCACACCTGAGTTTACCAGATTCCCTGGTGTACTTCCAAGCACTTTCCTGTTCAAGGATTACTGTACACCAGATTCCCCTGGTATAGTGCCAGCACTTCCCCGTGCAAGGGCTTACCATACACCAGATCACCCTACCCCCAAGGCAATACTTAATTTTCTTACCTTGGTCTGTGCACAGAGTTACTGGATCGATTCTTAAAAACCCAGAGTGCCTACCTTCTTCCTTTCCCCACTACTTCACGGATCCTGCCTCTTTAACCAGTCTTGGGCCCTCTGTCAGCTTTCCGCAGAACTGCCACCGTGGATGCACAGGACCGTTGAAATCAGCGGGGCATGCCTTCCTGCTGCTGCGGCGGTGAGGCTCCCCAGTAGGTGACTGGATCCCGGACGAGTCCCCAAATTGTGAGAAACACTCCATAGCCAATAACTTAGGCTCAGGCGAGGATCTCAGTGAAGTAGTAATTTATTTGCGATTGCAATGGTGGGCGCCCCACAAGCAGGAGAGAGCGCATCTACAAGTTCCAAAACACAGTTTATATACTTTTTGATGACAAGACCCTCCCCTGTTTCCCCACTGAGTGAGTAATCCAGGTTCACAATCTATCTGATACTTCACAAACAATGTATGGCCTTCAGTTGCCGGCCTGTTAAATTTCAAATTTCTTTTGACATTTTTACTGCTTGAAGTGGTAATGTTTCTTCACTTATCTGACTTGACTTGACATCGTGATTTTCACCTAATTGTCCTAAGGAGTCTAGTTGTCTGCATTTTACAAGGTCGCCTGCTAAGCTTTCTTATCACTAGAAGCATATCTCAGTACTGCATTCCCTCCTTCTAAACAATGTAACTCTGCAAAAACAACATTTCTATTCCCACAGGTATGATCTTGCTTTCAATTGGAGAAATATCTGCTACTTAGGATGGAGTTCATCTCTTTTAACTTTAACCACCAGTGCCAGGAGGAGGAGTAAGGGTTGGTGAATAGCTGCTCATTTTGATGGAGTGAGATGAGGAGCAGCACTTCTCTGGGCTATTGGCTACCCATCCTTCTCTCAACTCCTCTCCCTGCTGAACAGGGGAGGTCTGAGCCATCGTCAGTGTCTCTCATATAGCAGCAATGGATGGCAGCCAAGAGGAGCTCCCTCAAGCAGGAGTGAATGCATATCAGTTGTCCAGCTAGAACCATACCTGTCGCTCAGTAAAGGAGAGAGAATAGATCAGCAGAGCATCATGGGAGCACTGCTAATATATATCTAGATAAAGCTGATGTGTTTTTCCCCATGTCTAACAGTGTTTATCTGAGTGACTATGTTCCCATGAGTTAGTAATAATGCACCTTTCAGCTCGAGAGACAGCAGCCTGTGGTTTTGCTGATGTAGGTCACAGGATCTTTCCAGCCCAGTGAATGATTCTTCAAATCAGATCTTTTTGTACAGGAGCAGGTTCTCAAGAGGTGAACGTACTATTGAAAGGCAGGTAGTGTGAGAGCTGTCTGCTCAGCACGGTCATGTCTGCTCGTGGGACTGGGACTGGCAAAGTACTTGCTTTAGCATGCTGGCAGGGGACTGTGCTGTTCGGTTTCTAGAGCCGTAAACTTCCAAGCAACTGTGAGATGAAGGATCTTAGCCTCCAGAATGGGAGAAATGGTTTGCTGAGAAGGATTGGACATTTTTCCAAAGAGGCAGAAGAAGCAATTGGTCTCTGCAGCTGCTTGGCCCAGACACGCATACAGACCTGTGAGTGCTGAGTGTCAGGATCCATGTGTGTGTAGAGCTGAACCTCTTTCAGGCTGGGCACTGCTGTTGCCCTGGCTGCTAATTTACACTCCAGGAGGAGGTGTATATGAAGGCTTCAGAGGTACTGCCACAGATGCACCATACCTTGTGCATCCTTGGATGAAAGGTGCTGGATAAATGTAAGCCTTGTACCTGACTCACCATAGTCTTGGCGCTACCTAAATATGGATTGTGCACACAGTCCTGTTGGAAGATGGTAACGTTTCAGCCAGTGGTTTGGGGCTTCTAATCAGACTGTAGGTACAGATATGCAATGACAAATGATTAAATTACTTCTGCTTATCAGCTGAACCAGAGGAAATGACCCCATAGTTTCACTTTAACTGCAAGCCAGGCTGTATTTGGTACAGTGATTAATTTGCCTTCTTGCTCAAAAGCTGGCATTTCATTGCTTGTGTGATATTCACTTGCGCAGCTGCTGGGATTGGAGTGTCTTGCATTTAAATGGGTGACTGGTAATGAAAGCTCTTTAATTTAAGCTTATTGGTGTTTTAGCTACACCAAACCGTTTGCATTTTTTCCCAATGTAGAGCTGCAAGTCCTAAGAGTCTTTTTTAGAGGTGTAGCATTTCCATTAATTTAGGGTATGTCCATGCAGGTGCATTCATGCTTGAATTCATTCTCCTCCTATCCCAAAAGCACAAATGGTGCCGGTGCGCTGGAGCACTGCAGCTCAGCCCAGGTGGCTGCCTCAGCTCTTGGGTTTTTGTCCTTAGTGGAACCAGCTGGATATACTTTATCAAAAATTCTGGTCAGGAAATAAAATTTGCAACACTTGCAGTAACAAGATTTTACTTGCTATAAGAAGTATAAACAGCTATCATATTTATCATACCTGCTACATTAATTTGACGGCTCCTGTAAGTTTAGTTTAATACTTGAAACAATGTCCTGGGTCTGGCTGAGATGTTAACTTACCCTGCAGCAGCCCATACAGTGCTGTGCTCTGCACTTGTAGCTAGAATAGCACTGATGTCACCCCAGTGTTGTGTCTACTGCTGAGCAATACTGGCACAGCATCAGGCCGCCCTCCAACCCCCCCAGAGCTGGGGGTGGACAAGTAATGGGGAGGAGACATCACCAGGGCAGTTGACCTAAACTGACCAAAGGGATATTC
Source organism: Heteronetta atricapilla (assembly GCA_011075105.1). NCBI lineage: Eukaryota > Metazoa > Chordata > Aves > Anseriformes > Anatidae > Heteronetta > Heteronetta atricapilla. The sequence continues at coordinate 1,591,466 of CM021757.1, read as the reverse complement.
CATACCATATTATGTCACACTCAGCAATAAAAGGTGGAAAAAGAAAGAAGAGGGTAGGGGTGGGCTCTCGTGAAAACATCTGTCCTCCTGAACAATGGCTATGTGCATTGAGGCCCTGCTTCAAGGATGTGGTCAAGCATCACTCGTTGGTGGGAAGAGTAATTTCTTTCCTCTGCACTTCCACACAGCCTTTGCTTGTTGTTTTGTTCCCCTTTTCCACTTTCCCTTTTTTCCCTTTAGTTAAATAGTGTAATTAATAATAACTGTTCCTTAATAATTATTTTTTCTTTTAATTAAATTTTCCTTATCTCAACCCGTGAGGTGTTTCTTTCCTTTTCTTCTTCCCCTCCTCTTCTGAGGAGGGGGAGTGAGAGAGCGGTTGCGGTGAAGCTCAGCTGCCTAGCAAGGTAAAACCACCACAAACAAATGTTTCTCTGATAACATGCACTTAGCTAGAGCTGTTGGTTATCTCATTACTGGCTGTTGATTGGGAAATTTCCTCCCAAGACTTGAGATTTGAAATTCAGTGACATGTACATCCTAAGCCAAGAGCTTGCAAGTAAAGCAGTTTGTCACTCCTGCAGGCCAAGTACTCTGGGGTTTGGAGTCTATTTGAAAAGAAAATTAAACAACAAGTCTGTTCTAGCAGAATTAAGGACTGTATTCTCCGTTTATAAGTTGCAGAAGAAATATAAGTAGGATGAACTTTGGGTATAACCTACCCACAGCCTCTCCCAGGTCCTCGCCAAGAATTCCTCTCATCCCTTTCAGTGAAGGATGCCTTGAAGGAACTCACCTAGTGGCACTTTATCTCTTGAAGAACATCATCTTTACCTGACCCTTTTTTGCCTCCTGGCTGCTCCAATTACACCTGGAGGTTGTCTGAATGCTGTTGCATGCAAATAGATATTAAGAGCACTTCTGTAGAACAACATTCCGTCCCTCCCTGTTACTTAAGGAAGAAGACTTATTGTATGGCTGCTTCGACCTTTCCTTGTCTGTGAGAATACATATAAAACAATGTTAATTTGCCTGGGAATGATTCACACACACAAAAAATATATATATCCTTCAATATGTGTATTTCCCTCTTCAGGTTTATCCTTTTGCTTAGGAAGTAAATTGAGATAGCTTTATAACTTGATCCTATAGCATGAAAAATTTTATTGGCTTTATAAGACCTTGCAAATCACAAACATTGAATATATTTTATGACACAACAAGCTGCATTACAGTGTTTTTTCAGAGCCTGGAAATATAGATATGACTGACTTGGCATGTTTTGATCATAAGTTTTCTGTCTGGGAAACTCAAGCTATCGGTTTTAATAATATGTTATTTCACCAAAATGAAAACACTTCACTGTATCAAGGAATATACTGACATTTGCCTGTTTCAGAAAGTTCATTATGTGAAACTTCTAAATCTTAATTTCAAGTATAAACTGCAATCAAATTATCCTAAGGGTCAAAATTTCTTAAGGAATGTAAACAAAATCATCCAAAGGACTCAAGTCTATGCTTCTTCTGAAAATAAGAAAAATCTGATAGGAAATATTTGACCCAAAGTGTTGAAAAGGCAGTCTTGATAACTTAAAAAAAATAAATTTCCAGTTAAACAGTTGACATAAACCATGCAGTTTTTCAACACCTCATTTCTGAGAAATGTAATTTTCTTATACATAAGCATTTCAATGTCTTCCTTATCCATTTTCCTTCAGATAAGAGCACAAGAAGCATATATTTCAGTTCTGACTTGATGCATGTTTTAAGTTCCAAAATAGTACTGGAACTGAATAAGTGTTTAACTAATCCTGATGTAAGAGTCACAAATGGGAATAAATCTTTTGCCCGGGATGAAACAACCCCATTAAGAGCTTCTTCCTGGGTAGTTTAATTAAAAGATTAGATGATAGATTACGTTGATATATTGGAGTGCAGTATGCTATAGCATATTTAAACTCATAGCTGGAAGATAACAGGTACTACATGTACAAAAACCTGAGGAATATTTGTGAACAGAAATGTCATTTTGTGACCTGTCAGTGTTTCCCCAGCCATCCTCATGGTTACCTGTCAGTCCCATAAGAGATTCTCAGGTAAGGAAAGGCAAAGGTTGTGCAAGGGAGGGGGGCGGGGATTCAGTTTGCAGACAAGACACCTGAGTATGGCTCCCCACATGGAAAAGAGCTTCCAGGACTGTGCTGGTAGCCCCTGTAGCTTGGCCCTGTTCACTGAAGTCATATGGGTGCCACAGAAGAGCCCTTGGGCAGCATGCACAGAGTCCACGTACCATGGGGAAGAACCCAGAGCTGGTCATTGTTCCTTTTACTCCCCTGACTGTAATTTAGGACCCTTATGTCCGATCCAGTTGTATTTGTCTTATGTGATCTTTTTTTTTTTTTTTTTTTTTTTTTTTTTTTTTTTTCCCTGTTTTTGTTCTTGTTGATGCTACTTTTGTTTTTTGGAAGTCTTTACTTAAACCACAAAAGAAAAGCATTGAATAGAGAATGGAAGCAGCACTTATTTGAAATATTTGGGTTAGCTTGAAAAATGAATGTGCGCTCACCTTTCCATGAACCATACCAATAAAGCATGGCACTGTGGCAGGCTGATCGCACATTGCTCATGGAGAGCGGCAGCGACCTCCAGTCCTTAATCTGGTGCGCAGAAATACTCAATTAATGTCACTGCCCTAAGGGCCACACAAGCCATTCTTGCCTCCTGATTCCCCCTATTACTTTCCCCTAATGGAGAGAGAGGATGGATAAGGAGAACAGAAACCAGATTTTAGCTACATAAACAGGAAAGGAAGAGAGCAGAAAACTGCTGCAAGACCAGGTTCCTGGAACATAGTAGTGAAAATGCTTTCAGAGACAGAGAGGCAGAAGCAACCCAAGAGAAAGCTGGATTCTCACTGACAGATGAAGAAACTGGTTGTCCTGGTTTCAGTTGGGACAGAGTTGTTTTTCCTCCTAATGGCTGGTGAGGTACTATACTATGTTTTGGATTGGGATGAGAAGAGTGCTGATAACATGCTGGTGTTTTAATTGCTGCAGAGCAGTGCTTACACTAAGCCAAGGACTTTTCAGCTCCTCGCTCTGTCCTGCCAGCGGGCAGGCTGGGGAGGCAGCAAAAGCTGGGAGGGGACAGACCCAAGACAGCTGACCCCAACTGGCCAAAGGGGTATTCCATCCCATCTGACGTCATGCTGAACAATATATAGGGGTGGCTAGCCAGGGTGGGGGGCCGGCTGCTCGGGGTTGGGCTGGGCATCGGTCAGCGGGTGGTGAGCAATTGCATTGTGCATCACTTGTTTGTACATATTATTATTATTATTATTATTATTATTATTATTATTATTATTATTATTATTTTCTCTCTTAAATAAACTGTCTTTATCTCAACCCACAGGCTTCACTTTCCCGTTTCTCTCCCCCATCCCAGAGAGGGAGGGGGGAGGGTGAGCGAACGGCTGTGTGGTGTTTGGCTGCCGGCCAGGTTAAACCACAACACTGGTGATGGTGAAGACAGAGGACAGCTTGGCGTGAAAATGGCCACGTTTCTTGTTACAGGAAGGAGTAACAGTGGGATGGTGACAGCTTTCAATAATGTGGAACCGGTAGGATGACATCTTACAGAAGGCAGATAGAAAGGGAAAGAAACTAAGGGGAGTAGTAGGAATTTTAAATTTTATAGCAGGACTGTGAACACGAATCGTCTGAATTTAGAAGAATAGAAAATTCAGTCAGAGTCAGCTTGAAAAAAATATAAGCTTTCTATTGATTTCTTATTTCCTTATTGTGTGTATAGAAAATGGAAAGTAGGTTAGATCAGAAAAGCTGGATGCGGAGGGTAGCCAATGTGTGGAGGGCTGCAATCAGAAGAGGTGGCATTAAATGAGATACAGGAGATGAGAGAAATCCCAGGTTAAATGAAACTGTAAAGTGAATACTATGAGAGGCCATGGCAAGTGCTGTTCGGCTGCCTAACGAAGATGAAAAACCTTCCCCAGATGAAGTCCCAAATGTTGGAGGCCCTCACTAAAACGCAGTCTGTGCAAAAGAGGTTGGTGTCACTCATGTTGCAGCAAAGCCCACACCAAGGAGAGATCAGAGGAGTAACAATTTAAGTCAAACCAACTGCTCCTAATGGAATTCATCACAGTCTGAGGAGGAGAGACTTAATTTCTGGGGGATGAAAACAGGCCAGAGAACTCAAAAGGACCCATACGGCTTGACTTTTGCTGCATGGACAAACCCACCCAGGTTAAGAGCCCCCCAGCCTAGCTCTGTAGCTGTACTTCTCCACTGAGGTTCTTTCTTTGTTCAGCTGTCCTAATACACTGGTTAGCACTGAAATTCTGACAGTTTTTTATTGAAGCCAAACCCCGATCATTGACCCAGTTTACAGAGACAAACTGCATTGTGTGAAGGGCTAGAGCATAAAATTCAGTGAGGAAAAGGGAGCAGAAATGAGCTGTGGGGAGAAGTTAGCTGAACCTAAGGTACCTTTCTTTTAAAAGACTTTTGTTTTCAAAGAGGAGACATGCATTTCAACTTGACCTCAATATCTGGAAAATATTGAATAAATGGCCCCATTTGTTGAGCATATAAAAGATAGCAAGGAGATGAGTTGCAGCCAACCTGGATTAGGAAAGCATAAATCATGTCAAATAAATGGAATTTACTTCAGAAATAGAGAAAGGCCTTTTAGATAGTAGAAAAGCATATGGCATGGGAGGCAATATACTTAAGTGCAAGAAATATGACATTTTCATAAGCATGTTGTAGAAATCTTGTCTACATAAAGCAATAGTATGGTGGGCCAGAGGAGGCTGGAAGAATTAAATGAGTCAGGTTTCATTAGGAATTGTCCTGTGTCCAGTTCTGCTCAGTACTTCCATTAACAATTTGAACCATGCCATAGCAGATGCATTTATTATGTTTTCAGAAAGCTGGGAGGAACACTGGGTGTGATCTTGACAAATAGTTTGCTGAGGAATGTTTTTATCAGAATACAAATTTACAGCAACCTACTGCTAAGTAAAATAGCCAGCACTCATCAGGTACACAAATAAAGAGGAAGGATGAGTAGCTGAGTTTAGAGACAATATTTGGGAAATGGGTCTCATGACTACAGTGGAGCACAAGGGAAACAGGTTAGTGAGGTTGTTTTGGGATGTCTGAGCAGGATTCTTATCTGCCAGACTGTGATGTGACACTTCTCTTCTCTGGGCTCATCTGAAACAGCGTGGAGCAGCTGGGGCCAAGTTCAAATTGAGCACGGGGAATTATCAGCTATCTAGAAACTTCAGCTGAGAAGGGAGGATGGAAAGGATTATGGTTACTTTGTGATTAGAAAAGCTCAGGAGAGACATATGGCAGCCCTTCAGGTATGTGAAAAACTGATTCAGAGGTGTTCTCCCCACCACCAGAGATGCATTTCCAAATTGAGAGGAGTTCAAGGAACCCCAGAAAAAACACTCATTTCAGAGCTACAAGCTGAAAAAAAATGCTAGAAATCTTAAACAAGAACACAGCAATGAGGAATACTGCAATGGGAATAATGTGCATACCCATGGCCCAGCAGTTTTAAGTGAACCCAATGGCAAGGAAGAGGGTGAACTCCCCATGCTTGTAGGCAGTGGCAAGAGCTGGGGCAGGTGCTGGGGCTGTACACAAACCAAGCACTGTGGGGTGAGTTACAAGGAGGCAAGAGTCTTCCTTCACCTCTGAGAGAGACCCTGGATCAAGAGAAAGTGTCCATCAGAGGAACAGTATCTCAGGGCACAGACTAAAACAATCTGACTGCTGATTACAGCTACAGAAATGGCAGGTTAGCAAGTAATATATCAGCTTCAGTACCATACTGGGCACCAGCTTTACTGCCTTCAAGCCACCTAATTGTGTGTCCTGCAGTTAATGGAGATCAAACCATTCTGTGTCAGAAGTTCAGCTTCAAACAGCTTCTTACATAAATCACCTTCCTTGTTTTATATTCCTTATAGATAATTTTAGGTATATATTCTGGCCTAACTAGTCTAAAAATATTTTTATAGTCTTCATGTGGTCTTCTATGGAAAAGTCTGTTTTCCAAGCTCCTGGTACATTGGATAAACAGTAATGAAATGAAATTGCAGCAAGATTCAGCTGAGACACTAGTGAGATCTTTCTAATGCTAGAAGTAGTGATGCACTGAACTGGATTACTTGACAAATTTTCTCATCATTAGAATGGCAAATTGGTTTTGCCCTTAATGTCTTTCTGCAGAGACAGGCATCTGGCTTCCAGTTTGGTTTAGTGCAGGCTGTCAGCAGTTGTAAACATACATTGCTCTCTGTACTGGAGACTACTTTTGTTACTTGTTTCCATCTATTTTTGAAACAGCCATTCATACTAAGAGGGTCTGTTTTTTGTGTAGCAGAGCAATTATGCTAATAATTATGCAGAGTTGTGCTTTATGTTGATATTAATTTTAGTGACTTGGATACAACAGTAATTTGAGTGTATGAATGAGTGAAAAAAGGCAAAATGTTTATTGAAATACATGAATATTATGCACTTCATTTTACAACTAGCTTGAAATTGGCTTTTAATAAGCATTTAAAATGATGTATTCCTGTCTGTATAAAATGTCATACCTCATCTTAAAAAAGTGATTTTATAAAGCTATGGGTAACTAACTATTTATTCATTATTATTACATTATTTACAATGCTAAATCATTAGAAGCATTAAGTGCTTTTGTATCTGAGATGCTGCCCACTGTTCTTATGGTTATCCTGTACTGTACACTGGGGCTGTGTTAAGCCAGAACATGTTGGAGAAGAAGGAACATGTGTTCTCTCTGCTGGCAGTTCATACACCTTCTCTGTGTCTTGTTAGCAGCTGGTTAGGGTGAAATCAACTGTTTATGGTCACAGATCCTCACCAAGCCATGCTGGTGTCTGTCATGAAGCTGTGAGGTGCTGGGGTATCCATATTTTAGGAAGACCTAGAAATGGTGACATTTTCTAAACCTTCCATCAGATCCTTTCTCTGGTAGGTCCAAAGCAGGTTTATACCCGTTAATTAAATTCAGACAGGAAGGTGGTTGTTTTCATTCACTTACTATTTGAAAGAAGATGGAAAAGGTCTCAATGTCATTTAATCTATTTTTCTCTAAATGTGTATTATCTATACCCAAAACATGGCTATATCATTAAACTCTAGCGGTATTGATTCCACAGCCTCCCCGAGCATCATATGCTGGTGCTGCCCTATCCTTAGAATTGGGTTGAAAGTTTGGTTAAGGGTTGAAGCCAAACTTCCTTACTCCAGACCTCGGTCAGTCCTTGCAACCTCTTGGGATGAGAGCACCAGGGATTCTACAAAATCTTTTCAAAGTTCTTTGACAAATTCAGGTCCTGTTTATAGCTGACACAGGTGCAGGGTTGGGTGCTTGTTAGGAGGGGCTAGGCAGTAGTCACCAGACCTCTCACTGTGGCTTTTTGGGGGGTGGTGGGCATGGATAAAGGTGGAAAATGAGCATGCAATTCTCCCAAGACAGGATTTAGAGAAGCAGTTAACGATTTTAATTGGTATTTAGCTATTTAAATGATGTTAGAATCAAGATGCAATGGTCATCTGAATTACCAGACAGGTGATGGCAATAGCACCAGTTCCCTGCTGACATGCTACAAGCATATTCCCCAAGGGATCCAAAGAAGCTGAGGCAGAGGAAGAGTTTGACTTCCCAGTTCTGTTTCCACTGGGAAGGGGAATTAATTCATTTTGTCTGAATCTCTCTGTGGTTTGTAGTCAGAAAATAAGCACAATAAACGCACAAGAGGTCTCAGAACTAGGGCTTTAGAGACACTCTGAGGAGGATGAAAAGCTTCTTGGACAGGTAATTTCAGCTTCTTACAATGTTCATGTTCTTCTTTCTCTTTGCTTTAACTCTGGGCATTTTTCTTTATTTATTTAAGAATTCCTCCTGACACAAGATAAACTCCTGATGAGCAATACCTTTTGGGGCGTGAAGGCCTTTTCAGTCTTAAGTTTAGTCCTTGGCCATCACAGGGATTTCCATCCCATAGCAAAGCAGGAGGAAAAAGCTGAGCTGCACAGACTGTTTCCTAGATCAAGGGTCAGATCCTCAGCTACTGTACATTGCTACCAGCTCCCCGAATGCCACTGTCAGCATCCAATGCTGACCCAGGAGGGAGAGCAAGCACAGTAAGGCAATCAAGCGTTGAACATGCTGCCAAATCTGCTGATCTTACCATGACTTCTTGGACCTGGTGTTACTTATCCACTATATTTTTGCTGTCACCTCCTCACATGTCATTCCTGACTTGTACAGAAACTTTATTTATTTATTTATTTATTTTTAATTTTAGTAAGCAGTGTTTCTTCTTCTTTTGAGGCTTTCTAACTAAATTGCACCATCTAGGGTTAGCAAGAGAACTGCATGTCTGTGTTCCTCTACAGCTCATTTCCAAAGAGACAAAAGGAAAGCAGATGCAGGAAACCTGCCTGGTAAGATGCCAGAGACTAGAGGACTGGAGTTTAAGGCACCTGGAGATTCAGGGACAAGTAGCTGTGAATGCCAGGGCAAACTGGGAATCAGAGTGTCACAGTACTGTGTCTGCAATCTGTAATACCTAAAGCACTGCATACCCATGCAGCACTGCCTCTGCAGTTTCTTCTTGTCTTTTAAGCTTCCTAATCCACCACATTCCTTTTGAGGCACTGGTTTACCCACATCAGCCATCCCTCATATGCACTGCCAGGCATGTCATGGAACACTGACATCTCCAAAGGGAGCATGCTCAGCTTTGCCTTCCTCCTCTTCCCTTTATAGACTGCAGCAAGAGACAGGGAACGAATCTGCAGGTACTTGGTGAGAGGCACTCTCCTTGGTGTTTGTGTTTGAATCAGATTTTTTTGTTTAATCAGCAGAATCTCCAGTTGGAGCATCTCCTGTCATGCTGACAGGCTGTTTTATCTGCAGGCAAAGCTGATGGGAACTCATCCACACTGAGGTGGCAGATACCAACTCTCACTGAGATACTTCAGATACATCCCATCCTGCCCCATTGTGAGCCAGAGAGAAATGGGAGCCAAATAGCACCAAGTGCATTGAGGTCACAGGGTTGAACTCCAAAGGAGAGGGTTCAGACACCAAATGAGACACATCACTTCAGCCCACTTTTTTTTTTTTTTTTTTTTTTTTTAAATTATTATTTATTTATTTTTTTGTTTGTTTGCCAAGACTTTTAGGTCACTCTCTTAGTAGGAACTAAGGAGCTGCACCTCCTAGAACCCTGGTGCTGTCTCAGTCAGAACTGTACCATGTCCCCAAAGTGCAGGGGTCCAGTGGTTTTCTCCTGCAGGTTTCTGGGTGCTGAGCTCTGCCATGGGGTTGATACCTGCCTTCTGACTAGCACAAGGAGCTGATTAAACATCTGTTAAAGCCAGGATCTGTATCTGCAGCTCCTTGTAATACATGCCCTGACTGGTAATGCTGACTTTCCAGCTCTGGAAGCATTTTAGCATTCTGAAATTATGGAGAAAGCCTTTGGGATAAACCAATAGCCTTTGTGTGGGGTCACTTTCCTGGTAAGATGGGTGAGAGGATTTCTCCTGTGTGCACAATCCTGAATGGACTCAGTCCTTCCTACCTCAGAGTTTGGGCTGCAAAAAAAACCAAGGTTTCTTGTAGGAGAGAGGAAAGGGAGTGATGGAGCCTTTCAGCCTCTCTTTTCATGGGCAGCAGAGGGAAATAGGCACTTTTATGGCAAGTTTTACTTCATACCAAAATGTCTGAATTAAACAATTTTTCTGTCTTGTCTCCCTCCATTGACTCTGAGATTAGACTGGCTTACCGTAAATACCTGCAGTGCTTGTGTCTCTCAGATCAAGTCAGGCAAGGTGAATCTCCTTGCTTTCCTATGGCTTGTAACACTTCCCCATAGCAGGCCATTTTGTTAAACCTAACAAAATGGCATTGGTAGAAAACCAGCGTTATCAAGTTATCAGTTGGATGTGGTGGAGCCAGATCCCTGCAACATTTGCCATGCAAATTTCCTAATAAATCTGGGCAGAAGGGCAATGGAGCAGAGGGCCAGGAAAACATAGCCCAAACCTGTGAAGCAGCTGCCTGGGAAAAGAGGACAGAGATAGGTAAATAGGAAGTGTTTGTCCTTGGCTGTGCCTGCAGGCTCATTCCTCTGAATCCATGTGATCCCTGTTATGCAGTTCCCTGTCAAAATGCCACAGAAGAGCTAGGCACTGCCTGTTTCTTGCAGAGCTCTCGAAGATGTTTTTAGAGCCTCTCCGGGCTGGGCTCAGCCTGGAGGGGTCCCTTCAGCTGCCTCCCTGTTACAAGAGCAGGACTGCTGGCCTCCCTGGGAAGGCTAAGGTAAGTGGGTGGATGGCGAAAGTGAGGAATGACAAATGCACCCAGGTGGCTTTCCTCTGGTCAGCTGCTGAACATGCAGGAGCAGCAATGAACTAAGGAACCCCAGAGCTGGTTCTTTGAAAAAATTATGAGCAGACCAGGTCTTCATTCTCTCCTTTCAATCTCATGTAAATTATTCACTATATCTGAACGAAGACCCCCACACTAAGTTAATCAGCTGCGATCTAAGAATTTAATAAGCTCAGCAGCATGCACATGTCTTTCTCTCTCTCCTGCTGTGCATAACTGCTAACAACTGATTAGCATCTGACACGCAGACTAATCATGGGAGGGCTGCAGTAACTGATTGGGCTGGGAGCTCGACTAATGGTACTTTGGGGACCCCAGAGCACACATGCAACAGCTGTGGCTGTTCAGCAGCAAGATGGAGCTGTATGGGCAGGGCTGCATTCTAGGGATATTTGTCTTTTTTTTTTTTTTTTTTTTTTTTTTTTTTTTTCTGCTTTCACTTCTGCTCTCTTCTATCTGCCACCTTTGCAACAAATTGGGCAATTCCAGGTGAATATGGATGCAGAACAGAGGCATAAAGACAATTACGTTCCTGTGACTGTGGAAATAAGTGGTTGAGCGGGAGGCAGAGACCTTGTACATGCTGCAGCTGGGGGAAGAACCACTGTGCTTATTTCCTGTGTGAATGGACAATCTAACCCCTCATTGGTGCAAGGAAGCGGGAAGAGAGAGCATCAGTCATGTCTCTCATTGAACTCTCCGCTGTTTGATAAAAGCTCAAAGGACCACACAGCAGAAGAAACAAGGCTGCACTGCATGACATTTTATTTTCAGCTAAATATATTGCACTGAAAAACTGTTTTTTTTTTTTTTTTTTTTTTTTTTTTTCCACAAAATGAGGAAATTTCATTCTGCATGTAAACTTGGCATTTTGTGATGAAAAGTGGAAAGTATCGGTGGGGTTGGAGTTCAAAGTTAGCGTCTTCCAGAGGAAAAGTGAAAAATCAAATGAACAATGTCTGACCATCTGTAATTGTCACCTGGAGATAGCAGAGACCCTTGATCAAAGACTGTCCCGGTCTCTGTCATATTACAGCCCTGGAAAAAAAATGTTTTCTGAATTTTGGTAACGAGGAGCTAGGAACAGGCACTTCTCTGAACTCAAACTAAACCCAGAAGCTCCAGAGTCTGAGCCTGCTTCTCCCACTGGAATATTGGAGCCCAGCAAACCGTTTTGCACAAAACAACCCTTCAGTCCCAACAAGCAGCATTGCCTGACACCTGCACAGTGTGGTGCTTTCTGAACAGTGTTTGCTCTTCCAGCAGCCCTTGGGGTTCGGTCATTCAGCTGTTACTGTGTGGTGGCTATATAGCCTTTAATACAGAGCAGACACAGAAAAGACTTTGTGGTTCTGCCAAAAGAAATTGCTCTATATTGGTGTTGTGGTTTAACCCGGCCGGCAGCTAAACAGCACACAGCCATTCGCTCACCCTCCCCCCTCCTTCTCTGGGATGGGCAGAGAGAAACGGGAAAGTGAAGCCTGTGGGTTGAGATAAAGACAGTTTATTAAGATAGAAAATAAAAATGATAATAATAATATGTACAAACAAGTGATGCAGAATGCAATTGCTCACCACCCACTCACCGATGCCCAGCCCAACCCCGAGCAGCAGGCCCCCTACCCCGGCTAGCCACCCCTATCTATTGTTCAGCATGACGTCAGATGGTATGGAATACCCCTTTGGCCAGTTGGGGTCAGCTGTCCTGGGTCTGTCCCCTCCCAGCTCCTGCTGCACCCCCAGCCTGCCTGCTGGCAGGACAGAGCGAGGAGCTGAAAAGTCCTTGGCTTAGTGTAAGCACTGCTCTGCAGCAATTAAAACATCAGCACGTTATCAGCACTCTTCTCATCCTAATCCAAAACATAGCACCCTACCAGCTACTAGGAGGAAAAATAACTCTGTCCTAACTGAAAACAGGACAGTTGGACATACCTCCTCACCAAGCTACCAATGTGGAATGTTGTTTCTGGCTGCACATCCTGGGTTGGGGCTAAAATGCTGGCTCTTTAACCCAGGAATTCCTCACCCCATGTGTATCTAACCAGCCTCCCAGGTTCCTGTGCCCACTATATGTGCCCCAGATGGGGAGTCTGCCCAGGAGATGGCACCTTCCAAGGATCCTAGGCAAAGACCCTGTTTTGGAGAAGCCCTATGGTGTGAAACTGAGGGGACGGGTCTATCCTGAGATGCTGCAGACCAGACAATAAATAACCCCTATTCACTAGCTAGTGGAGCATGAACTTGACAGCCTTTGTTGGATATGCTGTCTCTCCCATGTAATGAATTTAACTCATTTCTTATTTCCTGTTTCATGGTTTTCTACCAGCTTGGCAAGACTGGCTGAACATGGGAGAGAGGAGAAAGGGACTTCGATCGCAGAGGGAGTCTGACATCTCTGGGCAGAGAGCTGCCATCGGAGCTGACAGTGGCACTGCAGGGCACGTGGCAAAGCAATCTCCCTTTGGTCTGCTTCTCTGTGCCTACATCAGATTCCTTTCATCAGCAAAAGTCTTTTATCTGTAACTTTTTTGTTCCTTTTTTGTAAAGATGGGTTTGAATACATGTTATTTGCAGCAAGGAAAATTATTACGTAACTTGCATTAAAACATCCGTCCCATGAGGGGCCAGGTTGAGCTGACAGATATTATCCAAGTAGTGGGATGGGTTTGAAATATCTTTGTCCTGTCTCTCTTTCCCTTTCCTTTTGGGTGAAGAATGGTGAAGAATGCCTGGGCTCTCTGTCCACAGCCTCCTGCCTGGGGAATACTTAGCCAAGGAGGGAACCCGGGAGCAGATGATGCTTTGGGTCCTGTAAAGGAGAATGAAACTTGTCAGGGAGTGCAAAGCTGTGGGGAATACATGATCAGTGCTGTGGTGCACTATGTAGGTGCACTATGTTCATCTCCAGCATGAACATAGGGCACATGTCTTCTACCTTGGCTGTGTGGTTACATTGAGCAGTTTTTTGAAGGCAAAACTGAAGTGGATTAATTGTTCACTGGGCTGTGGGGTCATCACTGTTTTAGGACCATCTGCTTTTCTTGCATGGCCTTGCTCCCCATTCTCCCCAGGAGCACTGTCTTGTCCTTTGGTGTGATGCAGTGTAAAGGCAGGAAGGAGTGTGATCCCTCTGGAGCTCCCTGCCAGAGGTCTTCCAGCAGTCGTTCTGCTCCCCCATGTTAACATCTTTGTAATTTGAAGTCTTTCTTGCTGTTCATGTTACCTTTAATGATTAGCATTCTATATACCCCTAAGTGACTGTTTTAATATTTAAAGGCAATTTTGCTTAGGATTTATCTATTTCTCATTCCTTTTCCTGCACTTTCAGCTCCTTCTATATTTTATGGCTGATGTGTGACTGCTAATGCAGGTGCTCTGTGCTGCATTACAGCCAGCAGAACTTCAGCCCTGCCTGTTCCTCCCTGACTTCTCAGCTTTCTTTTCTCATTGAGGGTTGGGCTACCTCAAAATACCTTAATACTGGAAATATTTTATTGGGCAAGGAATCTTGATTTCTCACTTAAATCAATTTCAGTCAGACTGCAGTCACTTTCCCCTCCCAGTGGCTTGTCTGCTTCAAAATTGTTGCTGTTCACCTTCTATAGTACTCTCAGATCAGGAACAGTGTCCTGCAAGATTTGCCTCTGGCAAGGAAACAGGCATTTCCATGTGCCTGGCCAGACCTAGCACAGTTCAGGGAGATTGGTTCCCTTCTGCAAAGATGTCAGGCATGTGGTGGCTCCCTGACTTTCTACCAGTGAAACTGTAGCTTTACTCCATTACAGAGCTTACAGTGCATAACCCTGATTTCCTATTTTCCTGAATTAGGCCATATTTGAAGCAGGGTGGTCACTTCTGTGGGAGGAAGACTGACCACTTGTGTTTACCAAACATCTGTTTTCTGTTTGCTGGGTTTTGTTTTCTTTTGCAGGAAAATGTCTCCAAGTCTGGTTCACTCTGATGCCTGATTCAGTTTTTGGGGAGGGTTTTATTTCAGTCTTTTACAACTCCTACCGGAGTGATAACTCCATTTCTTGCTCAGCTCCACTTACTGCTTCCCTCCTAGGAAAGTGAGAAAAGACCTCCTTGCAAGTCCCTTGCCTTTAATTTGGGTAACTACTTTTTGGCAACATGGTGTCATACTTGAAGTCTTCAACTCTCAGCTGTTAGCTCATCCTGCCTAGTGACCCAGTAATTGCTATTTCTAGCAACAATACATCCCCAAAGTAAGAAATCACAGATTTCAGGTGCTGAGCTGGCTCATCCATAAATCTCAGCACCAAAACAGGTTGTTCCTTTCTATCTTCCAGGCTCTCCTCCTCTGATGCTTTTCAAGTTCTATTTTTTTTTTTTTCAACACCAGAACTGTGAGAGTGCAGCCTGAGCCACTCGCCCAGCAGCAAACCCAGCTGTGAAACAACAGCACCATCCAGGGGCCGCTGGGGCTCATTTCCTTCTGTGACTGCTGAGTTTGCTGGGGGGAGCTGGCTCCTCTATGCCCAGGCAGGGCTGGGCCACGTTCACAGTTTGCCTTTTATTTTGCTCGCAGCAGAGAACTGAGAATGGGGAATGCAGCTTCTTTGCATTGCTGTGTTTCCCTTCTTTGTGCTGTGCAGTCAGGAAAAAAAATCTCTGTCTAACACCTTCCTGAGTGATTTGCCATGATGCAGACCTCCTAAGTGTTTATCTACATTTGCCTAGAGAAAAGGCTAATGGTGTGCCCAGAGGTTCATTTATCCATATCCTAAGCAGCTATAATTACTGCTTATGCTAGGAGTGATTCATGGCTCTCTGTCACCAATTTTGCACTCAAGCTGAGTAAATATACTCCCTCAACTGCTTTTTGGCATAAAATGGAGATTTGGGTTAAATTAATGAGTGTCTCTTTGCCGTAGAATAATAATAATAATAAAATAATTTGAACACTGCACATCATAAAATTAATATTTGTATCACTGAGTTTAATGAACTTTGTCTGCATGTCTTGAACACCAACACTTTTGTGCTGCCAAGCCCTTAGCTGGGCTCGTTTCCCATCACATACTGTGGCCAGTTACAGTACCAGGAAATGGGAAATCTCAGGAGGGAAAAGGTCTGGGCAGAAGTGCAGCTTGTAACGGCTGATTGCCTCTGTCTCTGCCTCCTGCTGTTGATGCGGAATTCCCTTTAGGTCCAAGGGACGTCACTGAAGAAAAGCTTTCATTTCAATATCCTGAAACTTTCTCATGAAGAAACACTTAAAAACAAAACCCCACCTCCTGTGCAACCCATGGAAAGGAACTAGTAAAAGTGCAAGTACTGTGGCAGATGTAGGTAGTCAAAACTGACTAATCCCCAGCTGTACTGAGATCAAAGCTCAGCTGTATTTTCAGCAGCATGGAGAGAAATTGAGATGCTATCTAGACTGTAATACTAAGTCTCTAAGTGGAAAGACTTCTATTAACTCTGTCAGATACTGTATCAGTGAATAATAATGCTGATGGATCAAGTGCCAGAGTTCCTACCCAAACAAGCAACTATTCATCAAATTAAGATTAAATTCAGTAAATGAACAACAAAACCTAGAGTTGTATATGTAACTGCATGAATCCCTAGTTAAAACTAGCTTCTGAACCATATAAAGGAAACTGGCTGTAATAAGACTAAAGTTGCAAAGGAAAAACATGTCCTGATCAAACAAGAGTCTTTGAACACAAAAGTGAAATAGCAGATAGAAGATAACAATTTATATGATGGCTTTTTATTATTATTATAATTTAGAGAAGGGTGTCTCTGAAAAACTTCATTGCATCTTTTTGAAGTGTCTGCTCCTGACCACAGCTAGGGATGGCATTATGGCATTATAGGTTAGGTAAATACAGTATTGTAGTGGAAAAGGAAATAGTAAATTGGTTGGCCGGTGCTACTTTGATGTGCATCTGAGCTACATCCAACAGCTCACCAGTATTTCATTGAGGGATGCTTAGTGGTGGTATAGCTTTGCTGGGATCATGAAGGAGAATTGGAGAAGTGATGAAGAGAGCTGTAATTCCTGTTAGGGAATCTGGTTGCATTTTAAAATCACAGTATTAAAGTTAGAAACCAAGTTTAGTTGTGTTTTGATTTGTTTTGACATCTGAGGAGTTGCTTTGTTTTTATTTTCCTAAAGAACATTGAAACACTAGCCAAAAGGTTTCTTGAGTTAAAAACTCTGCTTCCTAATGACAAAGTTTGCGTGGTAATTTTCTGTCCCACTTTGTTCTACGGCACTGCTGTAGCTAGTGCATGATAGCTAATCAATTTGTTTATAGCATTACAGAGCTGGCTTTTTTACTACAAGTTTGTATGTGTCTGCAGGACCTGGTGCTCTAGAAGTGCTTGTTCTTGTATCCAGTAAGTGCAAACTGAGCATCTCTCTCGCTGCAGTGAATTGTTCCCTCCCCAGTGACACCCTAATGCCCTGTATCCCTACTATGAGCCAGCACAGTTCCCTTCATTGATTATGTTGAAAAAGCACACTTCCTTTGTCTAGCCTGGAAATGTATGAGGGCTGAATGATGATTCAGGACCTGTGCTCTTGTCATGCAGAAAGCCGTATTAAAATGCAGCCCCAATATAGCACTTCTTAAGGCACTGAATAAATCTCTTCATTTCCAGGACACAACACATCAGGATGTCAGGATGCATTTGAAAAGCCATTAAACAGAACTGATTCCACATATCAAAGCTCAAGGATGCTCATGAAAACATTAAGGTGCCCAAGCCTTGCTTTGGTCAGCTCACATGAATCATAGAATCATAGAATATCCTGAGTTGGAAGGGACCCTTAAGGATCATCAAGTCCAACTCTTGACACCGCACAGGTCTACCCAAAAGTTCAGACCATGTGACTAAGTGCACAGTCCAATCTCTTCTTAAACTCAGTCAGGCTCGGTGCAGTGACCACTTCCCTGGGGAGCCTGTGCCAGTGTGCAACCACTCTCTCTGTGAAGAACCCCCTCCTGATGTCAAGCCTAAACTTCCCCTGCCTCAGCTTAACCCCGTTCCCGCGGGTCCTGTCGCTGGTGTTAATGGAGAAAAGGTCTCCTGCCTCTCGACACCCCCTTACGAGGAAGTTGTAGACTTGTTGCTTTTAACCACCACAGTGTGACAGAAATCCTTCTGAGTGCACGTTCACAGACAGACAGAAGTAGCAATTGCACTGTTCTTCTGAAGACACACGTCTGTCCTGTTCACGTCTGTCTGTATGTATTTCCAGCCTTCCTTCTGCACTGTCTAGCCATCTGTCTCACTTGCTCTCACTGTTATTCCTCCTTGCCTGCTGCTCTAATGTTCCGCAGGAAAGTGCCTTTGAAAGCATTAGGTGCCCAACTCCTTACATGCTGTTGGGGGCCGAATTTCTCTTTGGGACTTTGTGCCGGAGGAGTTGCTGTCTTTGGAGGAGCAATGCAGACTGGACTTCCTCGTGTCCAGAAAGGGCTGCAGGCATGAATGTGGTTTGGCCTCTTCCCTCACTTCTGAAATCACAGCTCCGTGGTGACATCTCCCATATTGCTGGACTTTGGAAAGTGAACAGTCTTAACAAAATGCCAGGTTTCATAGTGGTGACCAATGGTCACCAAGTTAAATCTCTCATGAGCTACTGGGCAATCTGGTGTTCAGACACCCGAAGTCAAGTATTTGTGTTTGGGTTTATCTGAAGTGAAACAAATTTGTGTGAGTGGGTAATTTGGAATCCAGAGCAAAGTCATCTTTGATTCTGCTGAAATAACTCCATTTTGGCAACATCTAGCAAGATTTTGCCTGAAAATTCTGGTCCTGTTTAGATCTGAAGAGGGCCCATGAGAACATTTTAGTACCAGACTTTGGAAGAAAGATTTTTTTCCGATAAAGAGAATTTCTTCTATTCCCAGTATTACAAGACATCTAGCATGGCTATGTGGGCTCGGTGAGTTAAGATTTACAAAGCACTTCTTAGAGATCTTTTCAAAACCTGTTTCATAAGACAGTGATTACTCTTGATTTTTGGTTCATTGTAGAAAGGGGTCACTGATATGCAATTTATCTTCAGACAGCTCTCTCAGTCTCCAGAGAAATGGGTCAGCATATGCCTAGCATGCACTTAACTGCTCTGGACCCCAAAACAGACAAGAGAATGCTCACTGGCTGTGGTTTGTCCCTATTCCAATATCTACTGGTGCTTGCCAACCTAGTCTCGTGACTTGGACTCGTGAGGTTCTCATGTAATGGCTTCAGGCTGGGTGTTGCTGATTCACATGCCCTGAGGCAATCAGCTGGAGTGTTTTTAAGATTATTCTTTGCCCTACTGTCTATTCTACATCCAAGTCTGAAATTATTGCTCTTTCCTTATCTTCGTCACAGAGCTGGCAGAAATGACACTGCTTTAGTTCTGTCTGAAATATTTGCGTAAACTCACATCCTTTGGCAGTTTAAGCTAACACATTGGGTTGAGAACAGCAAGGCCTGTAGTGCACAGACGTACTCCCTGCTGTCAGCTCTGCTGTGGGGTGGGAGAAAAGACAAAATGACTGAGACTAGAGCTGCCAGAGCTTATCAGCCAGCTCACGTAGGCACCTCAGAGCTGGGCCCTGACTGCCTTTTCTAGGAGAACAAACCCAGCTGCCACAGGCACTGATGACACCCGAGGTCACGAACTCAGGGGCGCTCAGTGCTCTCAGTGCAGACTGACCACCGTGGCCCTTTTAGACAGGTGATGGGGAGCAGTTGTGGTAACAAGCTGGGCAGCTCTCTCTGCAAGGTCTGAACAGGGCTTCTGGAGTGCAGGTCCAGCCCTTGTGTTTAGCTGTGTGACTATGATCACACTATGATGAGACATAGTGACTATGGTGTCAGCTCCTGACCCCTCCAAGCACAGAGAAAGAAAGCGTCCAGCATTCTCAGACTGGCGGGTGGACAACGTGTAATGATGGACTGAAATTTGCTGCTGTCCATGGCCTTTGACATTTCTGGAACATGAAATCTCAGTGGGATTAGCATGTTTCATAGCACGTGGTGCCACTATGGGGGGATACATTCCCTCCAACACAGTAGCCTCTCCCTTGCCTTTTGGTTTATTTTTGTTTGAATTCTTTCACTCTAAAATAAAGTACTCATTAGCCAGGGCACAAATTGTTCCTCTAATGGCAAAAATGCAGCTTTTCTCCAACACTTTCAGACAAAGAGATTTCTAGCATCATCTTCTTTAACCCGGTCTTTCATTCTGTTTTACTTCTCCAAAGCAGCAGCTAGTCAGACCTGCCCTGCTCAGCACTGACCACCCCATGGAAAGCTTGTTCTCAGGATGACAGCTTCTTCCTTCACTATCTATAATGAAAGCAGGAGAATTTATCTAGGAATTCCATTATTTTGGCATTCATTTCTGTCTCCTAACTAGATGAAAAGCCAAAATATCAACATTTGTACTGGCATTCAGGAAAATGTTGGTTTGGAAACATCAACCTGAAAAATGTCTGTTTAGAGCAAAATAGTTACCTAGTCTAAGAGAAATGTCATATCTGACAGATTGAAATTTCAAAATGTTTATTCAGAAGCTTTAGTTTAGTTTTCTCATAGGAAATAGCCATTTTGACAATATATTATGTTTTGTCATGTAAACTTGTCAAAAGATTTCCGTCACATCTACATCTTTCCCTGTGTTGTTCATAGCTAAGCAGTCCCCTGTGGAGAGCAGCATTCAAACCACCAGAATTTCATGAAAATCTCCAGAAAAGGCGTGGCTCCTCTGGCAGTGCTGGACAGAAATAGTGTTCTTAATGTAGCCATGCAAATTCCAGATCTGATTGCTATTCAAGTCATCCAAAGGGTGGAAAATAAAAGGAAAATGGAATGTGATGGTAAAAGTAGCATTCAAAGGTTCCATGTTCTAGCCTTGAATTGATTTCCATGTGAAAATAGTTTTCTGGCTATTCTCGTTGTTCCTCAGCTTCCCTGTCTGCCATTGATACAGGACCTTTCCTCTCCATCTACGGTGAAGATTTCTGAAGATATTAATTGTTTCTCACAGGGTACAGACTTTGCAATAAGGACTGTGTTTTTCATGTGATTTCCAGACCAAAGGTATCCACTCACTTTTAAAAATCACTTTCATCATCATATTTTTTGATCTTTATTTCATTTTACATTGCATGTTTCTGCTTTTCCTACTGCAAATCAAGAATAAACCCAGACATTTTGGCTTTCCCTTCAGTTTCCATCTCCAGACCAAGGTGATTATGTGTTTGTATGACTTAAGAGCTTCATCACCTTAATCATCATTCCATTTAATTGGAGGTGCACAAATGTTCGTAAAATCTATCACCATCATGTGTTTTGTAGGCATTCGTTTGCTGGCATGTCTTACCCAAATCTCCCACTAGATGGTATGAAGGGACTGAAAGAGAATTCAGTCCAAAAAATCCCACCAACCTTCCGGCCCCCGCCCCCCCCCCCCCCCCCCCCCCCCCCCCCCCCCCCCGCACCGAACCCTGAACTATCTGTATAATAGCTAAGTAGCTAAGAATGGCAGAAATAAGAGTATGTGTTGGTCCGTTTAAGTTGACACTGATTGGTCTTGTGCTCACCAAAGCTGAACCATTTGCTAGTGTAGAGGGAGTTTGATGGGCTTCAGAAGTGCCCAGCCCCAGACAATGATCTCAGTGCAAATGTGAGTTTTGCCCTCAGTTTTAAACCCCCTGGAAGATCAGTTGTCTACTCTTTACATTGAATTCATTTGACCAAATCAGGAGCTAGGGCTTCCGTGCATCCTGCTGGCACTGTGAAACATCAATTGCCCATGCCTCTGAGAGAGCTAAGGTGAGGAAAAACTCTTTGTTCTGCTATCCCTCACACAAGAACAAAGAGAGATTGTTTTAGTTCCCCGTGGAAATGTGTGGGCCATTCACAGCAGGATGCCTTCGTCATTTGCAAGCATTTCACCTCCAAAGCCCACCAGGTCATTTGACAGGAGCGAAGAAGTTTCCTTGTTTCATTCATCACTCTGGCAGAGAAGGTGAATACTTGGCAAAATAGTCAGCTGCTGGGCACGCACTAGTCTCCAGGCCACATCAGAAGGCAGCTGTTGAGTACCTAATTACCCGGCTAGCTCATTTGTGAAGCAGTTTGTGAAATAAATGCAGAATTGGAGTTTCACTTGTTTGATAGCAGGTACCACATCCCTTGGGACTCCTGGGTGCTTTGGCAGGTACCCGACTGTAGCTGTGGATATGGGCAATTCCCTCAGGCATCTGGAGAAAAACGGGTGTTCATTTTTCACAAGATCTTCTAGTCACAGATGGACAGAACTGAGGGAACAGCTGGAAAACAGATGAGCTCCTTTCCCCAGGAGTCACCCAAAAGAGCTCCTCTTTCTCTGAAGCTCTGTTTATACAGACTGAGAAGTCTTAGTTCTTTTTCTGAAACATTTCAGAACTGAACACATGGGGGGCAGATCCAGAAAAAGGAAAATAGATGATCTGAGCAAGGACAAAAATAAACTGTGCCCTCTGACTCAGTGTAAAGGTGTGGGGTAAGCTCTCAGCCCTGGTTTCTCTCACTTAATTGTTTTCCTTAAGAAAAGTGGAAATAAAAGGTGAAAAGGAGGCAGTTAGAAGGAAAGCAAATGAAGGAAAAAGAGAGAGACTTTAAATGAAGTGTTTAATTGTAAACTACTATAAGAGCAAAAGGAAATATGAGGTGAGATAAATCCATTTCCTTCCATTGAAAATTTTGCCAGTGTTGATTTCCAGGATACAGATAAGATGCTACTTCACATCTCCTGTGTCAAACATCCAATGCATTCCTGTGCTGAATTGAGTACCTGATGGTGAGTACAAATTGCTTGTGAAGATGACAATTTAGATCAGGTACTGGGGGCCTCAGTTATTTGGTGATTAAGCTGGTTGTAGCCTTTGGTTCCTACTGGGCTTCTGGCTGGACACCCAGCTGGCTCTTGTGCTGGGAAATAACCATCTGATTGCTGCTGGCCAGCAAACTGTGTCCTACGTATCAGGCAAAAGTCAGTGAGTCTGAGAGGAAGGCCGTGTATCCCAAGACACAGCTCAGAGACACCATCTTCCCTCCTTCCTCCTCTGCCAGAGTGCCAGGGCTCTCAGAGTGCACTGGGATGGACATCTCCAGGGGACCTGCCAGAGGCAAAAGGGGCTGAGCTCCTGAAGCTCACTGGAAAATTCTCCTGGCACAAAGATTTCAGGGGCACTGAAAGAGCCTTTTGTTCCCTCAGGCCCTCCTCATCCTCCCCTGAAGGCCTCCATCTGGAGGCTCTTGGGAAGCGCCATTTTGTAGTTTAGGAAAGAAAAGACACTGGGAAGTTTCATACAGCAGTCATGAGGAACCTGGGAGCAGAATCAGAGACTGCTGGAGCTCAGCTCTCAGGGACAGAACCCCAGGCTGTCAGATGGGGCCATCGGGGAGACCTTGGAGGCTGGCAGGGTGGGCATGCACTGGAGAAGATCCCTCTCATTTCACACAAAGCTGAGTTTCTGGTACTTCACCACACTGGCTTGGCCACTGTGTGTCTCTAAGGAGTTCAATAGTACAAAACCGACTTCAGGCAGATCTCTTGGTTGGGAAAGCCTTTCCTCTCATGGAGTTTAGACACCCCATAAAGTGTCTTGCTTTTTGCTTGTAGTCTGTTAGATGGTCTAAAGAAATGTTTCCCACGGTCCTGCTGTTGGATCACAGATAAGCCAGGTTGGAGTTATCATGGCCATTAATTCAGATAAAAATATCTAAGTTCAGGGCTTTGATTTCAGCTGCTTTGTGCTGCCCAGACAGTTCAGACTGAGGGATAACCACATGCAGGTGAACAGACGTCAAAAGTGGACATGCCAGGACTTTCCTGTGCCTCAGCAATTCTGAGGTCTGAGAGCCCATTCTACAGGGCCAGTAAAGGAGAAAATCAAATCTCTGCAACTCCCCCCCCCCCTTCTTTGCCAAGCATCCCAAAGCATGTTTGAAGAGCTAAGCTGGAGTTCTGGTGTTTAGAAAGCAATCTGAGAGACATTGTGTTAATTAAAAATGAGGTTCCATGATGGACAGGCATGGTGCAGAGGTGAATGGCTGTGAAAAGAAACTCCTGTATGCATGACAGTGTGTAAAATGGGCATACAGAAATTTCACACTTCAGCAGCAAAACTAGCAAGGTGGCAAAAAAAACCACCTATCTTCAAAGCCACCACACCTCTAAAAATACAAGCATGTATTGTTAGTTTCTTTGTAATCTGTAGGAGAGAGACAGCCTGTTTGCTCTGTGAGCATCCATATTAGTTACAGAAAATTAGCGCCTTAACCTAAAAAGGTAAGGAAAGGAGGGAACATGAAAGACAGTCTGCAAGAGTACGTGTGCTGTGGTCTTGGGTGCTAGTGTGTATGTCAAACACACAGTGTGTCTTATTCTGGGTGAGAGTATGTGTATGAAAAAAGGCTTTCTAGTATAATTTAAATCTTAGTGCCATGGTAGAGATAAGCAACTGAAGGTTTTAAACACAGCTCTCCAGCCAAGCATGACGGAGCTTGGGATCTGTTTATTTAGCCACAGGGCATTCTTACAGCTCAACTTCGGGCATCAGCAGATGCAGCCAGACCCAACAGCTTGTTCCTACCTCCTGTTGCCATCGTAGAGGTACCTGCCACAGGTACAGCCCTCTGCTTGGTGGCAACAAGGCTGCACAGGGAACACATCCAGGTTAACACTCACCCAGTGCAAAATGAAACAATTGATTAAACTGGATCGGTCCCCAGGTGACTGCACTGCAAGATCAACACTACTATGGTGGTGCTCCAGAGGACAAGCTGCAGCAGTGGGAATAGACAGGCAAGTGCAAACATGATTCTTCTCTTTAGTGTTGTTATATGGCTGCTTCTTGTGACTCAAGGGTGCACAGAATGTGCTTTTGTCAGCAGAGCTGAGCTGCGGCCCTGAGCTGGCATATGAATACATATACATGAATGTATGTATTCATGGTTTGGAAGTGGAGAAGAGGTAAGCATCTGTTTGGCTGCTGCTGGTGTGGAGACACAGGGTTGGAGTTGCCCTGAAGGTTAGTAATGCCCCTCTCTCCCCCATTTACACAATCCAAATCCAATACATTTTGTGTAGGATACTGCTGCATCCCCAAAGTGTTTCAGCCTCTTCCTCTTCCAGAGGTTGAGGGACAGTCTCATGACCACTGGCTTGTAAGGCAATGCTGTTACATTCAGTGACATTTTCCAGACAGCTCAGGATCTAGTCCTAAAGGTCTCTTCTAGCCCTTCTGTTAGTAACAAGGAAGCCACATAGCAGGGTGGCACCTTGAGTTCCTGCAAGGCCAAAGTACTCAGCAGATGCAGAATTTGGAGCTGGAGGGATTTGGCTCAGAGAAAGACATGAGCTCACCTGGCTGTCCCCTCCTCTCTGCCTGAGTCCTTTATTCCCAAGTAACATAAAATGAATGAATGGTTTACCTAGTTTTGGAGAAGAGTCTGACTTAAAAAACAACAACAACAATAACAACAACAACAACAACAACAACAAAAAAACAAACAAAAAAACACACACTATTTTTGTTGGTTTTGCTGCAGGAGAAGAGGGAGCTCTTGTCCCCAGGACTGCCAGCGACATCAATCACCAAGAATTTGCTTGATGGAAAAAAAATCTAATAATAAGATTTTTTTTTTTTTATTTTTTTTTTTTATTTTTTTTTTCTTTCAGGGATTCAGTGCAAGACAGAGAACTGTACTGTATCAATTTTCCTCTGTCTGTTGGTTTTTCGGTCTATCTGGGATGCTCCCTCTTTGATCCTTTGTGCAAGGTTATTATGAAATGAATGCTTAGAAGAGTAAGCTGGTAGCTTTTCTCTTGGTATCATGCATAGGGAGGTCATGGAGCCAGGATTAGATACATTCCCTGAAGAAACAGGCAGAGTTTAAGTAAAGTTTTTTATGGCCCTTGACATTCCTTTAGGTTTGAGCCACTGATGTAATTCTCTTAAAACAAATAATAAAAAAGAAATGAAAGGAAGAAGGGAAAGAAAAATCCCTCTCCCTGAGAGACCCCCAGTGCCTCTGTATATGTGCAAATATAATCTCACTGAGCTGGCTTAAACTTAAATTAAAAAGCTATAGGGCCACCTTTTCAGACTTGGAAGACTGTCATCAAGTAACTAAAATCCATATCTGGACAACTAATGACGTATCTGCCTAAATATGGATTTTAGTTCCTAACTTGCTCCCTTCTCTCTTCTCTTCCTCCCTCAAATTAATGGATATTTTATAATTCTTGTTATTATTGGGCTTATGTGACTCATTGTTGTCATCTTGTCCTGCCTGCAGTAGCCATCCTCACCATTTTGTTGCTTTGACTAAGGACAGATAAAGCAGCTAAAGGAGCCCCCCCAAACTTGCACAGACCAGCTTAAACTTGCCCTTGTTTCAGGTTAGGGAAGAAATCAACAGACACATTTGTAATATTTATTTTCTCCAGGAAAAGAAGGTAATATTTAAACCATATTTTTTTTTTAGTCTTCACTGAGCTTAAATTTAATGGAGAAGTTTTACATCAGTTCTTTAGAGTTGCCAATTTACAATTTTATTATTTTTACCAACCTTATGATAGTGAATGGTTTGGTTTGGTTTGGTTTGGTTTGGTTTGGTTTGGTTTGGTTTGGTTTGGTTTGGTTTGGTTCAGTTGGTTTGGTTTGGTTTGGTTTGGTTTTGAACCCCGTACTCTTTCATTCCAATGTTCAGAGAGATTCTCCCCTTCCATATATTTCTATGTGGTAGTGGAGAAAACCTTGACAACATTTAATACATACCCTCTAAATGGCCAGAAACCAAATTCCAAATGAGTGGAGCCTAAAATACATTATTAAAAATTCCCTAAACCCTCATTACCTTTCAGGCAATACCCTGATTGCTGGAAAAGGGCTAGGGACCTGGAGTATGGTTCTGTGGGATTCCATTTGACCCATCTCTAACAACAATTTCTAACATAATCTAATCTATGTCTCTAGGCACTTTTCTCTTATTTACTTTTGAAGTATCTGTGGGTATTTGCTCATTAGCACCTGGCCACCAAGTGGTAGTTGTACTTTGGAGTCTGAGAAACGTTTTCTAGCTGTAGCCTCCTACAATTTCAAATCCCCAGTTGGGGATGGAGCTGAAATCAATGAGAAACAATTTGTTGTTCCTGTGGTGAAGCTCTGAAAAGTCATATGCTTGGGCAGATGCCTGGTGCCAGGTCTGCTAAGTCTGTATTTGAAACCTGCAGAAGAAAATTACATTGTCTGTCATTGTCAGCGTTATCAAGTGCAGACACAAAGCAAAACACATTTGAGGATGTTAGATATATAATTCTTTGGAGCAGGAAAGCAGGTAGATAAAGGCAGATCCTGGAGCAGAAGATCCAACAAGATCCATCACTGCTGACATCAATGTTGCCTTATCTTTATGGTGTTAGACCTATTGGACAGCTAAAAATCAGCCCTAGGGTCCTGGATATGAAATCTGAAGGACTGATTAGAATGGTGATATATATATATATATATATATATGTATACAAATGGAAAATGCTGTGCCAGCCTGAAGAATGGTCTGTGGGAATGAGTGGCGAGCTGCTTGTGTGACCATTCCAGCAAAGCAGAGCTGGGTGCCCTGGAAACCTGTGGGGGTCCTGGTGCATGCCAGAGCCTGTATCTCTTGGTGCAAAGCTGAGCTCCCAGCAAGGGAGTGTCCCCCTTTGCACAGATCACTTGCTTCTTGCACAAGGGTGAATATATTCACTCAGGATGCCCTCAGCATTCAAACCCACCTAAAATACCTCGGCTGTCTTTCACTGAGAATATGCCAGGTGGCGTAACGGGAAAAGGAGGCACACAGGGGCTTGATAAGATGACCGCCTTGATATGCAAAGAACCTGGGAGACCAAGGTGCATGATTTGTCTCACCACACTACTGCTGTCTGAAAAGAAAGCATGCACGTCAAAGTCAAGATTCCTTCACAACCACTGGAAAGCAAAGCTGAGGATGAGCATAGGTCTCTCAGCCACAGCTATGCAGCTAAATTTGGCGAGATGAGCCATGCCTGCAATCCCACTGACACAACTGTGCATGTGTGTGCACTGTGAATCACATGGAAAGGCACCAAGAACTCTTCCCTGATGGAAATGAGATGTAAACTGACGTGTTGTGTAGAAGGGACAGCACAGCTGACCCTTGGCAAGCATTGCCTGCAGGTGTCTCCTTGCTGTCTCTTCAGGCTTGTTCAGGTGGGTCAGGGGTTCCCTTCTTGGTACCTAAACCTGTTAGTGACTCCAATGGCTCCAGTTCAGCATGCTGGGTGAAAAGCAAAATTGGAAAGGAAATGGGAATTTTCAACAGCTAATTTAAGCTCTTTAAAAGTTAGATTCATCTGAAAAATGTTGGCATTTGTAGTGCAGATGGAAACCTGGAAACTGCACCAAGCCTAGGGTATAAAGCTTTCTGGGAGCATGCAGATACTCCTTCCAGGCTTCTGGCTCCTGAGACTAGTGAATGTCAATGGCAGGGGATTGATGGATTGCTCCATTGTGGCCAGGACTCAGCAAGACATGAGCAGAATTGTTGCGGGGACACTGAGCAGCTACACCTTTAATTAGACAACTTCTGTGTAACAAAAGTAAGGGCAGTAGCTGATCTCTCCCCTCTGCCTCCACTCTCACTGTCATTAATTTCAGATATGCTTTCAAAGTAAATGAGCCTGTTATTAACACTTCAAAAAAAAAAAAAAAAAAAAAAAAAAAAAAAGAAAGAAAGAAGGAAAGAAAGAAAAAGATTCTTTCAAATGCTTTGAGTGAATTTACTGAGCTGCATGTTACTTCTCAGCATGCTTTCTTTGAGACAAATGGGTAAGTGTTCATTAGGGCTGGTTGAATTATCCAGTGACATAGTTGAGAAAATGTATGTGAATGGAAAGCAATGAGTTTGCTTTTTTTCTGTGCCTGGAGCCCTGTAACCTGCAAAGATCTGCAACAGTCTCAAGAGACACGTTTCATTGAATCTAAGTTTAGATGTCTCTAGTGTGGGAGTTCAGTCTGCAGCAATTGTCTGGACTTATTTGAAAGCCGAAAGAGAGAAATAGGCACGTCTTCTTTCTTCTCTTGGGGTCATCCTCTATAAGTGTGAAGTAAATCATGCTTTAGAGCTGCCTGTCTTTTTCAAAGGAGCACAGATAATTAGTTCAGTAGAGAACATCTACATTTTTGGATTTACCACACCAATGAGTGAAGGATCCCACTTGAACTGGTTGTAAGAAAATTCCCTAATCTTAATTTTTTCATACATGGTTTGACTTTTTTTTTCCTAAGCTATATGAATAAATATGGAAATTATGCCATGCATCTTTAACAAGGACTGTTTGTTTATTGTTGAACCCTGGATGCGTAACCATGTGCCTGTGTTTAAATTAAATATAAGAGACAATGACGGAGGGTCATTTGTCATGATGGAATATTGAAATGAAACATTTCACTCCACAATTTCACTGATAATGTCAAACACTTATGGGCTGGGATGAGTGACTTGGGTTGTAAACAAAAAAGCTTCCAACTTTCATGGCAAAATGTTTTTCTTTCCCTTAATAGTCCGGTTTGTAATACCTTTGTCACTGCACTGCATCTGTCTCCTCCTGTTCTCCTGTGGATAAAAATGAATGTTAGAAGAACAGCTTTTGGAGCAGTCCAACACATGCACATTTTCCTTGGCTGCTGTATTTCTCCCAGGGGCTCCAAGCAAAACAGCCCCACGACTCTTCTCTTTCAGGAAAGACCATGGGATGACAGATAGCAGTGCTTGCTGGAGGACAGACAGAAGCTTGCAGGCAGAGACCACAGGCTCCTGGGTAGAGGAATGGCACTTGGGGAGCTATTACGCCTCTCACTGATCTCCTTGCCAATAAGTCTCAAAAAGAGTGTTCAACAGCCTTGTTATTACTGTCAATTCTGTTCTCTCTCTCATCATTTCTGGACCACTGAGAGGCTAAAATATTAACTGGGACATTGATGAATTTGAGGCTGAATTCTTCTAATTCGTTCCTGGCTGAGTTCCTACTTGCATCCATAACTCAACTCTAGTTAATTCAGAGAATTTATGGCCTTAGCCCTGTCAGGTGCTTTGAAAAGTCTCTATTGGTTCCTCATTAATGGGACATTTTTCCCCTTTCTGCAGCCTATTACCTAAGCAGGATTTTTTAATGGGGAAAAAATATATGTAAGTGGCCTCACTGCCTTCCTCCAGGCTTTCATCAGGAACAGCAATGGTTCAGCCACAGAAACCTCGTGCAAAAAGAAGATGCCTGGACACATGGCTGCCTGTAACTTGGGATTAAGTCACTCACACTCCTTCTGAGAGCTTGATCTGGTGATCTGAAAAAAAATAATAAATGTTTCTTTTAATCTCCATCTTCCTTCTCTGTTCACCTGTCAATATACAGCCTTTCAAAGTGCATGGCCTTTCCTTCTGGGTGCAGAGTACCAAGATGAACAGCCCTGGTGTTAAAAGTTGCAGACCGAGGCTAGATCTGCATCCACCTCTGTCTGCCTGGGGATGGGGCACAGGTAAGTCTCTCTGAAGGGCCTGTAGGGTTAAAGGGACATGCAGTACGGCTTGGATAAAACAGT
Source organism: Heteronetta atricapilla (assembly GCA_011075105.1). NCBI lineage: Eukaryota > Metazoa > Chordata > Aves > Anseriformes > Anatidae > Heteronetta > Heteronetta atricapilla. Next base: position 1,561,342 of record CM021757.1, on the reverse strand, counting down.
TTATCTGCCAATTTGCCATTTAGTAGCAAGTATAATACATACCTTCCTATATATTTGCCTGGCATTGACGAAGAATACACCTCCAACTAGGTAAATATTTTTGACCACTATAGATATATACAGGAGTGGGAATGGGATTCTTTTTGAGAAGCTGAAATGGCTTTGTTTTGATGCTTTTGCAATAAGAATTTTGAATTCTTCTGTTGAGAGTGTTCTGTCTGAAATTCTAGCTTCTCATAGTGATTTGAATGACTTTAAATGGCTGAAAATTAGATGTTTAATTTAACTCAAGCATTGGCAGGGGGGAAAAAGGAGCAAGAAAGAGTGGAAGAAAGGTCTTAGGAAATGTTACATCCCTTAAAAGACATTATAGCCAATCAAATACAAATATTGACAACAGCTGCTCGGTTGTCATCCTAATAATCCTTGGAGGGTGGAGGTCCTTTCTCAAGGGTGATGCTGTAAATTGTGAAAGTCCATCTCAGCATTACATCAGGGCTCTGACTCACGCTGGTGAAGCAAACAGCTTGGCATGAGATGTTGCCCTGTATGGTCAGCTGCTGCTTGCCCCAGCATTACTCATCTGCAAGGGCACCGGCAGCAGGAAGGAGACCTGGTGCTTCTTGTTTGCTCTGGCATGCATCCCCACAGGCTCCTTGCAGCTTGGTGAGTCTCTGTTTTATCACGGAGGTAGGCAGACTTGGACTCACCTGGTGGAGCTTCTTGACAAGTTGCAAGAATGAAGCACGGAGCTAGTGTGCCTTCCTTTGAAAGCTGAAATTCAAAGCAAATGATGATTTGCTTTTAATTTCAAATATTTCAGATACAAGTGGGGCTTTATTTAAACAAGTCTTTGTATTCTGAGGAAACAGAGTAAGAAGTGTGGAGAATATTGTTTAAAGCATTTGGGAGCAGCAGCCAAGTGTGCCATGTATTCAGTTAAATAATCAAAATGAGCCTCTTACATTTTCATCTCGGCTTCCCTCCCCTCCTTAGTTTTTTTTTTTTTTTTTTTTTTTTTTTTTTTTTTTTGTCCTCGATGCTTTCTATTGATCTTTTCTATCCTGGAGGAGAATGAAGTAGTAATGATGTAGTATTTGAAGTATCTTTTTCCTCCTCCTTCTCCAATGACCATCAGGACACCCTGCAGAGACACACAGGAGGCAGAAATTGTTCTTCTCCTCCCATCCAAATAGCATTATCTCCAAGTCCCGGCAGGTTGTCTGGCTCTTCAGATGTATTTATATCGATTGGAATGGGGAGTTTAACCAACAAACTCAAAACACCAAATACACCGCAGAAACTAATGCTGAGAATTAAGACTCCATTGCGGGTAGGGTTGCACTGCACGCTGAGTCACTGGCAGCTCTCTGTCTTGGGGTGTCACCGTGCTGTGGGGTGGGCAGCACTCTTCAAATGGCTGCAGCTACTTTGACAACAGGAGCTGGTTTTCAAATAAACCTTTTAACAAAAAGGAGCTGGGCCTTGGGCCAACACTTGCCGTGATAAGCAGCCTCCTCCTGTCTGAGTGGAAAGGTGATGTACAACAGAAAGATCCCCAGGTCTGGTATCAGAGGAGAGATGTTTGGCCAGAGAGTCCACTCAAAAATTAAATGAAGCTTAAACTCACACTTGAGGTGCACCTTTCCTGTGGCAACAAGGAAGCATATGGCATGCATTTTCACTAGAAAGATTCTTTTTTTTTTTTTTTCAGACAATGCATATCTATGCTGAGAATTGGTTTTTGGCAGCAAAGAGCAGGAGGAGAAAACATAGCAATAATGTATGTGGGAAGCAGACACATTTTGTAAAGATTTTCTTTTAGCACTTCCAAGCAAATATTTCCAGGGACACCCAAAAATAAGATGGGAAAAAATAGAACTGCCTCAAAACCAAAAGAAAGAATTTCCTAGTCCCCAAATACACATTCTTCCTGATGTGAATCAACAGGAATCAGAAATCACTACTCCAGATCAACAGCTCTTGGGACTGCTCCTTCTTCGACACCACATATGAATACCTTGAAAATCTGTGCTGCTGCTTTTCCAGCTCCTCCCTGGTGAGTCCCGTGGCTCCACTTCAGAGCAGATTTGCCTGAACATCCCTGGCCTCTTGCTTGCAGAGGAGCCTCCTGAAGAGGAGTCTGGTTATTGTTACAGTCACTGTGAGGACTGAAATGTGCTCACTGGACTCTTCCAGACTGAACCTTGCTAAAAACCATTTTCACTTGAGCATGCATGGTCTGTCCCCAGTACTGCACTTGGGCAATGGAAAACCAGGAGCCCCGGCAGCACGGTGTGCCAGAAGCAGCTCTCTGTAGCCACTCAGGGAAACTGCACAAGTAAGTTACTCCAATAAATCTGATGGAGACAACAGACAGGAAGGACAGAAAGACTGATAGAAATGAGCTTGTCTGCTAGCCTCCCTTCCAAAAATGCTGCCTTGCCCTGCGGCACTGGTGGGAAGAGAGGTGGCAAGACCTATCTGCCAGCAAAATTTATTTGAAGAGATTTCACATTGCTCACGGTTATTGATTTGATATTCAAAATGAAAAATTATGTTTTGATTTCTGCCAAACAAGGCTGTTCTCTTTATTCTGGCTTTATTTATGCTTTATTTATGCCCCCCTCCTTCTCTCCTCTTAAACAATACAGTGGATCACATAAAGATGTAAAAGAACAGGGAGTTTAGTGGGTGGGAAGGTGATCAATTTTTAGTCTATTAAAAAGTTTGAAATTGAAATTGTTGTGATTTGGAGGGAAAAGGGAGGCACAATTTCACTCCCGTCAAAGTGTCTTGTCAAAAAGTCAGTCTTCTCCCAGTTGATTTTAATTCTGTAAGCCAGTGAGATGAGAGAAATCTCCTTTGTCTACAGAGAAGAATGACATCAGACAAAGCAAAGCCCATGGCTCTAATTAGTCCTTTTGACAAGACAGAAGTCAACACAACACAACAACGGCTTGTGGTTGGACTTGCTCCTTAGATCATTTCACAATCAAAGCAACTGCTAATATGTGAGTGTAACATGGGAGTGTGCGAGGGTTGTCCCTGGGTTGTGATATGCAATATACGCTGCTCTTTCCTCTCTAATTTTAGGCACCTCATTGTCTGTGCTCACTCCCAGTTCTGTAACGGATAAACCTGTGCTGGAAACCTTAAAGGGAAATAGCCGTTATGTTTTATGATAGCACAAGTTTAAGTGATCATTAAGCAGTAGAAGTTACTATTTGAAATCTATATCCTCACTAACCAGACCATTCTGTTTCACCCTGGGTGAAATCCACCCCTGAGAAGAACAAGGGCAAAGCATAATTTAAGCTCCACTAAACCCTCAAGAAATAACTTAATAACTTCACCGATCCTGAACACATCATTTTTTTTTTATTTTTTTTTATTTTTTATTTTTTTTTAATGGAACATAAAACCCAACAAATTTTAACAAGGCTCCCACCAGTATCAATTCCCTCAAATAGTATAAAGCCTGTATATCTCTGCTGATAGTGAGCTCTAAAATTTATTGCGAGCAGAACAAAAATAGAAAACTAAACAAATTCTGAAGTATTAAAATAATAAGAACACAAAAATCTTGCATTTGTAGCTAGCAGGGGTTTTGAAAGGAGACTGATATTATCATCCCTGGTTTGAGATGAGGAACAGAACTGCATTATGGTTTACCCAAAGTCATGTGGGAGGTCAGTGGCTGAACTGACTGCTGAGCCCTCACCTACTACTACCCCAGTCCCCAGGCATGTGTTTGCCTGCATGTGTGTATGCTTCAGGCTCCTAGAGAAGTTACCAAAGCTGGTTAGTAAGGGGTAGCAAGCTACTGCATATCTAATTGTCAGAGAAAAATGGAAAAATGATAATCAGAAGCATCCCACAATTGTCTTCTTCTCTGGAGCCAAGGAGATCTCCGTTGATTTAGCAGAGCAGTTGATTAATTGTTCTGTCTTGTTGGTGAAGGGAAGCATAGTCTGGGACACAAATTAATATCTGTGAATTTATTAAAGTAATCTGGTTGCCTAGAGGACAGGAGCCAGAGGCGTATGTAAATCTCTGAAAACATAGTGACAGACATGCAGCCCAAATTTTGGGACTTTGACAATCTCAGATTGTGAGTACTGGTTGAATACTAGCTGATACTGAAGAAGCGTGGGAAGCTTTAGATGCTTTGCCAGCTGACTTCACTCACTGCCTTTGTGTGTAGTCAGTGAAGAGAGACAGCCTCCTCCAAATCCTGGTCTGGGTGAGCCGGGCTTTCATCTATGACTGCAGGAGGAGTCAGGGTAAGGTTGAATACCTACATGAGCCAGGGCAAGCAGGCTGAGCACCCTGCCATGGCTTCAGAGAGGACAAGCAGCAGCTCTCCAGGAGACCAGGGGCTTGTTTTTTGGGTAGAGGCCTCTCTTTATGTAGAGTTGGCATGCTGCAAAACCTGAATCCATCTTAGGCTACAATTTGCTTCTGTGCATCTGAGCAGTAGAAGTGGCTGAGTGGATGCAGAGCAGTATTTTTCACCCCTTAATTTCTTTCTTGTTAGGGTAGTGGCCTGACACTATTTCTCTGATCAGCAGTTAGGCTCCTTCTGCCTAGAAAGACCAATTTTTAATGTCATGAACTTGAATCTCAGGCTAATTTTAGAATTCAGATAAGATCAAGAAAAGATCTTGAAAGAAAAATAAAAATAAAAAATCACTCCAGATACCTCAAAGAAGATACACAAACAGCAACCAAAAGAGACTTGGCTTAACTGGGGAAAAAACAGTCTTGATTTGCCTCATGTGAGAACTTAGGGAGAAGAATGAAAAATACTTGCAAAAAGTAGGAAACTTTGTTTCTTCTTCAAGATCTAGTAATTCTGACAAGTACATTGAACATATATAAGATGAGATCTTACTGTCCCCAGATGGAGTAAGACTGAAATTAGCAAATGGCACATTAACATATTTCTGCTTACATTGCAGCCTTCCTGCAAAAGGAAATGTTATGGGGAATTAATTTGTGTAGTTTACAAGATTCTTGGGTTTTGCTTGGAGTTCAAGACAATGAAGAACCTCTGCATCTGAGACAGAATCCTTTCAAGAAACAAATAAAACAAAACAAAACAAATAAAAAACCATGGAGACTTTCACCTTTCTGGTTGATCTAAGCCTAAACTTCAGGGTTGTTGCTGCAGTTTTTACAGTCACCTTGTGTGAGCTTCAGATAAAGACTTTACGGGAATTGGGTGAGAAGTGGTTTTCACATCCTGACAAAAGTTACACTTCCTACCCCAAGGAATTGTTAACACCTTACACAAAGTGCAGTTAAAAAAAAAAAAAAAGGTGCCTGATCATCTGAAGATTTAGGGCACTAAATGGCCCATACACCTTGAACTGTCCCATACACCTTGAACTGTCTGCCCTAAATAATGGATTGTGGAACAGCTTCGACCCAGGAATCTGCAAATCTTTTAGCCAAAGAGCACCTTGGAGATGAGAGAGACCTAAGATGGCTGAAATCATAAAAGCAAAAAGGTAAGAGGACACAAAAGATGTTATCTAGGCAACCTGCTCTGAGACAGGATTAACTGTGCTTTCACAGCTGTCTGGGACAGCTGGGTGTCACCCCTTCTGAAAACCTCAAATGTTCAGGGCAATATTAAGAAGAGATTAGCACACATCTGCCAGGGATGATCTTGTCCACTGAGTGAACAGACTGAGCTTTTTTATTGTCTGCTCAAAGCTGTGTCTTCTAAGACTTTTACCAATAAATTCATATGGAGCTTGAGAATTTTTTCTCTAGAAAAAGTGATGATGGAAAATCATTTTTTTTTTTTTTTTTTTTTTTAATAGCAGCTTCTCTAAAAAGACGTAGTTTAAAAGGGTATCAAAAATACTAAACCAACTCAGACAGATACAGTGCTTAGCAGATCATTAGCATGAGTATAACAAAAATAATACTTGAAACCTGTTTCTATATCTCTGTGTTACACAAGTATTTATGCATATAGCTGAATTTGGGAAGCAGAGGAAGATGGACGGTGTCAGTAAAGTTGGTCACCTGACTCAGTTTGGGAACTAAAGTTAGGTTTCCATAATACTAAGGATATCTAATCCTCTGAGCAGTACAGACAAAACCTCACAGTAAAGTGAATTGCCTGCAAAGAGGAACAGAATTTTGAAATGAATGTTCAAATATCATTCTTTCAAATATGCATTGAAGTTTGTCTCTGGAGACAAAACCTTGGAACTCCTGCTTTACATCAAGCCAAGACAAATGTGTCACTGGTGGACAGCTGCTTGAAACCAAAAAGACGAGTTGCTCCCACCCACGTATAGCAGCAAGCTAATGAGATAGCCAACAAGGCTTGGATGTAGCTTTTGAAGCCATTTACTGCCATTCCAGATCAGAGAAGATATTCTGATAGTCATTACTAAATGACTATAACCCAGAGCACGCATTTTTCAGCAACTGCCCCATATCCAATATTACTACTTTTTCAGGCTTTTTCAGTGCTGAACCTCCAGATCAGTGGCATAGAGATGGTGTTACATGTGTTGGGTTTGATATGTCAGAGAAGATAACCTTTCCTTTATGCGGCTTGGTGTGTGATGTTCTCATTAGCCCTGTTACTCAGAGGCAGACACAGTCCTACATGAATTAAATTGCACTTTTCTAAAAGTCAAGCTTATTAACCTAGATGGAACAAACTAACAAGGTAGATGTAGTCAGCATGGCCTGGAGTTTCTCAGTTAGGACTTTGTGCACTGAAAATAAAAATTAATTGCAATTAATGCTTTCCAAAGTAAAAGGTCATTTTTCCCTTTTATGAGAGAGAAAAGTGAAAAAAAAAAAAAATCTACAGTGTTCTCAAAAACAACGTTCAGGTTTTTCTGTTCAAAAGAGGTCTTTTGCTCTGGCATGTATGTTACATATTTAGGCAAAAACTTCTTAGAATGCTCAAAAATGAAATTAAGCTCTTCAAAATAATTGGTATAAAATATTTCATATATGTCTGAATAATAGTGTATTTGAGAGGACTACTTTATCATTTCCTCTGTAGAGCTATATCTCTTCAGTTTTCCGTTCTGTTTTGAAGAAGGATTTTTTCTTTTCTTTTCAGTCTTGATTTTTTTCCCCTGGAATTAAAAAAAAAAAAATCTTAATTTTAAGCAGCATCCTCCTCATTTTATGTAATTGTTTGAATGAGGTCTAGAAGAAATGCTTTTGTCTTTAGCTTCATGTCTCACTCAGTGCTGGAGTTACTAACTGTATCCACAGACTGAGTGGAAAAGAAGCCCCTATTAGATATTATATGAACTGTAAAATTCTATAAATGTGTGAGAAAACAAGCATTTTTGTGAGTATGGGAGCCAACACTAATTAACTTGTCCTATGGATTTTATATACTCTTTTTTAAATTAATTTTGTCAATTGCTTTGTGTAGTAAATTTACTGAATCATTCTAACTACTTACTGATAGGTTGCTGGTGCACTGGATCAGAGTCCTCTGTCATCGTGGGCTCACTTATCAGTGCCAGCATCCATCTGTAATGCTGTGGGCCCTTGTGTTCCTTATCTCTGGGCTATCTGGCTGACACCAGCTTGCCAGCTGCTCTGCAACTCGACTTTCCTTAGAGTCTTCCCTCCAGGAGTAAAGCAGCAGCTCCATCAAAATTACCAACATTTTGCTACTTGCTTTGTAGGATTGCTAGTGCTGGCGGGGCTCATTCAGTGGATGCAGAATGGGATAATCCAGTTTTATGTCAAGCATTGCTTTATTCCAGTTGCATGTTTAAATCAAACTTCAAGAGCAAACTCCTCAAAGAGTCTGCTCTGAGCTCGATGTGGGCATAGGAGCCAAGCCTATGCCAAACACCTGGTTGCATCTTGCCTAAGGTGGGTTGGGGGGAGGCTTTTGGAGACCCTCGGGGCTCTGTCCTTTGAGTGCCCTTCCCACAAGGCATCCACCCAGTCTGTGCCCTACAGCATTAAAGGGAAGAGTCCTCTTTAGCAGCTGACAACCATGAGGTCTGGGACTCTCAGTGGTTAATATATTGGGACTGAGAAGGCAGCGAACCTCCTGCCAGCCTTTTCCCCTTGCTGGGATGTCCAAGTGGCTTGCTGGCTGGGTGTGAGCACACACAGCATGTCACTAAGCCTCACCAGCCGGGCTGTGCCTCTGCTCAGAGGCTGGGGCTGAGCCATGCAGAGGGGTGACCCCACATCCATCCTTAGCCTTAGCAGAAATCTGGCCCATCTCAACCCTGACTATAATGCCCCTAAAAAGGTCATCATGGGACCCCCATGGGGCAAATAGACCAGAACTGATTATGAATTAAAATGAGAGTTTCCAAAGCGCATTTCTTTTGTTAGAAATCTTAAATTATTTGTAGTATGTTAATAAAGTTCATCCAGGTCACCCGAACTCTCTTTCAATTGTACAGTAAATTACTCTCTGAGGGGCTGAATTGAGCAAAGGTGGGAAATTATTTAAACATGCTGGTGGCTGGCTGGTATCCAAGCATGAGAAGAGTCCATGCAGCAGCTAACAAGTGGCCTGGGAACATCACAGAGGTGGGGCAGGATGGTGGGGACTCAAGGTCAGATACAGGGCAGGAGTGTCTGGGGAAGCTCCTGTTATGGATAACATATACAGGGGGTCAGCACACGAGCCCAGCTCCTGAGATGAGCCCTCAGGCAGGGAGGGGTGAGAACATTATGAATGTCTGTGAATATTTGTTGAAATAGGCCTGATAAGAAGTGTGGCTGGTAGATGTTGGTTTTGTCTTGGGTTTTAAAAGGGGGGGGTCAGTGAAAAGCGTGTACACACTGGCACTTTGGGTTCTTAATGGCTTTTGGCAAAAGACCTAAGCTTTCAGCTGTAAATGCTGAGGCTGATGTATTCTGGGTCAGAGAACTCCAGTCACTGCCCTTTGCCAGCAAGATGGATGTCAGCTGCAAATGCAAAACTTGAGGAGAAGAGCAGAAAGGGGATGTTCATTAATCTGGAGGAATGTCTGGACAAGCCAAGTGTCTCTGTAGTCTTGAGAAAGAGACCTTGACTCTCCTGGGCTAGGAAGGGAAAAGGCAATGCTGCCCTGTGCTTCACATGCTTCCCCATCTGGACATGCCTTCCTCCAGAAATAACCAGTCATTGGTTATCTCAACATGGTTCAGCTACTGGGCCTGGGTGTGTTGTGCATTCAGCCCTTCCAGCATCCTCCTCCAGGTACAAGATGGGAAGACACAGCTCACCCCAGTCCTGCCTGTGCAGGTTTTCTCCCACCCTTACTCTTGGAGTGGGTGCACTACTTCTGTCTGCAGCATCCCTGGCTCTGCCCTGTAGGATGCCAGGTCAGTGCAAGAACATGGCCAGTGAAGAATAGGGGTTTTGGTAGCTGGTATCTCTCCTGTCTGAGATAGAGACAAATCCTTTAGAAATCTATTAGGGTGTTGGAGGAAAGGAGGGGAGAAACAGAAGAAGAGTGATGCCAGGCAGAAAGGCTGCGTCAGCATCACACCAGGAAAGCCAAGCATCTGCTGATTAGGGCATACCCTTAGGAGACTTAAAATCCAGGTTTAAATGCATCTTCTGCGTGAATCAGATATCTTGCATATACAATTTCTCAAAAATTGTAACAAGTTCTGGAATGTTCCTGAAATGCTCTTAATAGTCCTGTATGTAAGTCGATCTGGAGCTGCAGGTTTTTTAATGTTTGACTTGAATAGCTGTTGTTTAACATCCTCTTTAATTATATTGAATTCTTTCTGTGCAATCAAACATTGCTTAGGGCCATTGGAAAGTGAAGTATTTCATTATCCTTGTAGGATATGAATACATCATCCAAATTCTTTCCAAATGCAGAACTGAATTGACTACTGCTTACTCTGTGTTGCAAGGCTCATTTTCCATCCTGTCTAGTACTGAACCTGTTGGAACTGATGCCATCTGAAATACTTAGGCACAATGCAGTGTGCTGTCAGCAGCAAAGCAGACGTGCTTGTTTTGTATACCATGCACTATCAGACCCTAGGAAGGTCTGATTGAGAAAACCTAAGGATTTATGGGCATTTTTTTATCATTTTACTGTGGATTCCTAACCTTATTTTTGGGGGTAGATGGATGGATGAGAGGACTAGATGGATTAAAGTGAAAAAGAAATTCAAGAAGTTTTTGTGCAAGAAATGAATAAACAAACCTCCCAGGCTTTAGGCCTGGGTTTGTCTCTTGACAAGAAAGCACGCCACCTATATCACTCCTGCTTCAGCAAACCCTTCAGTGATGGTAATTGTACTCTTCGTGCATTCATGGAAAGCACACCGTTCCTGGGGGGAAAAAAAATGCTTAGATTTTTCTAAAAAGAGTTTAAAGTTTTCTCTTGTAAAGAGACACAAAGGATGCCCTTTGAACAGGACAGGATACCCCAGGACACACTTGTACATTTTTATCCCGGTGCTCCTCAGGGATACCAAGTCACTTCCATCAAAACAATGGGAGACAGAAAGAGCAGAGAGTTATTTCTGAGAGCAGCCTTGGCTTGTTCATATGAAAAGGTTTTAAGGAGCAAGTGAGGAACCCAGCTGCTGCCCATGAGCATCATCTCTGTGAAGGTGTGATCAGTTCTGCAAGGGCTTTAGCTCCCATTTTGCCTGCAAAACAAGAGCTGTTTCCACCCCTCCCTGCCCTGAAAATCTCAAACTGCATTGTAATGACATTGCCTCATCCTTTAACAGATGATTTTTCTACTCACTGCTTCAGCTTGGTTGCTATCCTTCTATTCAGTATAAGAAGAGGAAAAACAAACACTTTGAACACTTTGCATTTGCTTGTAATGTCTCTTTGACACCGTATCACAAGCGCCTGGGAGCTGTCAGAGCCATAACATGCAACATCTAATTAACATTTGTGTTTTCTGAAATGGTAATTATACCCTTTTGTACTGTGCTGAGCTTGTATTTTTTGAAGTGTAAACAAGAAGTAGCATCAAAGGTGTATTTCTGAGCCATCAGTATGGGGCATTTGCCCTAGAGCTTGGTTGAGAGGCTTCTGCAGATCCGGCAGACCGCAAGTTGAACATGAACCAGCAAGGCTTGGCATAGGACTGTTGAGGCTCACAGGCAGCCACAGCTGTGAAATTTGTGTCCTTTCAAAAATGACTCAGAACATCCCCTGATGGACAGCAGGGTATGGTTCTTGGCCCAGAGAGAACAAGTCTGGAAACCAAACATTTAAGCTTGCGTTTGATAAATGGGTTGATATGGCACAGTGCTTGCAGGGGCAGGAGGCTGCACGCAGCGATGTGCATGCTTTCATTCAGTCTTTGTTCTCATTGGCACGTGAAGACTGGCCAGAAATCCATCATCCATTCAAGGTAGACAGAAAACACCTGATAAGGTAGAGAAGGCAGAGCCATTAACCTGAAGAAACCGACTGATGTTCTCTTCCTGCTGAAGCCTATCACAACAGATGACCAAGAGACACAGACATGTCCTGGATGCAGTCTGTAATCATGCAGAAGGGGAACCAGTGCTGCACAGCACTAAACTGGTTACTTCAGTAGCAGCAGGCTTGAAGGAGAGCATCTCTTCCTACCTGTGATGCATGTAAGGCCTCCATCACTTTCATCTTTTTAATGCTGAACTTGCAACAGCTCTGTGAAGCTGAACAGTGCTGTCAGTCCCCCATCACAGCAGGCAAACAAAGTGCCTGCATATCTTCAGACACCTTTTCTCCCTGCTGTGGCTGAATGTACAATACAGGAGAGGTACACCATAGCAGGGAGCTTGGAGCTGAAGTGGGAGAGGAGGGAAAGCCCCTTCTGTGCCACGTTGTGATGGGACTTCCACCCTGAGAGAGGCTGATTGCTGGGCTGAGGCTGAAGGCTAAGGTCACATCCATAAATGAGGGTCAGCTCTGGCGCTTGTGGACATGGGTATCTGGGTACAACCCGCCCAAAGAAGGCTGCACTCTGCAGGGGGATGCTGTGTACCATATGGGGGGGGCAGCGCTCCCTTATGTTCCCTTTCCGTCCTGTGAAGCAAGCACTGTGCTGGGGGCACCACTGCTTCCTCTGGTAGTCCAGTGAGTCTCACCTGTGGCCAAAGGTGAGGTATTTTTAATAGTAAGATTGGGAAGATAAGAGGACCAGTCTTTCAGCAACACAAAGCCATCTGCCCTCACAGAAACTGTAGGTGCACACCTTTTTGTTCTTTCCCCTCTGTGCCCAGCATTTCCAAACAAAGGCCATGATATATTCTTCCTCTGGACCTTGAAGGGCAGATAATCACCTGCCTTTCAGGCAGCTGCCTCCTGACATGTACTAAGCATGGACCTTGTGGGTGTACACCCGTATGTAACATGTCTGCAAAGCAAGTAACAGACACTTCTCTTTCAGGCTCTCTGCGTCAGTGTAAAACTGCACAAATGCATCCAATACCTTTACCTACCATTTTAGAGCTCTTCACAAGATTTATGAGCTGTTGGACTTCTACACACGTTTCAAATTGCCATAGCTACTAATTATTAATAACACCCTGCAAAGAAGGCTAACAGCGTGCCTCTGGAGGGAAGGGGAAGTTCTGTAGCTTTTGACTCTGGCCACAGTGTTATTCAACATCAAACCAGAAGTCTCCTGATCGGCCCAAGACATGGAAACTGCCCCTTTCAGCCTGCAATGAAGCAGGGCATATCTGTACAGGAGTTCACCACCTCTTTGCACCCCTACCCCGTTGGCTTTCTCTTCTTATGGAAGGGGTTAAGCCTCCACTATTTCCCATCTTTTCTTGTGATGCTGAGGTGGCCATTCAGGCAGCTCCACTATTACAAACAGGCACACAAAAAAATAATTACAGAATAAAGATGTTACAGAACAGAATAAAGTCAGTTCATTCTAGAAGTCCCCCTGGTGATGCAAACATACTGGAGGGCCGAGAGGAATCCTGTTCCTTGCAGCTCTGTCCATATGGACTAGCCAAGGGAATCTGTTCTCTCTGACTTTTTAAGGCAAATGCAAGAGTAGAACAAGGTGCCTTTGGGAGTTGTAAGAAACTAGCTTGGTTCAGAGATAAAATATTGTAAAATACTTTGCCCAGGGCTGGAAGGAAGCACATTTATTGTGGGTATAGAGTACTGATCAAATGCAGTCTGTTTAATTGCACTTCTGACCCTTCCTGCCCTCTCTCTTTCTCTCTGTTCAACCATGATTACAGCTTCCCTGGCTCAGTGCGTCTCAGCCTGTCATGTCATACCAAGCCCATGATGTAACATGGGGGAATAGGAGGTGACAGGGCAGGAACATCCTGACTGGCTGCGAGGCTGGAAACAGAGGTGAAGTGAGTTATTTTGGATGGGATGCCAGCAACTGACAGCTGATATAAAACTGACCTGACAGATGAAAGGGCCAAGCTGCTGTTTTCAGCCTTGGCAGAGGAACTTACTGACCTTTAACGATAGTTTGTCACTTCCCCACCACTGAGTCACAGAGACCCAGCAGCGAACGGGTTGATCACCCAGCCTGTGGACAGATGCTCTTGCATTGAAGGCACAGTGTGCTGCAGGGACACTTCAAACCTTGGCTCCTGTGTTAGCCTCTAAAAGACCCAGGAGCAAGTTACTCCAGGCCAGAGTCACCTTAGATCTAGGTGCTGGGAGGATGTCTAAGGCATTAATTTCAGCTCCTTTCTAGTCAAGAGAGACAAGCATGCTCAAGGGGTGGCACTGCCCATTGCAAGACAGACATATGATATGCCTGGAGATGAATTGCCATCTGGTGCTCCCCATCTCTGTACAGACGTAGAGGTTTGTGTCTGCATGTGTGGTAGAGGGGGGCTGATTTGCATTGATGCAGGTATTTAACAATTAGATATGTGAAGCTAAGGGAGGTGAATCCCACCCTTTGGGTCTCTGCATGTCATCTACAAAAGAGGCAGGAATAAACTCTCCTCTCTCAATTTATTACAAATATTCTTTAAAACTGGCATGTCTTGTATGGTCATTGTTTGGAAGCAGGAACTGAGCCATGACTTTCAGGTGAATATTTTAGTTGAAGGTAGAACTCTCCAGCTTCAAGGCTCTGGAACAAATCCCCTCAATGTCTCTGCATGACCTGTTTCTGCACCATCCTCTACCTTCCCCAGTGTCAAACAGCATCTTGAGACCCTGTGAACCAGCTCTTCTGCTTCCTGGAGGAGAAATTTCACTGCAGTCAGTGGGAACTGTAAGTGGTGAGGCAGGAACTGCACTTAGCTCAGAAAGCTCTTGAAACATCCAGTGCCTAAGTGAAATCACAGAAAACCTGGATAAAGCAAAGACGTCCAGGGCCTTTTTGACTTACTGTTCAAATAGGATTGCTTTCTAACACAAGCTGCTCTGAACCACGAAGAATTTCTGGAAGACTTTGAAAATCTATTTGCCTTCTGGCATTAAACAATGCCTTTGACTGGTAGCTGTATTTTCCCTAGAAATTTAGCCATAATACAACTTTAGCAGTTCCTGTTGGGATGATACATAATAAAGTCTACCCTGTTAAAAGGGATTTTCCTAGATGGTCAGAGTTTCTGGTCTTTATCACATTATTACTGCTAATCATAGCAGGTTTGACACCTTTATTTTCAGTTGTTATGATAAAAATAAATAACAATTGGGAATCTGCCTTTGCCAGTGTCGTAGTAGTCATATTAGATGGTTCTATCAAATCAGCTTTGGATACCATATATATATTATATATATATTCATGCAGAATTGAAAGGAATGGTAAAAGGATCCATATATATACATAAGTATATATATATATTTCTTTTAAGGAATAGCATTCTTTACTTCCTTGGTTTGAATTCAGTCCTGTTTTGAACTAAGACATCACAGGAAATTCAGGTAGTTGTTTACTCTCAGGTAGAATTTACTATCCACTGCTTGTTTAGAAATATTTTTTTACAAGTGAGGGCTCCTGGTACATCCCAAATGGAAGAGCCTGTGCTCTGCTGTTACAGAGGAGGCTCCATGCATCTTCCCCATGCTAGTCCAAGGGAGAACTCTGTGCCTAGTCCATATGCTCAAATCCAAATCTGCACCATGAATAATCCATCTCCATCTTCCCATAAATGTAATGTCATTTTAATTTAGCAGCATGCCAGTGGAAAGTCCAAAGGAGACAAGGCAGAATTTGAAGTTTTTTTACACATTGTGAAAAGGGAAGAGATCATCTACTTCATGCAGGCTGCCCAGCATCCTTCTTGTAGCAGATCTCAGGAGATAGCCTCCTTCTGTGCCGGGGCCTCCCAGGACTCGCTCACAGCACAGCTTTAGTGAATCCCTCCCTGCCGTATGCTCTTGTGTGTGGGTTGCAGCTTGAAGGGTGGTGGTGGGGGAGATCCCAAGAAAGAACTACACGATAGCTCTGCAGCCAGGGAGCAATGACAGAGAGGTGGGGTGCCAGCACTGCAAAAAACACCCTGCTGCTTGGTGCAGGGGTGTCTTCTGTGTTGTGTTTGCCAGCTGTAAACTTGAAAGCTCTGGCTCCAGACTAAGAGTGCTTTGTGAGCTGCACCAAGCACTCACCAGATCTTAACCTCCAGGCTGCTTGCAGCGTGAGCCCAACCTTTTCGCTGCCAGGTTACTGAAGCACTGCAAGGGGTGGAGATGCTGCTTTGCCTCTAGTTAGTGCTCTGAGAGCTTCAGGTGACAGAGACTGCACAGCGTGTTGTAAAGATGGACATCCCCATCCCTGAACAAAAACAGAAAGGAATTGGTTCACGGGTGTGTGGGGAGTCTGGCAGGGAGGCTGTCACACTGTTAGTTTAACAACAAAGCAGGAAAGGCAGCCTGAGCCCCTGCAGGCTTCTTGCCTGCTGACTCCTGCTCAAACATTAGCCACAGTAGTCCAAATACAGTTTACTGGATATATGTTGTTACTGCCCTTCTGGTCTTACTAGGAGATACTGCCATGTTTTCTCTTTGAAAGATGGGTGAGAGGTGTTTATGCGCCTCTTTTGGGGCTCCAGGTGGGATGTGCCCAGGTTCCCATGTAGTTAATATGTGAAAAGAGAAAGCTTCCCTTGAGCTTCAGCGCACATTTGAAGGAGGTGGAGGAGGATAGGGAGTGTAGTATTAGCTATGTTACTGCTTTGTTAAACTGCTGCTGGAGGAGGCATGGCTCTTGTTGTGATGTGTGAGAGGGAAAAGAAAAGAAAATACTGGAATGTAACCAGCCTCTTACACAACACGGAAAAATCCCTGCCCAGGCCATGCCATAGAGAGACCTGGGGCCAGAGCAGAAAGGTGTGGCAGTGTGCGTAGTCTCTGAGATCTCAGTCGTTTTAACCCATATCATGCTGGCGCTATATGATCGCTGCAGCAGGTGGGGTGAGCCCAGCACCTCTGCAGGGCAGTATGCAGTGATGCCAGGGCTTGGATCCCAAGGCAAGAAGTGCCTTTGGGCAGGGTTGGTCTGTGAAATGAATGGGCTGTGATCAGCAGGGTGTACAGAGCTGCACATATGTGTGGTTTTGTGAGTGCACACAGATATCCAGCAGGTTCTTCTCCACCATCTTCTCCCAGATCCTTCATCCCCAATATGGAATTTTGGTCAGCCCTTCTCACAAGATCTGGCTTGGGGACAAGGCTTTCTTATCCCCAGCTGCCAGCAAAGCTCTGCCCCTTGGTCTCAGTGTTTGATCCTACAGCACTGGAGCCCTGTCGACCAAAGAAAAATGCCTTTGGCATCACAGAGAGTGCTGCCCTAGCTGGTGGTGGGAGGGGAGGGGTGTGTAAAATTTTGCTTGCTTACTTAAAAGAATAACAATGCTGGAAGCGATGGATTTTTAAGTCTTGATTTTGTTTCTTGATTAAAAATTTAAAAGATTGTATATGTTCGACAAAAGACCACACTGCCTATTAGCTTGCAATTGTACTAAATGTATCAAGCTAATTTAGCCCTGGCATTCTGCCAGGAACAAGCACATGATTTGCTTTAGAGACAACCTGAAAATTGGTTTTAAATAAAAATTCAGAATAATTCACTTTTTTTCTTTTTAAAAGAAAATTGAAGATTTTTTTTTTTTTTTTTTTTTTTTTTTTTTTTAGTTTATATCATACTGAATGAATGGGAAGCAAACTCCATTTTTGATGCTTCAATTCCAACTCTGTCTCTCCAGTTCTGACAGGGAAAAGATAATGTATGAAGAGGTTTGTCTCAAGTTTGTATGGACATTTGAGCTAATTGACAGGTACACTAGAAAGAGAGAGATGGAAAAGTATTTTTCAGAGCTGTATTTGTTCAAAAACCAACATCATGGTCTGGACTAAAGTGAGCAGCTTCCCTGGTGCCCAAGTGCTCCATGGAGCACAAGTTCTGCCTGTGGCTCCAACCTGGGAGTGCTGAGGTACACAGGAGCTCAGCTCTGCTTGTGCCTTATTGGGTGTGCTGATTGCAGCAGGGAGGACAGTATCTCGTCTCTCATGGAGCCTGATAAGCTTATCTGTCAGCTTACCTGTCAGTATTCTTTAGAATATTCTGAATGAAATTTCTCGGGAGCTACGTCATGCCCCATGTTGATGCCTGGAAAAAGGTGTGGAAAATTGTGCTGTATTTCACTATGTCCATGGGCTTAAATGTTTTCCCCTTGCTTTTACAACAAAGGTGTTTTCTGCACTGATCAGTGACAAGCTCTCTGAAGGGAGGCACTCTGTGCAGCAGGCCCAAGGAAAGCACAGCACACACTGCTGTAAATCTAGCAAAAGCTACATGACAAAGCTGCACGTATGTGGCACGGCAGTTCCTTTCTCTGTCGTGAGGATCAGACACCAGTATTTATGTAAGTCAGTGATCTCAGTCTTTGTCCTAGGAGCTGTCTGCACATTTTAGCAGGACTTAAATTCCTATTGAAAGGAGAAAATGGAGACCAGCAGGAAGCTGCTGAGCAGATTTGAAAGTGTAGCTTCAAGAGGATGCAAAGTGATGGTGAGTGAGAAAGTCAGATGTTTCACCAGAGGCTCCCATTCATCCTAAAATCCTAGTGGATGCCCACAGTGGGAAATAAGCAGGATGGGCCCAGCATGTTGCAGAAGGAAAGACAATTAAAAACTTATTTCCTCAGTCCTACCTCTAGTGATGGTAACCTTCCATGGTGATCACAGATTCAGGTGAAGTCAGTACATGGACATGTGGGTAAGTGGGTATTCCCCCTGTAATCAGCTCTGATGAGGCCGCACCTTGAGTACTGTGTTCAGTTTTGGGCCCCTCACTACAAGAAGGACATGGAGGTGCTTGAGTGAGGCCAGAGAAGGGCTATGAAGCTGGTGAGGGGTCTGGAGAACAAGTCTTACGAGAAGCAGCTGAGGGAGCTGGGACTATTTAGCCTGGAGAAGAGGAGGCTCAGGGGCAACCTTATCACTCTATAGGTACCTTAAAGGAGGCTGTAGCGAGGTGAGGGTTGGTCTGTTCTCCCACATGTCTGGTGACAGGACGAGGGGGAATGGGCTAAAATTGCACCAGGGGAGGTTTAGGTTGGATATTAGGAAAAAATTCTTTACTGAAAAGGTTGTGAGGCAGTGGAATGGGCTGCCCTAGGAAGTGATTGAGTCACCATCTGTGGAGGTCTTTAAAATACGTTTAGATGTAGAGCTTAGGGATATGGTTTAGTGGAGGACTTGTTAGTGTTAGGTCAGAGGTTGGACTCGGAGATCTTGGAGGTCTCTTCCAACCTAGACTGTTCTGTGATTCTGTAAGGAAGCCCTGTTGCTCACATTGTATTAAGCAGAATTGTATAAAGCTCCTTAAGAAATAATCCTCCTTTGTTCCCACCCAACAAATGCCATTTTCACTTTCACTGATAATGTGAGACTCAGAAAACTAGGGTTGTATTTCATAATAGGAAAAATTATATCCTGAGCCAGAGAAGTGTCACACTCTTCAGTTCCTCCCTTCTCCCTCTGAAGGTGGCAATAACCTTTCAGCAGCTGAACTTCCTCTTAAGACATTATTTTCAACATACCTTTCACGCAAGGAAGAACAAGTGGGAAGTGGCTTTCTAGCTCGAGTAGCTCTCCTGGCCCTTTGTACACAGGCGAGCTGCAAGTCCCTGCTCTTGGAAGTGCACAGCTTGCACATTCCTTGTTTGCAGGAGCTGTTGCATGAGCTTATGATGACTGCCATCTCTGCACACAGCAGGGTGCCTTTCAAGGGTTAAACCAAATGCAGTTTTTTTCCACATAAAAATCCCTTACCAATTTTTCCCTTTTTAACAGTTTTTATTTATTTGTTTTTTTTTTTTTTTTTTTTTTTTTGCTTTGCTTTTTTTTGGGGGGGGAGGGGGCAGCTTGAAAACTAGATGAGTAGAAAAAGTGAATTACATCAGTTCCAGTTCGCAATGAGAGAGCTCTTTTAATCAATTTAAAGGAAGGAACCATTCAGGTAATGATTTCAGAAAGATGCTGACATTATTCAATAAATAAAGTTCCCATCGTGCCTCCACTTTCATTAGATTTGATACACTTTAACTTCACAGAATATAACACGTACACTGCCTGTGTATAGACAGCCTGGGGTACTTATGGATCCTTATGGTCTGTATGGGCAGTGTGGGTCTGACAGAGGATGGTCTTCAATAGATTCTCTGCCTACAGATAGACTGTTCGGGACTTTATTCTAGACAAATTACTCTGCTCACAATGTGGAATATAATGGAATAATGTTAACTAGACTTTGCTGTTGAAGCTAGCAGCTCTGCAAACTGAAGCTCTGTCTAATTGATTATTTCTATTTCCATTGTATGGATGGAAATAGTTTGTGGAACAGATAAGTGAGTTGAACTGCTGAAGGTGGTGGCAATCCTGGGTAAGAATCCAGGGCACTTTGACTTCCATAGGGGACCCTCTGGTAGTTGTACCATGCTCTTCGCCCCTACACCTGGAAGAGAGAAGGTATCACGAGTGTGAGGAAGGGGCATCTGAGAAACATGCTGTCATATTTGTGAATCACCTTGGGACATATTGCGAGAAACAAAGTTGTGTTTTTGCAGTAGAGAATTATTTTTCTTTATTCCAAGGTAGTTGTGTAGTCATAATAAGGAGAAATTCTAAGTAGATAAGTGAACAGTAGAAGGGCTCCCTGTTCCAAAATAAGGTAGAAGCTTGAGAAAAACAGGATGAGCAGTGTGAGAAGAGTAAAACAAAGATCACAAGTTCTCAAAACATAAGAAAGGAGAAATTAAAGGGTTGAAAAAAAGAGAAAAATTGTACATATATGGTATACAGGAGCATCGAGTATCTTGTGAACCTGTAGTACTCAGCCAATGAGGAAACAGGGGAGGTGATCAGGCAGAAGAAAATTTTTGAAGAAAATTATTTGAGATTTTTCTCACAATATCCACCTTCAGGCAGAATTAGAGATATAGGAAACCAATATTTAATATAGTTCATTTTAAATTCACAGACACTGGTGTGTTAGGAAAGGAATAGATTAACATCCACTGTTGTGGTTTAACCTGGCCGGCAGCTAAACACCGCACAGCCATTTGCTCACCCTCCTCCCTCCCTCTCTGGGATGGGGGAGAGAAATGGGAAAGTAAAGCCTGTGGGTTGAGATAAAGACAATTTATTAAGACATAAAATAATAATAACAATAACAATAACAATAATAATAGTGTGTACAAAACAAGCGATGTACAATGCAATTGCTCACCACCTGCTCACCGATGCCCAGCCCAACCCTGAGCAGCCAGCCCCCCCACCCCGGCTAGCCACCCCTATATATTGTTCAGCATGACGTCAGATGGTATGGAATGAAACTGGCCCTTTGGCCAGTTTGGGTCAGCTGTCCTGGGTCTGTCTCCTCACAGCTCTTGCTGTACCCCCAGCCTGCCCGCTGGCAGGACAGAGCGAGGAGCTGAAAAGTCCTTGCCTTAGTGTAAGCATTGCTCTGTGACAATTAAAACATCAGCATGTTATCAGTACTCTTCTCATTGTAATCCAAAACATATCCTACCAGCTACTAGGAGGAAAAATAACTCTGTCCTAACTGAAACCAGGACAACTGTATGCCAAAATCACTGTTCTCTGAGATCTTTAACTCCACATCCTCTGGAGATGGCAATTTATGATGTCATGTATGTGAAAGAGAAGGAGAAAGAGGTGGGAGCTAGAGTTTTAAAGAGTTTTTATTTTTTATTTTTTAAATTTAATTTACTTAAGGGATATGGAGCTT
This sequence comes from Heteronetta atricapilla, assembly GCA_011075105.1. NCBI lineage: Eukaryota > Metazoa > Chordata > Aves > Anseriformes > Anatidae > Heteronetta > Heteronetta atricapilla. The sequence continues at coordinate 1,540,157 of CM021757.1, read as the reverse complement.
TTTCACCATGTAGCACATAGTACCACAAGTTTTTCAGGTGGATCTGTGATACATCAGTGTGGTCAGGCAGGGACTAGCTTGTGATATGTGGATGCTGTCATGTGAAAGCCGAGCGGCTGTCAGTGCTCAGGGTATCGGGTCTGCACTGCACCAGGAGTTACCATGCTGCAATTACACATATATAGGGCTTCTCTGTGGAAGCTGGCCTCAAAGACAAACCAGCTCAATGAGAAAGCAAAGGGACCCTGGCTGATGTTGGGTGGTTGGCACAGTAGAGTCCATGCAGATATTTGGGTACAGGTACTTCATCCTCAGGTAGCCCTCTGTACTCAACTCAGCTGATTTCTGCCTGTTTCTCTTGGGCACGAAAAGAGTTGGGAGTGACATCTGCTGTGAGTGCTTCATGTGCAGTGACCCAAGCAACAGCACCCTCCTGCTCCTCGTGCAGGGTTGGGGACCTTGGGTTTTGGCGCCCCAGCAAGGCAGGAGTGTTTGGGTTCTTGCTGGGTGGGTCTGGAGCATGACTGCACATGATGGTGGGAGACTGAAGCACATTTTCCAGAGGGAAGAATGAGACCTGGCTTTATTTTTAGACCGGTGATATTTTTAGATTTCTTTTTCTACTGTGAGGCTCATATTTAGGTTAAGCAGAGCATTTTAAGAAATACTGTCAATGAAAAAGTCAGTAATGAATCATCTGGTTAAAAAAAAATTCCTCAACCAACAATTTTATGTCTGCTTTTCTTGTGGGAAAAAAAAAAAAACAAAAAACAAACAAACAAAAAAAACCAACAAGACAAAACAGGTGTTAATCTGGCTTTGTTTGCTTAAAAATTTTGACCCAATGGGTTCTTCAAAATATGTTGCATCTGCAAATTCAACAATCTGTTTACAAGAATAGCTCTTCTTGTGGAAGAAGCCATCAACAAAACAGTTGGGGATCGTGCAGGGATGCATCCCTTTAGTCGAGCCTCCTTTCTTCCCTGCCCTCCTCATTGTCCCTGCTAGCCTCGTATCTCCTGCAGGCTGGCAGCAAATAGGAGCCACCATGATGGAGCAGCATGTTACATCAAGATGCCTCCTTTGGAGATCTTACGAAAACAGGGGGAGGGCACAACCTGGGGGGGAACAGTAGGCAAAAGGCAGCCCTGCGGGCCACCAGTTGTAATGTGGAGGGACCTGCTCACTGGCAGTGGAGTGATTATCCCAGAGAATCCCTGCCTCTCCTACCTGGGTCAGTATGGTTGTGCGGAGTAGGAAGACGTGCGGTGGTAACCCCTTGCTGACTGCTGCCACCGCCTGTTTGTGTTTGCCTGTCCCATGTTCAGAAGCCGACAGCAAGGGTGGGCAGCAGTTCCTTCCCTTCATCTAGTACAGGGGATTCTGGTCCAGCTGTGATGCTCCTAGCCATGGCTTACAACAGTGGTAAGCAATAGAAAGGCTGGACAGCAGTTTGTTTCCCGTTATTCTAGCAGCTCATTTTGTCTGATTTAGTTTTCTGCAGTGCACTGTTGTCTTTCCTAAGAAGACTTGGCCCCTTTCTGTTATCTCTTAGATGAATTATTGGAACCATTTAGAGATTTTTGTGCAAAGATAGTAACATTAAAGCTGTTTTCAGTCCCAGCAGTGGTCAAACAACAGCCAGTGTTTAATTTAGCCAAGGCATGTATCTTTTGCTTGCCAAATATGTTACACACAGATCTGTTCTTTTCTTGCTCCTCCACCTGTGTTGTTGCTAGTTATGGAAGGAAACTGTATTAACTCTTGTGTCACGCTGGTTATTATCAGCTCAGCAGGGCAGACAAGTTGATCTCAGGAATGGATAAATAGTACATGAAGTACGAGTGGTCTGATCTACTGGCTTCTAAAGTGCTGCTGGTTCCCTTCCCTAAGGACTGCAAGGACTGGAGTGACCTCAGAAAACCAGGCCCTGCCAAAGCCAGGCTGCCACACACTTGGGAACATGGTCTTTTTGGTCATGCAGTCCTACACAAGAACAGGTCTGAAGTAAGTTTTGTCCAAAAACCTCTGAAAGTTCACTTTTATATTCTATTTATTTTCCTCAGAACAGCCATAATTTTACAGAAGGCACAAGGAGGAGTTCTGGACAGCTCTCAGGCTCTGTGGGGACTATAGCATGACATTGATCCTTCTCTTCTGCTCCCTCCAAGCCACATGTGCTGCTCAGTTGTGCTGTGACACTGGGTTAGGGGAAGCTGAAGATGCCTCCAAAGCAATGGTTCTTAGGCCAAAGCTGTCCAGTGAGTATCTGGAGAAGCTGCTGTGAGTAGCTGGATGTTCCTGAAGGCACCGTGCTGAAGGGTCTGGCCAGCAGTCAGGAAATAGTACAAGGCACTCTCCTGGAGACATCATGAAGAGGTCTCCCTCTTACTTACTTTGGTTCTGTATGGAAATAAATTAATTACATGTTTACTGATACATGGTTTCTTAAGTTAATGAGCTTTCCAGTGGTGCTTATGGCACTCCAGGATTCAGAAGCAAAGTGAGTGTGTGTAAATACAAATGTAGGCCAAAAAGGCAACCTGTGCACACGTATATGTGCATGAAGCTGGGCAGGCCCTGCAGGCATAGTAGTGCTATTTATTACTGCCATTCCACCTTTGTCCACATAATTTCTTCACACCGTTTCCATTGTGAGAAGGCAAAAACTCACAGCACACCCATGCTCCCAACTCAGGAAGCTGTTCTTCCTGTTTTATATTTCTGAAACTCACTGATTCTTTGCTTTCTTCATGTCTGCCCAGTGCCCTGCAGATGCAGCGGCCTGCTGTCCATGTAAACCATGCGTGTGGGTGAGGGATATGGCAAAAGAGGGCACAGACATTTGGTTACATCCTGCAGAGAAGTGGCAGGAGCAGGATCCTGAAGCTGCCTGGATAGACAGAGCATTGGCTTGTCCCAGTGCCAACCAGCCACACTGCAGAGCAGAAGGGAGTAAGCATTGTTTTTTATCTTTCTTCACCTCCAGGCCATTGAGAGTATTGTTCAAAAACATTGTCTTAAGCCCTTCAGGTGCAGGGTTTTGGCCTTGAGTTGATTTGTAACCAATTAACAGGAGATGGTTAATAACAGATTTGTAGAGGTTACTTTGAGCAAAGACCTCCCTCTAACTTTTATTCCAGGCAGGGAAAATTTGTGTCTCAATGTAGGGCAAAGTGTGTGCATTTATATTCTGCTACTAATGTACTACGGGGTGTGACCAGGTTTGCAAGTTAATTGGCAATTAATTAATGGTAGGTTAGAAAAAGATCAAGCAGAAAAGAAAAGAAAAAAAAAAAGCCTTTACTGTATGGTGTGGTCTTACCTTGGCTAACTTCTGCATTTAATAGAGGCTCTTTTGGCAGAGACAAAATAAATTGTCTGTCAGACTCAGTGCTGTGAAGTGCCACATGATCCTGGTGAGCCCAGTGCTCCACCAAGAAGTCAGGGCCTCGTGCTGCTGTGCTTTGCTTTGCAATATTAACCATATACAACAAAAGGAGAAGGTCAGCCATCAGACAAAAAGTGTGAATTTTTCTACCAGCTGGAAACCTAGGTTTAGTGAACTGACCGTGCGATGGCAGAAGCACACGAGAGCAAAGGGGTGCCTATGACACAAGGCTTGTGAGAGGGAGCCAGGGAGCTGGCCTCAGCTCTGCTCCTTCAGAAGCAGGAACAACAAAGGAAGAATAAACTCCATGCTTTTAACATTCAAAATCATAGAAGCCCCTGGGAGCCTGGGTGGCTGAGGGAATAGACAATGGTACACTAGAGTCTTCCTTTCCAAAATTTCTTCCTTGTAGAAGCTGGGCAATCCCCCACCCATGAAGGAAACTCCACATGCAAGAGATGAGCCAGACAGATTGTCGAACGAGGGCCGAGAGGCCAAGCCACGGGTCCCAGAGTGCAAGTATCCTGACATCAAGTCGTCCTGGCCCTCTGGTGAGCCGCAGAGCTCTACTACTGCTGCCAGCACTGAGGCAGCTTGGCCGAGTCTGCTGCCTTTGATCAGAACTAGCCTGAAGTTTCCTTGCTCTGGGGAGAACTTCAGCCAGCCTCAGAGAGACGGCCACAGGGCACAGAGGCCTTGGAGGAGCCCCGCTGGCTCTGCTGGCGAGACAGAGCACCTCGGCTCCCCTCCTGTGTTGCCACAGCGTGAACCCAGAAAGACTTTGGATGGGAACAAACACCTCAGCTTGAGCCCTCACCCCTCTGGTTTCCTTCCTTGGTTCTCTCCCACACTTCACCTGCAGCTCCTGCAGGGACTGAGCACAGTCCCCACTCAGCAGTTCCTTTTTGAGAAGGACTGAAGGGAAGGTAGGAACGGCCAGATGGTGAGACAGGACTGCTGCTGGGGCATGGCCCCAGGCCCAGCACAAAGTCTGGATTGGGGGCAGGACCATCTTTGGAAGCGAACGGGAACAGCTGTGCGGGCCCTGTAGTGCCTGTATCACCACATGGCCCAGGGAGGCTCAGAGCGCTGCTTGCTGTCACCAGCAGTTACCTTCCTTGCAGAAAGGCCTTCTGCCAAAGACCTCATCACAGAATCACAGAGTCACAGAATTGTAGGGGTTGGAAGGGACCTCAAGAGATTATCGGGTCCAACCCCCTGCCAAATCAGGTTCCCTAGAGCAGGTTGCATGAGTAGGCCTCCAGATGGGCCTTAAATATCTCCAGAGAAGGAGACTCCACAACCTCCCCGGGCAGCCTGTTCCAATGCTCTGTCACTCTTACTGTGAATTTCTTTCGCATGTTGGTGCAGAACTTCCTGTGCTTCATTTTGTGGCCATTGCCCCTTGTCCTGTCCCCACAAAGCACTGAAAAGAGGTTGGCCAAAGCCCTCTGTCTCCCACACTTAAATACTTGTAAACATTAATAAGATCCCTTCTCAGTCTTCTCTTCTCAAGGCTGAACAGACCCAGGTCTCTCAGCCTTTCCTCATAGGAAGATACTCTAGGCCCTGTATCATCTTTGTGGCCCTCTGCTGGACTCTTTCCAGGAGATCCCCATCTTTTTTTGTACCAGGGAGCCCAGAACTGGACACAGTACTCCAGGTGAGGCCTAACCCTGGCAGAGTAGAGAATCATAGAATCATAGAATCATAGAATATCCTGAGTTGGAAGGGACCCTTAAGGATCATCAAGTCCAACTCTTGACACCGCACAGGTCTACCCAGAAGTTCAGACCATGTGACTAAGTGCACAGTCCAATCGCTTCTTAAACTCAGTCAGGCTCGGTGCAGTGACCACTTCCCTGGGGAGTCTGTTCCAGTGTGCAACCACTCTCTCTGTGAAGAACCCCCTCCTGATGTCAAGCCTAAACTTCCCCTGCCTCAGCTTAACCCCGTTCCCGTGGGTCCTGTCGCTGGTGTTAATGGAGAAAAGGTCTCGTGCCTCTCGACACCCCCTTACGAGGAAGTTGTAGACTGCGATGAGGTCTCCCCTCAGCCTCCTCTTCTCCAGGCTGAACAGGCCCAGTGCCCTCAGCCGTTCCTCGTACGTCTTCCCCTCCAGGCCTTTCACCATCTTCGTAGCCCTCCTCTGGACACTCTCCAACAGTTTCACGTCCTTTTTATACTGTGGTGCCCAGAACTGCACACAGTACTCGAGGTGAGGTCGCACCAGCGCAGAGTAGAGCGGGACAATCACCTCCCTCGACCTACTAGCAATGCTGTGCTTGATGCACCCCAGGACACGGTTGGCCCTCCTGGCTGCCAGGGCACACTGCTGGCTCATATTCAACTTGCTGTCTACCAGGACCCCCAGATCCCTCTCTTCTAGGCTGCTCTCCAGCGTCTCATCGCCCAGTCTGTACGTGCAGCCAGGGTTTCCCCGTCCCAGGTGCAGGACCCGGCACTTACTCTTATTGAACTTCATGCGGTTGGTGATCGCGCAGCTCTCCAACCTATCCAGATCCCTCTGCAAGGCCTTTCCACCCTCATCCGAGTCCACAGCTCCTCCAAGTTTGGTGTCATCAGCAAACTTGCTCAAAATACCTTCTATTCCTACATCCAGATCGTTTATAAAAATATTGAAAAGTACCGGCCCTAAAATGGAGCCTTGAGGGACCCCACTGGTGACCGCCCGCCAGCCTGACGCAGCCCCATTCACCATAACCCTTTGGGCCCTGCCCGTTAGCCAATTGCTCACCCATCGGATGATGTTTTTATTTAGCTGTATGGTGGACATTTTGTCCAGTAGGATCCTATGGGAAACCGTGTCAAAAGCCTTGCTGAAGTCCAAAAAAATCACATCAGCTGGTTTCCCTTGGTCCACCATACAGGTGATCTTATCATAAAAGGAAATCAGGTTAGTTAGGCAGGACCTACCCTTCACAAACCCATGCTGGCTGGGACCAATGACTGCTTTGTCCCCCAGGTGCGCCTCAATAAGTTCGAGAACCATCTTCTCCATGATTTTACCAGGCACTGACGTGAGACTGACAGGCCTGTAATTGCTAGGGTCTTCTTTCTGACCCTTCTTGAAAATCGGCACAACATTTGCCAGCTTCCAGTCTACCGGGACCTCTCCAGACTCCCAGGATAGTTGAAAAATAATTGAGAGAGGTTCCGCGATGACGTCCGCCAGCTCTTTCAGCACCCGGGGATGAATCCCATCCGGACCCATGGACTTGTAGGGATCCAGGTGGAGTAGCAAATCCCGCACACGTTCAGGATCAGTTGGGAGGTTGTCATCCCCACCGTCCCGGTCCTCCAGCTCAGGGCACCCTGGGTCCCAAAGCCCATCATCGGCATTGAAGACAGAGGCAAAGAAGGTGTTAAGCGTCTCTGCTTTGCCTATGTCATTGTCTGTGAGGAGACCTTCCCTATCAAGGAGCGGCCCTATGTATTCTTTAGTTCTCCTTTTTCCATTCACATATCTAAAAAAACCCTTTTTATTATCTCTCACAGACACAGCCAGCTTCAACTCTAGGTGTGCTTTAGCCACACAAATTTTCTTCCTACAAACACGAACAGCATCCCTGTATTCTTTCCATGTCACCTGGCCCTCTTTCCAGCAGCGAAAGACTCTCTGTTTCCACCTAATCTCCATTAGAATGTTCCTGGTCAGCCACGCCGGCCTCCTGCCCCGCTTGCCTGACTTGCGATATTTAGGAACTGCCTGTTCTTGTGCTTCTAGGAGGCATCGCTTAAAGAATGACCAGCACTGGTGGACATCGAGGCCTTCAAGAGCAGCTTCCCAGGGGACCTTGCTGACTAGTTCCCTGAGCAGCCTGAAGTCCGCCTTTCCCATATCTAGGGATAAGGTTTTGGTGGCACTTTTCCTTCTGTCGCCGTAAATTTTGAACTCAACCACTTCATGGTCGCTATGACCGAGGCGGCCACCAATCACCACATCTCCCACCAGGCCCTCTCTGTTTTCTAGCAATAGGTCTAGGAGGGCACCTTTCCTAGTTGGCTCCGTTAGCACCTGCACCAAGAAGTTATCATCTAGGTGCTTCATGAACCTCCTGGACTTGCTCGTGTCTGCCGTGTGGCACTCCCAGTTAACGTCTGGCAAGTTGAAGTCCCCCATAAGGACAAGGGGAGTTAATCTCGAGGCCTCTCTTAGTTCTGTAAAGAATAATTTATCGGCGCTATCGTCCTGGCCAGGTGGTCTGTAATAGACTCCCACAACTACATCCCCTTTATTCGTTCGTCCCTTGATCCTTACCCAGAGGCTCTCAACTTTGCCATCGCTGACCTGAAGTTCCACACAGTCCAGCCCCTGCTTCACATACATCGCCACCCCACCACCTCGCCTTCCCTGCCTGTCCCTCCTGAAGAGCCTGTAACCATCTATCGCAACACCCCAGTCACAGGACTCATCCCACCAGGTTTCGCTTATGCCGATGATGTCGTAGTTGCGGGACTGGGCCAGTACTTCTAGCTCATCCATTTTATTCCTCATACTGCGTGCGTTTGTGTAGAAACATTTCAGGTGTGTCTCCTTACACTCAGCACCTTGTGGATCTAACCGAAGGACCTCACTGGCACACAGCCCCTCTGATTCTAGCGTACCATCCCTTAGGTCTTCACCGGCGTGCCTGGTTTTAGCCCCTTCCCCCTTCAACTCTAGTTTAAAGCCCTATCTATCAGCCCTGCCAACTCCTGACAAAGGATCCTTACCCCTCTCCGAGAGAGGCGCATCCCATCAGGTCTCATCAGGCCCGGTGTAGCATAGACCTTCCCGTGATCAAAGAACCCAAAGTTCTTTGATCACGGGAAGATCAGAGAGGGGGAAGAGGGGGAAGATCACCTCCTTGTACCTGCTGACCATGCTCCTTTTAATGCACGCCAGGATTCCATTGGGCTTCTTGGCCACCAGAGCACACTGCTGGCTTGTGGTCAACCTGTCATCCACCAGAACCCCCAGGTCCTCCTCTGCAGAGCTCCTCTCCAGCACATCATCCTCCAGCCTGTACTGATACATGTGGTTATTCCTTCCCAGGTGCAGGACTCTACACTTGCTCAATGTCATGACCACATGTCATCTCCAGGATTCTGGTATTAAATTCAGCACTGTTTTTACACTGAAAACTCTTGATACGTCTCTAAACTTCTATTTCCAAGCCATTAACTGGATGGATATAAAACTGTCTTTAACCTTAATCTCTTTGTTGGTCTGTTTATAATTTGCTTTTATGTTGGCTCCTGCTGTGTGGTTTGAGATGCAAAGTGCTATGGAGTCAGGGTCATGGAGCCACTGACACACCTCAGGCTGTGGTTTCACTCTCAGGAATTCAACCCTGTGTCAGTTTGGGATTGTTCCCCCCAGCTCTCAGCCTCCTGGCCTGCTCAGGACTTCTTCATCCTCTGTGCCCCACTCATCCAGCCACTGCTGACCAGCCTGTGAAATATTTATCTCACCAGTTACCAGATGGATTTCACTCTGTTCACCACCACTCTCTGGGCCTGGCCATCCAGCTAATTTGTACAGAATTCTGTACAGGTACAGAAGAGTGTGCCTGTCCAAGCCATATGCTGCCAGCTTCTCCAGGAGAACACTGGGGGAGACTGTGTCAAAGGCCTTGCTGAAGTCTAGGTAGACTATGTCAACAGCCTTTCCCTCATCCACCAGGTGGGTCACCTGGTCATAGAAGCAGATGAGGTTGGTTAGGCAGGACTTGCCTTTCATGAACCCATGCTGACTAGGCCTTATCTCCAGGTTGTCCCACATACATTGTGTGATTGCATTCAAGATCACCTGTTCCATCACCATTCTTGGCACCGAAGTCAGGCTGGCAGCCCTGTAGTTCCCTGGGTCCTCCTTACGACCCTTCTTATAAGTGGGTGCCAAAATTAGCAAGTCTTCAGGGCCCTCTCTGGGTGATCAAGACTGCTGATAAATGATGGAAAGTGGCCCAGCAATCCCATCTGCCACCTCCCTCAGTACCCTCAGGTGGATCCCATCTGGCCCCATGGACTTTTGACAGTCCAGGTGGAGCAGCAGGCCTCTAACTGTTCCCACCTGAACTGTGGGGGGTTCTTCTGCTACTTGTCCCAGATTTCCAGGTTGAGAGGCTGGGTACCTGAAGATAAGTAGTCTGACTAGTAAAGACAGATGCAAAGAAGGCATTAAGAACCTCAGCCTTTTCCTTATCCTCAGTAGTCATGTTCCTCAATGCATCCAGTAAAGAATGGAGATTCTCTTTGGCTCTCCTCTTGCCATTAATATATTTATAAAAACATTTTTTTTTATTCTTAACCTTAGTGGCCAGGTTGGGCTCGTGTTGGACTTTGGCCTTCCTGATTTTTTCTTTGCATGTGCTGGCAACTTCCTTGTACTCTCCCTGAGTTGCCTGCCCCTTCTTCCACTGGACATAAACTCTTTTTCTCCCAGACACTCAGCAAAAGTTCCCTGTTCAGCCATGCCGGTCTTCTTCCCCTCCAGCTCATCTTACAGCACATGAGGACAGCCTGCTTCTGCGCCTTGAAGACTTCCTGAGGAGCATACAGCCTTCCTGGGCCCCTCTGCCCTCCAGGACTGACTCCCAAGGGACCCTCCCTACCAGCATCCTGAACAAATCAAAGTCTGCCCTCTGGAAGTCCAAACTAGCAGTTGTACTGACCCCCCTTCCTGACTTCACCAAGAGTAGATACCTCTACCATTTCACGGTCACTCTGCCCAAGACAGCTCCTGACCATCACATCTCCCACCAGTCCTTCTCTGTTTGTGAATGGCAGGTTTAGCGGGGCGTCCCCTCTGCTAGGCTCACTAACCAGCTGCGTCAGAAAGCTGTCTTCCACACACTCCAGGAACCTCCTAGACTGCTTCCAGTCCAATTGTATTTCCAGAATATGTCCAGGAAGTTAAAATCCCCCATGAGGACAAGTGCTGGTGATTGAACGATTTCTGCCAGCTGTTTATAGAACACCTCATCTGTCTCTTCATCCTGGTTTGGTGGTCTATAACAGACCCCCACCGGGATGTCTGCCTTGTGGGCCATCCCCTTGATCCTTATCCATAGAGACTCAACCTTATCATTCCCAGCCCTGAGCTCAACAACATTGAAACATTCTCTAGTATAGAGAGCCATGTCACCGCCCCTCCTTAGCCCTTCCGAAGAGCTTGTAGCCATCCATTGCAGCATTCCAGTCATGGGAGTGCTCCCACCGCGTTTCAGTGATGGCGACTAGGTCATAGTTTGTCTGCTGCACAATGGCTTCCAGTTCCTCCTGTTTGTTGCTGCATGCACTGGTGTAGATGTACTTGAGTCATGCCATTGCCCTCACCCTCAACCTTGGCGTTGCTCTCCAAGGCTCATCTCCATTGAGCTTCATTCCCCTGCCTCGTCGTGGAGGTGTGGAGTTGACTTTCTTGCCCTTGACAACCTCCTGTGTGGATCTTTCCACACATCTTCACCTACACATCCCTCGAGCTCCAGGGCCTCACCCCTATTGCCTGTCCATCATCTGGCTTCTCTCTTAGAACTCTTGGCAAGAAGAAACAAGTGTGAATCCATCTATTTTCAGCTGAGGAAGAGAAGATCAGCTCTATAAGCACACAGTAGAGCAGACCCCAGGGAGGCAAAGGAACTCCTGTACTGACAGGACAGACAAACAAACAGATTAGAAAATGGGAAGGAGGTTGTGGAACCTGACCAAGGCAGCAGAGATTAAGAAATAACATAATTTTAAAATGAATTTTGGTCAACTCATAGAATGGTGTTAATGGTTCTCAGGGTGCAGTCAGCCGGAATGTCCATTTCATTCTACATTAATCATATTTGATACTACTCCCCTGAGACAGATGATCCCTAGAACAGGTGGTTTAGTTATTATTTTTTATTGTGCTGGAATAACGTCATGGTCTTGAAAACGCTAGGCTCTGAGCCAAGGAGAAGTCCCAAAGCTTTGGACACATCCCACCTAATGAATGCTTGTAATTGAAGCACCCGAGTGAGGAGCCTGGTAAATGCAAGGAGCAACAGTCGCTGTATAATCTAGGGACACAGTATGGCTCTCAGCATCTAGACTGAAATCACTGTGGAAGGACCTCCCTCTCTGCCTAGATAGAGCTCAGACTCCAAGTCTGAACAGGGCTCCTAATTAAAACCTTTCAGTTAAGGGTCTGCTATTCTGCGGGATGCATCTAGATCAAAATATCCTTCAGCCTTAGGTGGAGTATCCACATGGTGGTTTCTCTGTGCCCTGTTTTCTTCTTGCACTCATGGTTACAGTATATGTTCAAAGCAGCTGTGATGCAGAGCACAGTTAATTTACTCTAGCTCTTGGTCTGCTGACTGGTGTTTAAAGTGCTTCCTGCTTGCCATGTTAATGTCTCTAGAAGTTTTTTCAAAGGTAAATGTGCTCAATCTGTTGCTGCTGCCTAATTTACATATGTTTTGAATAGCATAAATATTTTGCTTTGGGTTTTTTAACCCACTCCTTCATTACCTGAACTAATTGTGGCTTGACTGAATCAAGTTTTTTCTCCAGAGACCCCAGGCTAGGTGATACCTGCTCATTCAAATGGCAGGTTATAGAGCATGGAGAGTGTTTAGAGACAGGGTCAGCACAAGGCTTTGGAAACTAGCCAGCATTCAGCCAAAGGTTTGCAGGAACTCTCAGAGGTTGCATAGTTCTTTCTCCTACCTTGAGGCAGGATTGACTGTGATGAATCATTATGTGGATTTCTACTCTATGCTTATGCCTCTGATGATGGAGACTACCTATCTCCCCAAGCAGTCTACTCCAGTGTTTACTGATAAAATTATTTGATGCTTTCCTGATGTTTAAAATAAAATTTCTACCTGCAACATTTTGTCCCGTTCACTGGCCACATAGTACAGCTTGTTCCTGTCCTCTCTGCAGCAGCTCCCTGTATATTTGTCAAGAGTTATTACCTATGCCCTTCTCTTTTTATTATGTTAAGCAATCTCATTCTTTTTATTGTTATCATAATCATAATTATCATTATTATTATTATTGTAGTCTGATTCATAGAGTTCTGATAATTCATGCAGTGCTCTTATGGATCCTCTCCAGCCAGTCCACAGCTTTCATGAGGGTAGAGGCCAGTACCACACCTAGGTGAGACTCCAGTGGGACTCTAGTGCTGATGCAGAAGGACAGACGGATTTCTCTTTGCCTTGCTCTCTTGTTGGTGCCTCCCAGGAGGGTTTTTGCCTTTTCTACAACAGCATAGCATTGCTCATTTATGGTCCCCTTGGGATGCACTAAAGTGTTCAGATTCTTCTGTGCATAACTGCTGCCTGGCAAGTTTTATCTAGCACATATTTATGCAGTTGATATTCCAGTATAAGCATAAATAGTAGCTAGGACGATTTCTTACTGAATGCCATTCTGATTTTTTGAAGTTAATTTCTCCATTTTTTCATACACATCTTTCTAGAGTGCCTCCAGTCCACTTAAGATCTCGGAAATGCTCTACTGGTTCAGACTGGGGGTCACTCCAGCCCCTTATCCTGCCTCTTGAAGCAGCCACATGCTGGGGAAGTGTGAGAACAGGAAGAATATGTGTGGGATGCTTTCCACAGGTACTTTCTCAGACCCTGGCTGCTCAAGCATCTCCTGAGACTCTTGTGATTTGTGTCTAGGCACAAATCTAGCTTCACACATCTCTAGCTTCAGAGATGTGCCATGTGTTAGAGGAGGAGGCATCTCCTTTTGTTTCTCATCTCATTTTCAGTTTCACAAGCCTCTTTTCTGCTCTGTCTTCTGGTTATGTGGCAAATGCTCAACACAGTGCCCAGCACAGCCCCCTGTGGCAACTAAATCAGTGCAGCTTTCCATCTGGATAGTTATCTATTGAAAACTGTATCTTAAGTATGTGTCTAGTTACGTTTTTACCCCTCTAATTTGTCCTATGCCATTTTCTGTAGTTTGCTTATGTGATGTGGGAAGGAATTTCAGAAATTAATTTTGGGAAAACTTTCCTATTCAGGGTTTTGCAGCACCAAAGGCCTGCTATATGCAAGAGACATGATCCCCAAGGGTCAAGTAATACAGTGAAATGACTTTATCGTTGTTTTTTGATTGTTTGTTTGTTTGTTTTTATTTTATTTTTTTTTCAGTTCATTGCATGGCCAAATTCATTGTTAGTGAAAATGCTTTGAAGTCAATGGATTTACATCTGGAGAGAATTTAGAAATAGATGAAGTGAGAAATGATATTTGATGAGTAATTTCCAAAGTGTTTGGTCTATGACTTTAAACAGAAATAATGATCAAATCAGCTTATGATGCAGAAGTTGAAATGAAGCTGATGCTTCTTTTTTTTTTTATTTTTAATTTTACCTTGTACAATATTCCAAATTATTTAATGCCTCATAAAAGAAAGCCATTAATGGAATCACAGAGGCTCCTGAAACCTGAACTGGATGTTTCTGCCAAAGTCCCTGGCAATAATTAGCTTGTTACAACTCCAAATCAGTGGAAGAATCTTGAGATATTATGAAAAATCAGCTTAAATCTGTGGACCTGAAATCTCTTCAGATAGGACCAGTTCAATTTATTTATTTATTTATTTTAATTTGAACAAGCAGATTAAATCATCAAAAGAAAATCAAACAAAAAAGGCAGCATTCATTGGATGTGAATTGTCACAGAACTAAGTTTGGAGTCACTGCTTTGCTCAGAGGAGAGCTTCCTAGCCAACCACTGGTTCATAAAAGAGTTGGCATTAAATTAGCTTAACAGAATAGATAATTTAAAAATGAAAGTCTTGGTCAATTGATCATAGTACCCAGAATGCGCAATCACATTTTACTGCCATTCAGCACTCAACAGGGTAACATTTAAACTCCTAATAATTTAAATTGTATTTCAGATTTAGACAGCTTCTTCCTCTAATTCCCTGAACGACCGATCAGACTGAGCTCTGGGCAGTCAGCAATCTGCAACTGTGCCTTGGCTTTCCTCGGCTTTCTGGGGCTATAAAGCCATGGCTGTATGGTCACAACATGCAACTTAAAATATTCCTGCTCTTTGTCTCTATCTGCTTTCCATCCCCAGATGGACCTATTCCCAGGCCTGCCATAAACACAGCTCCGCATGCCTTGCCCCTGGTGTGCATGCTGGTGGGCAGGTGGGGTCCCTCTGACCCCATATGGGGTCCTGGCTTGGCTATGGGGTGTGATTTTTGAAGAGCTGCCGTACTTTGAGATATCTCATCACTGAAGTGATATACACACACCTTTGCCGAAGCTTCATGGTATCTCTGAAGTGGCCTGTAAGCCATCTGTCCCCCAAAACAATGGCTTTGGGCAGCTCTGAGGTTTTATTGGTTGCAGCTGCTAGAAGTTTGTCTAATAACCACCATGGAGAGGTTAGCGCTGAACTTTTTGACCTTGCCAGTAAGATAAGACACAAAGTAAATATTATTGGCTTGGTCCAAATGTCAAAATACAGAAACCACCTTCTCATGACAGCCTAAGTGTCACCATCATCCTGCAGATGGTACCTATAGCGGGCAGTGCAGCAACCGAACAGTCTGGCAGATGTCCCATGTGAATGGTCCCAATTCACCCAGAAGATGAAGCAGGGATACTGGTTGTAGCACTCATTAAACAGAGACAAAACAAATATTTCTGTCAGGGAATGGCCTCCACCAGCTCTCCAGGTCCTTGAGCTTTACAGGGTCCCCAGATCCAATCCACCAGTTGTGGTAGATAAAGCAGCTGCTGGGAAATTCCTCTTTTCCAGCTGACTTGCTGTTAAGGATTTGAAGTCTGGGAGGATGTTTTCACCAAATTATCCATTATAAAGCAATATCAAAGGGTCGGGAGGGAGGTGTATAAGCAAACAAGTAATTGGGAAGCTGCTTGTGGCCTGGAGCAACCATTTTAATTGGTTGTTCATCTATGCTTGCTTTAGTGGTTTACCTAGTGGCTGTGGTGGCTGAAGCAAAATAAGTAAGGTGAGGTAGAGAAAATGGAGGAGACCACGAGCTGGTGGACAGGAACCATTCCCTGCATCTCAGAACAGCCAGCAGTGTGATTTTAAGGGAGTGCTTCTTCATTTCTGTAATGCCTCCAGTGTCTAAGAGCTGGGCTTGTTGTTCTGGGAGGGGCCATGTTTGTATCTGGCACCAAATCTCCTTTGCCTGGTGCTGCTCTTTGCAGGTGGAGAGCAGCTCTGAGGCCAGAGTGGGTTCAGGAGGGAAGACGTGGATGTCTGGCAGTGCATCTGGTCTTCCCCTCCTGCCACCCTCGCCTGCATACTTCTGCAGCACATGCCCTTGATTTATGCTTACTTGTCTGGTATGGAGCAGGCATGGATGTGTCCTTTAGCAAGGTACCCTATCAGCAAAGTGGCATCAGAGGAATGGAATGCAGTGTTTTCCCAAGTGGTCTGCCCAAAGCTTTATTGCTGGTAATGGTGATACATGAGGAAACATCTGGAAGCAATCATAAAATAATTGTGCTCATAAAGAGGAACTGTATGGACTTGAGATGCCTTTCACTCCTGAGAGCTCATCTTCTTCCATGCTTCTGTGTAAGGAAGCGTGGACCTGACCTCTCAGAGAGCAACTTCTACTCTTTCAACAGTCTCTGCCCCTTGGCCCTATTAAAATGCAGAATTGCTCATGAAACATTTTCTTGGGTTACTCCCAAGATATTCAGGTGGATTCTGAATTTTCCTTGCAACATATTAAGCAAACTGCTTTTTTTTTTTTTTTTTTTTTTTTTTTTTTTTTTTTTTAATTCTGTAGACATCATCTTGCTCCAAGCACACAATTTTTCATAGAGTACATTTACTTCAGAGTGATAGTGGTGATTCGTGGTCAATTCCTGGGCCCAGGCAATATGACTGGGAAGGTGAGCCCTTCAAATAAGGACACAGCTGGGGTACGTCTGGAGCAGGAAGAGGGCAGGCAGAGAGCAGAGGCATCATGAAAATGGAGAGACCTAATCCAAAGAGTAACGTTGAACTTGAGAGTCAAGAAAAAAAAGGAATGCAGCAAAAAGGAAGAAGCTGTGACAAATTTCACTGGAGGCAGTGTGTTAAATATAGCCTTTGGATTTTCTCATTATTAGAATTGGTAGCTGAGCTAAAGACAATCAAATCTCATGCTTCAGTACATAAACTGCTGCAGGCATCTGTGATGAGCCCCCTCTCCCTCTTCTGTGGTACCATGCAATTAATCAGAAATGTTAGTAACAAGAAAGCAATTTCCAATAGTTAAATTCCGGAGACGTAGCTTCTTTTGCTAGTCCATCACTGATCCTTGCCACAGGGAAGTCCTCCTCTGCTGTATGCCTGAATTTCCCACTCTTAGGAAAGGAGACAGGCCTACGCATTTGCCTTGAAAACAGCACCAGGAGCTGAGGGTTGGCAAGAACCAGTGCACAGTAGAGAGGGGTTAGGATTTGCTGCCTGGGAAGCCTCAAAGACCCTGCTGGGCTTTGGGGACCTGGCAGTGTGGGGTCCAAATTCCCCTTCTTGTGTGGAAGGAAGTATTCACCTGGAGCAGCTGCTTCTCTACATCTGTGCCCTAATCTTTCTGCCTGTAATCAAATCCATTCAAACAAATTAGTTTTAAATTGAAAAGAGGGAAGTATACCCACGCTGAATAAATTGTATCAGTTTGGTGAAGGGATAATTGCATTCTTCATCTGTCAGAAGGAGCTGACATTGTGATTTACATGCACTACCTCCAGTTGCACCCTGTAATGGGTGCAGTGATGTACAGTTCACCTTGGCTTCTTGGTGGCTCTTTCTATAGCTGTCTGTTCTTCCCCTGAATTCTGAATTGTGCCTGATGTGATTGTATCATTAGTCCAGAACACAGGCTGGAGACAGCAATTTGCTTCTCATTAGGAGCAAAACTTCAAATTGTTTCCCACTGTTTCCCACTGTTTGCCCTAGAAGATCTCAGGTGACATTACTTTATTTCTAAAGGAAATTAATACGATCAGCAGAGCCTGGAAGGCTCAAGACAAAGGTATTGGTAGGGGAGGGCTTTTCTTCAGCTCAGTGGTTTGAAGGTGACTTGCTGCGATAAATGGCTGTTAGTTATTCCTATCTGATGTCTGCTCTGGGGAGCCAGCTGGAGAGAGCAGCAGCCCTACCATAGTTCCTGATGAGCTGCATCAGAGAAGCAGCCCCCACACTAGGCCTTGTTAAGAGGCACAGCAGAGAGGGCAATGATTAACCCTGGAGAACAAGCTCCTCTCCCATGCCTGCCAGCTCCCAATGCCCTAGCCATGCTTGAACAGGTTTCTGGAGGAGTCTCCATCTGCTGACAGCACTGCTGGAGGGTGCTGAAAAGTGTGAGTGAATGGGGTGTTACTGAGCAGGCAGCCACAGAGATACAGGAATTGGTGGAGCCAGTGGGAATCCTTTACTAGTGAGCTGAGCCCCAGAAAGGGCTGCAAATCCTTTAGCCCGTGCACCTACCTTTAGTTTATTTGCAGGGTTCCCTGTTGCCGCCCTGTGGAAATGAATGAGGTGGCACCAAAACAGGCAGGGAGAGGAATTCATAGAAAGATATGCAAAAGGAAATTGAACTCTGCAAAATCTTTCTCAATAGGTGGGTGAATTCATTACAGAAAATCTTCTGAGAGCAATTGTAAGTGGCTAATAGAGTTTGACTGAAACTGATAGCCCTGCTATGGGGTGCATGGGAATAACAGTCTCGTTATGTTTCACAGGGCATCCCTTATATTCAAAGGGTTATGCACTGAGTACAGAGGGATGGAGGAGTTGCTGATTGAAGTGAGACAGAAAGACTAACAGGAGAAACTTTGTGGAGTATAATTGCAAGGAAAATAGCTCCCCCTGGGAGAGCCCTTATGCTGTGTGTTAGTCTAACAGAGAAAAGGCAGGAACTCTGCTGCTCTGTGTTGGACTCGGAGCTCTGGAGAACAAGGCAGTGGAGTGATCTTGCAGCAGTTGATCTGAGGGCTGTCTTTGTTGCCAACCCTACAGAGGAAGCAGCAGGAAAAAACCAACCAACCAAACAAACAAAAAAACCCTGGCCACCAGCCCAGTGGGATGGAGCCTTGATCAGCAGCACATTATTTGAGCTAATTTACAAAATGGATTCCACTGTTGCATTGCCCAGGCATGGAATCCATCATAGTAATTAAGACAGGGTGTCAAAGGGTGGATGCAGCTATGTACAGGGGGAGCAGGGGTTAGTTTGCCATGTGGCAGTCATAACAAGTGCCAATGAGGCAAGCAGAGCTGTGTCCTGGGGGCTCCTTTTCTGTGGAGCTGGAGTGATGCTGGTCCCCCGGGGGTTCAGTGTTCTGAGGGCTTTAAGTGCACCATGAGGCAGAGAACAGGGGCATGAACTTCCTAAATTAGGTTTTTCCAGCCTGTTTGTGCTGTTCTACACCCTTGCACAGCACCAAGACTGGGACAAGAACATTTCCCCACTTTGAGAAGCAAAGGCCCCACGGACAACGGGGTAATTAGAAGTCCTCTATCTGCCCTTGCTGAGAGATTTTCCCAAGACTTTCCTCACTTTGATCATTTCCTCCATCACAGTTTCTGCGGCCTGTTCTCCATTTAGATCTGCACCCCTTTGGCTGCAGTTCAGTTAGTGCCAGGCATGTGAGTAGTACCTGCCACTCCGTGGGCTTCAACCTGCTTACAAACAACTCTTCTCAGGCACTGTATGGCAGAGAAGGATGTGAAGTGATGCACAGGAGCCTCTAAATTAGCCACCTGACTATCCCCATCAGCTTAGCTCAGAACCGTTGTGAGACTGTTTCACCCTGGACATGGTCAGAAAACCAGGCAGTTCTGACCAACTGCTGTCTGCTGGATTTCCTGAGCCAAACAGAGTGGAGGCATCACTGGACAGCAGGATGCAGGTGCTTCTGAGTATGTGCATGGCCAAGAACAGATTAGTGTCATCAAACCAGAGCTAGTCGTTTGATTTCAGGTTCTCCCTGAAAACTGATGGCTTTGATAAAATCCCCTAGGGAAACAAAGCCTGTTAACTCCTTAGAGCTCAGAGCATGAAATGTTGCGCCCCCAACCTGTTTATCTCTTCAGTGGCCACACAAGAGCTGTCCTGTTGCTGCAAGGAATTTAATAGGTACAAGCATACTAGTTAAAACTTAGGGACTAGTAGAATGCTTTTTATGAAGGGTCTGATTTTCTGGTGAGAGACCAGAAAGGTAGAAGTATTATCTTTTATTAGATCAAGTATAGTTGGAAAAAGCAGAGCTCTTTCAGGCACACTTGCCATTCTTCAGGTCTGAAATAGAAGCATCAGACTTCAAAGCTAAATAAAAGTTGAGGAAGATTGCCCGGTTTAATTAGACATATATCAATTTGTTCATCTCTGAAAGAAAAGGTAGGTGGTACGTATGCAATGAGTGACTGTTAGTTGTGAGGAGGGAGGTGACAGCATGCCTAGCTCCTGGGAGAAGCATTGAGATAGCTTATAGCCCAAGTAACACAGGAAAGTTTCTGGTGAGGACTGTCTTGCTGCAAATCAGTATTTACATTTGGTCCATGTGTAGTCAGATTTCTTGCTGCTGGTAGGGGCTGTGCACTTGATTTCCCATTCTTTGAATGCTTCAGGAAAAGGGGAAACACATTTTCTGCACAGTATATTTACTTGTTTAATTCATATGTTAGTGTCCTGTTTTATTTCATGTTGCTGCTTCACAGGAAATGTTTCACCACTGTCTGCATGCTGCCTTAAATACTGTTTTATCCATGCAGTTTCACAACCTCGCCTCTTCGTTTATCAGCTTGCCAGTGAAGACAATAACCTTCCCACTGCCTGTATCTCAGCAGGGCTTATTTTGGGAATATGTACTGCAGAATAGAGCAGGAACTGATGGACTGTCTGTGGAAAAGAGTGACATATCCTTGAATCCTCCAAAATGTTTCATAAGAATTCCCAAATGTTCTGTTCAAACTATCATACAATGATTGTCATTAATATTTCTCAGTAAGAAAAAAAGAAATGTCTGTTTGTCATTGTATAATTATAGATAAATTTTTTCTTTGTAGGGGGAGGAGGCATTTTACACACATCACCAAAAATCAAGTTTCCAATTATAAGAAAGAAAGAAAGAAAGAAAGAAAGAAAGAAAGAAAGAAAGAAAGAAAGAAAGAAAGAAAGAAAAAAGATTCACTCTGAACTCTGCAACAAGACCTGCCAGGTTAGCGTTCACACATGCTACTGCACTCATGATGGCTGGGTGACGTGGTCCCTCAGATCTCACGTTTGAGATGAGCACAGCTCCAAATTATGAGATCAAATCCACTGAATCCCATGAGTGGTAAGGGCTTCAGGTGCATTTGAAGTAAGCCTCTCATATCTGAAGGGATTTTTGTTTGAATAAGGCCCAGCATTTGCAGTCCATTAGCTGTTTGCTTCACGTTAGGTTTTCTTTTTTACATTTTGCACAAAGCTTCTGGGTTTGTTCTAAAAAATGAAAGAAATATAATACATTTTTTAGCACAGTTTAGTATACTTTGCTGAATTAAAAGTGACTTCTAGGTTACTGTTTTCCCTCCTGCTTGGCACCTAATGAGTATGGCATGTATTTTGCTAATGTTTTCTTACTCATCATTTTCTGCTGGATTTTTTGCAAGTTGCCTCACCTTTTGTTCTCTTATTCTCTTCCATTGCCTCTTCAGTAGATAATCTGCCTCCCTGGGAGCTCAGCTTCCTGATGAATTCCTCTCTTTTACCCCTTGATATGCCCTGAACCCGAAATCTGATTCTGGGCTTGCCTCTGGAACACGGAGTACAGCTCCACTTCCCCAGCTCTTCAGAGTGGGTTCTGGGGAAAAAACTCATTATTAGTTTTCATTTTGTGCTCTTTTTTTATTTTCATTACCTTAAGAGCACTTTCCCCAGCTTGACATCCTTTAACATTTATTTTCAGACTGTTTCTGATATTTAACTTCATCTCTGATCATAAAGGCCTATTTTTCTTCTTCTCCATCTCCATCTCTTTATATCTTTTTCCTCCCAAACTTTCAAAGAACTGTAGCATAACTATGAATCCTCAGGGTCAGACACCAGTGTGCAACTGTCACATGCATCAAATGCCCACTGAAGCAGTTGATGGGGAATGCCAGGTGCTGGGCTAACTTCCAGCTCTGTGGCATTTCAGTACTATCAAATTGCTCTTACCCATCCTTATGTGGTTCTTTGGTCCCACCTCACCCTGTGCAATCAACTCAGCTGCCTACTCTAGCGTTGTCTTGAATTCTGCCATATAATGAAATGTTGAAGATTGAGTGTGGTCAGACAGGATGGGATATCCTTACATTTCTTCAAAGTAGTAGTGCTTGGGGAACAACTGCCCTCTCTTATGCTCACATCCATGTTGTATATTCCAGGCTGATGTGATTCATGGAGCCACTAAAACGTCAAGCCAAAGTTAATATACCCAGCCTGCTGGGTCCGTGCAGCAGCAACAGGGCTAGGTGCAGGTCAGCAAGTGCAGAGGTGTGTGCACTCCTCTGCTGTCTCCAAAAAGCAAGGACTGAATTGTTTTGGCTAAGTCTCAAGGTGACAGATCCCAGTAAAATCATTAAGATGGGGAACACAGTGCAGGTTGCTGTTGGCTCATAAATTAGTTCATGCAACACTTGTTAGAGGTCATGTTAGAGGAAATAACAAGTATGCTTGCAGAAACTGAGATTTAAGAAGAGTTAAGCAGGACTAAATTAAAAAGAAAAACAAACAAACAAACAAACAAAAACATTTTAAAACATAACTTATAGTCTGGCTTGCTTCCTGTTTAAATTTCAGTCTTTTTCTCCTGACTCCAGCATGTGCTTTAAACATTTATTATGGGTTGATGATGGTTTGCAATTTTCATTTGCACTTTATTTCCCTGAGGAAAGCTCAAATACAGGCATGGCATGTGGCTTGCTATAAGTTGCCTGCCGGATGGTTTTGCACAAAGTTTTCCAGCTGGAAACAAAGCTTCTTCACAAAGCTTTTCCAGCTTCTTCACAAAGACATAAGAAATTAAATGATTTGTTTAAGGTCACCCAATGAACCAGGGGCCTTCATGATAATAAAACACAGTAGTCCTTGACTGGAACAATATCAGTTCAGTCCTACAAGGGTAAACTTTGCAACACTTCCAGTTACACTGTCTGCTCAGAACCCAAGAGATACATTTACTGGAAACTAAAGGTATATGATGATGGGATTAGGTTATGTATTTGTACATACATGGTCATAAATCTTTTCTGAACATGAAGTGCCCTTGGGAAATAAGGAGAAAAAGCCTCAATAATGACTGCAATGGTGATGAAAACCCACACTCCTTTGCCTTCGCAGTCAGTTACTTAAAATTTTCCAAGTAGTTTGGTGAACAACAACAACAAAAAAGTCTATCAACTTCCAAAAGGCAAGAAGAAACAGGATCAAGCAATCAAGCATGCCTAAAGCCTGTCAATATTTCAAGCGGAGACAAAGAAGTGCTGTTCACCTGCAGATGCCACAACCCTGAATGCTCTTCACTGAGCCAGGGCCTCATGCTGTTACTGCCAGTGCTTACTGTGCATTTCACAAATGCCATTGTGTCTCTGCATGGAAGAGACTCTAGTAAGGGTCTGTTTCAGTGGGATTATACAGTAGGACAGGCAGATATGAAGGAAAGAGGTCTGGGTTCCAGACCCCATGTGATGGGAACCTGATTTTCATCTGGTTTATATCAGTCCTTCTAGAAATACAAATAATTTGGAAATTTAGAAGAGATCAGACAAAAATGAAGGCAGAAAGCAAAGCTAAATACTTGGCTAAAGTGTTTTATATGTTAATAGTTCAGGAGTTGGAACAATTAAATATATTTGCATGTTTATGCTAAATTCATCAAGACTATTTCAGTGAAAAACAAACTTAAATGCAGAAGCTTTTCAGTTCTTCCTTTTCAAGCAGCATTTGGAGTGAGTGGGTCTAAGGTGCTCTCATTCATATACAAGAAGACAAAAAGCAAGCAATGAAACTACTGTTTGTAAGCCAGGTGAAGTAATTTGTAGAAGACAATGCAGAACATTTCATTTGACTCAAAAAAAGTTTGTGGAAGATCTTACCATCCCACCAAAAAAAAAAAAAAAAAGGAAAAAAAATATGAATATTTATTTCCCATTTGGGGAGTTTTGGTCAGTGAACTGAAACTTCAGTTATTTATGCAATTCTAATCACAGAACTACAGACATCTGGTTGCCTCAATCACACTTTTTCACAGATGATATTATTCCCTATATGAAAAAGTGATCCACTTAGAAGCCTAACATGTTGAGCAGATGTGGTGAAAATCTTGATGCCAAGTGGAAATAATGAGTACACTCCCGAATGCATTAGCTGTTCCTCTCACTGAAGTCAAAGGGATCATTTTGACTCATATTTGCTGCTTGATATTATTGCCCAATTACTGTAATCTCAGTTCAGCTTTTAAAGGTCATCTTTGCCTTTTCTTTCAGTTTGGCAGCCAGGGACTGAGCGGGGCTTATCCATAGGTAATCAAGGCAGTGTAATGGTCACTGATTAGAAACCATCTGAGCTTTTTTTCCCATTCAGGTGGTATGTGGAAGGCATTACTGCTTCTGAGCAGTGTCTCAGGGTGTATTTAACACAGAATAAAGACATCCAGATCAGGCTGTAATTGGGTCAATTCAGGAAACAGAGCAAAACTGCCTTCTTTCTTCCTGTTCCTTGTCCCAGCTAATGCCATGCCAAGTGGCAGCTGGTGTAACTCAGCGGAGTGGTAGAAGGTCACTTGTGTCCCAGTATGGCTTAAGAGGACCGTGGGGTGCTGCCCCAGCTTACACCACCTCAACTGGAGCTGAAGGGTCTAGGAGCTGGTGTAATTTGCTAATCAAGATGATCTTCCCTCAGTAGCCACTATGCTTTGACTGTGTGGAGGGTGAGATCTCTCCCTCATCCTTAAAAAGACCTGCAGTACTTGTGCTCTCCTGGGAAGGAAGGGGGTAGGAGGAAGCTTTTTTTCTGATGCCAGATCATTTTGAAGCACTTTCTGTTTGCAATAGCTTTCTACTGTCTCAAGCAGGAGAATTAATAGTGAAACTGCAATAAAGAAATTTCAGGAATTTTGCACTCTAGGTAGAATGAAATATGTGGCTCAGAGAAAAAAAAAATGTAGGGGAAAAGGGGGAACAAAATCATCAATCTTTGAAGGTGGAGAACCACCCTTGCAATTTTAAAGTCTTGAGTCCCTGAACAGTGCATGGTGTTACCTGATTTCAGTGCTCCAAGTGCTTTGCTGACTGTGTGGCACTTGTCACGCGGCTGGCTCCAGTGGGGATGCTTACATTGTAGATACACGGCCTTAGGTGGATGACTGTCCTCATCTTGTCCAAGACAGAGCAGACCAAGTACATTTACCTTCACTTGCCATTGACCGTGCTCCCTGTTAAAAGCAAAAGGCATTCAATGAAACTCTGATCTGGAGCATGTAAATAAATTTTCCATTCTTTTGGGGAAAGAATGGTCTCAAACAGCAGGGATTTTGTCTTGAAAAGATGAGTAAGATGAGAGAGGCACCTGAGGAACACTTCCTCCAGGGTAAAAGAGGATCTTCTCTGTAGCTTCAACAAAGGAGGTGAGGAGGACAAAACGAAACCGCTTGCTCCTCCTGATGAAGCCTTGACAAGATTGCAGTGACAGCAGCTGAACCATGAAATCCCAGGGTTTGTTCCAGCCAGAGTCACTGGGTTTACCTCTACCTAGCAATTATAGGGCTGCTGTCACACCAAAGCCCTCTCCTTCTGCCTGACATCTTAGACCACCTCGAAGGTGGGTAACGTATTGGTTTAGTAGACAGTTCTGTCTCGACAGTCTGTGTCATGTTAGTGTTGAGTGACAGCTATTTCTGTGTGGGAGAAGAGCTGTGAGGAGGTAAGCCTTTAGCAGCTGCTAGGGGCACTTGGCACCAATCTTTGGCACCAATCTTTGTCATCCAGAGACTCCTTTGTGCTCTCCAGC
Organism: Heteronetta atricapilla; assembly: GCA_011075105.1. NCBI lineage: Eukaryota > Metazoa > Chordata > Aves > Anseriformes > Anatidae > Heteronetta > Heteronetta atricapilla. The sequence continues at coordinate 1,514,746 of CM021757.1, read as the reverse complement.
TCAGTCAGAGCTCAGGTACTGATGACTGGGACTTTGAAGCAACTGCTGAACCTTGCAGGAGACTAGAAGGCATTGTAGTAAGGAGCTTCAAGGATGAGGGGGAAGGCCAAGTATGCTTCTGGAGGACTCTTTCTATCATAGAAGTTACTAATGGCTTGGCTTGTCAAGCAGTTGAGTTTTCAGGGTCAGATCATGATTTTGGATTAGCAGCCACAGCACAAACCTCCCAGAGCCTTAATTCTTTCCCGGTAGGAAAACTGGTCTTCTCTTTGCACTGTTCCTCAAGCAGCTAAGATGTATCCACCTCACTTTGCTGTGTACTGCTGTCGGAAATGGAGTGCCTTTGAAAGTGGAGAGGAAGAGCTAATGTAATTTTGTTGGCTCTGTGTCATGTAGAATGGTTGAGCTGCCTTAAAAACATAACCTGGGTAATAGCCCAAACCCATGGTTTATGACAGCTTTGTTGGTATGAGGTTAGTTTGAATGACATTACACAATGTTGAATGTGCTATCTCTACAGAATTTATTCAACTAAAATGTTGCAGCATCTGTAGGACTATGCATTTATCTCATAAAACACCCAGCAAAGAACCATCATAACTCACAAAACTCATGGTTTTTAGCAATGGAAAGAAAGGCTTTGCAACAAGAAAGTGATAAAGAATATCACTTAGAAACTTTTGTAGAAATGTGTCTCTTTAAAGGAGTTGACAATAATATGGTTTTGATTATTTCTGAAGGAGCTTAACTGGCCTTTATATCAAGATTCCATTCAAAATGGATAATTTTCCATTTAAAAACATATTCCACCCCCTCCCCATCCCCAGTGAATAGGAAGTGAAACTAGATTATTTTGTATCCTTAAAAAATATATTATCCAGATTATCTCTGGGGAGATTTAAAGAAAGAAACCAATCTCTGAGGCAGTGAAATTCCAAAGCCTACTAATTTTACTGGGATGCTTTAAAATAAAGAGTCAATTTAACTCTTCTGATATAGCAGTGTTGTTTGGTCCTTGCTTCACCTCAGGTGCTCCTGAAAGGTACTGGAAAATAATAATCATATTCCCTTCTAGACACATATATCAGACTCTCTTCAGCAACATAATGTTAGATTACACATAAAAAGTGAGCAAGAATTTCATCTCTATTCTCTCACTTGAGCTGTTTGCAGTGAAAGTCTCCCTCAAGTGATGTCTTACCCACAGTTGCTCTTGTAGCTTCTTCCTCGACCCTGCGTCTTCTGAGCCCTACTTTGGGCCAAAGAATTTCTAAAAGCCAAATGGTTGTAAACCAATACAGGAAGAAAGATTTCTCAGCAGGACCAAGTAAACAAAACCTTCTCTTTCTAATCTGGAATCCTTCAGGGTTACTAGGAAGTCCAAGAAGAGATCCGCAGGTTGGTATCCTCTGCTTACAAAACAGGTACAGACAAGACCAGTTTCCTGCCTCTTGCCCTGCTACTAGTCCCCAGCCAGAGTCAATGTGATCCTTCTGCTGAGGCAGATGGGACTTTGAGCCCAGTCTTTGGAGTTTTGGGGATCTGGGGGTATTATTGATTTTCATCACAGCTCCCACATGCAGGCCTGGGTAGTAGTGTTATTGGGCAAATCCTGTTTCCCCTCATGCTGTACATGCAGGTTAATCCTATGACAATAGAAGGCAGTTTTAAGAAGATTGGCTCTACTGGGGATGCCTATATGCCTACAATTTTCCATCTGCAATTTTCCATTACCAGTCCTATAATCCACCAGGATGACAGGGACTCAGGTGACATGTCTGCCCATTGCAGGATCTGTTCTCTTCCCCCTGGGCTCTGGGGACTGCTACTTGCAGAAGTGTCACCCTTCCTTCCCCAATTCTACCCTCACACATGTGACAGCTGTCTTTGACCTTACTGTGCTCCTGTGGATAATAATTAGGGAACTTCACCAGGTCAGACCCTTGTGCCAGAGAGCACAACGAGAAACCAGCTCCTCTGGAAAATGTGGAGGGAATAGCAATACAGGCTAGTCTACACTCAATTAAAAATACAGGTTCTTCTTAGGTCATGGTCAATGTGGAAATAATATCAGTTGTAGGGAATCTGGGAGGAGGTTTTGAATGAGAATCCTCATGGCTTTTATGGGAGCATATGATACAAAGTTTGAAAGTAATGACCTTGGTGTTTCATATTCTGGGGTTCTGTTTGGATTTTTGCTTGGAGGAACACCTGTCTGCTGTTTTGGAACAGTGGGATAAATTTTCAGTGATTTACCATTCACCTGAAATGACAAAGAGTTTAGTTTAGCTCCTTATTCTTCCCAGAACAGAGCAACAACTTGAATTAGGGCTTCCATGTCCCGGTCCTATGCTCTATTCATGAAGCTACCAGAAGCCTTGAGGAAAAAATTGTCACATGTCATAGGTCTGCTCTGATCAGAGTTCCTCCTTCCCATTCTTAGAATTTCTGAATTGTGGTAGTTTCTTCACTGTGCCTCCTTTTACAATTTATAAGCAAGCACTGTACTCTGCAGTCAGAGAATCAAGGTTCAGTTCCAGTTGGAATTTTACTCACACAAAAAATTTAATGAGTAATCCCAAACCATGAAGAAACTCGGAGAGAACACAGCTGATGTACAGATCAAGCAGAAGCTGGAAAAAAAAAAAAAAAAAAAAAAAAAAAAGGCTTTTAACTGGCAGGTTGTGTAAAGAGAAGAGAAATTTTAACTTCCGGACTAATGCTTTAAGTTTATAGTGGTCTTGTTACAGCCTTAGGTCTATCTTTCATAGTCTGAGAGTGCAGTTACAAAATGTCTCACTACAAGCTGTAGCTTGAGGCCATTGTTTGCATTTGTTTGCCTTTGTTTCTGGTATGTTGTAAATAGCTCATTAGCTAAAGCCAAGTGCTTCCCAGACATGGGTAGAAGCTTCTAGTCTGAGCCACAATCTGGCTTGCATATCACACTACTTGCCCCCTGAGTACAGGTTGTTCCAGTCACCCCTTAAGGGCTTTCTTTACCAAAGAATGGGAGAGCAGCTGCTATGAAGCAATGCTAGATGCCTTATGCATCTCAGAATATATTTTTATTTGAGTGGAGCAGGATCAGCACTTTCTCCACACTCTTACACTCTTGCATCCAGGTTTCTCCTCCCTAATGCTGGCACATCTCTCACTTTCAGGGCATTCTTCAACCCCTCCCAGCCTTGGACACCGGGAAATGGGGCTGAAGATCCATCCCTCGGTGCCATGCCTCCAAGCCATTCCCCAGCTGAGCTCTGAGGGCTGTTCAGAGGCAGTGCCTCCAGTGCCCCCCGGCCCCTCTGACAGGCCAGCAACAAACATACTGACCATGGAAGATGGTTATGCTGTTCCTTTTCCTGAATGGGAAAACTGGTGAACTGGAAGAACTCTGTACAAAAAAAAAAAAAAATGTCTGTGTGCTTGGATGCATCTTTGGTACTCTGCCTTGTTATTCATGTTAAACAGCATGAATGACGTGTTCCTCTCTTTCATGAGTACCTTTACTTTACTGACCTTTCAAAGCTGTCTCAGTTGAGGCATTTTTTTTCCCAGAGCTGCTACTTTCTAAACTGTTTCTTCAATTTTAAAACTCCCCGTAAGGGTAAAATCATTCTTTGAGGTTTTCAGCATCCCAGGTAAGCACTATGTCATTAGGGCAATTTGCATTGCCAGCATTGTTTTACACAAATAGCAGCTACTTTGTCTTTAAAATCCATTGCAGCACTGGCTGCCACCCATTGCTAGAGCAATTGAATTACAATTAATAGCATCTCCAGCATAAGACTTACAATGTCATGATTAAGGCTAATACTTTATTTTCAAAGTTTCCTCTCCCTTATGGAGAATGGACTGAGCTGATTCTTTTTCTTCTCTCTTTAATGGATTAATCCAGATCTTTTAGGTTGATAGATATGTCCAGCTCCTTTCTGAAAAAAACCTGTCTTCACCAGGGTAGTTAGAAAATTTGAATGAAAAGAAATGTGGGTGGCCAATACTGCTTAAACTTTCCTTCTCTCTATGTGAATTAACAAAGGATAGGATTCATTTTAGGGACTGTTTACAGTGTATGTCCAATCGAGGGGGTTGTTCTGAGTTCCCTGAAAGTCACTGAATTCAAGAAATGGAAAAGAGAATGCGGTCTGTTTGCCTAAACATAAGGGTCATTTTTAGAAAGAGATGAAATGCACTCCGCCATGTGTCTTACTCATTCAGGTGATCCCTGTCCCCAAGTATGAATGAGGAGAATTGACCCTTCACGTGTCTGCTTCTGGGTTTCCTTTTAGAAAAGGTTGGTTCAGCCCCCAAAAAGAGGACACCCAATCATACTTTGACCACGAGTAAGAGTCAAGAGGAATATGTGGTGTCTAAGCTCACTGCAGCCAAAGAAAACCCAGTGCTTGATGGCTGTACCCTGCCAGTGCCCTTTGAGCCCAAGACATGCATAAGCCTGCCAGCGGGGCCCCAAGACCTTGGGGCGGCTGATCATTTCCCACAGCAGGATGCTCAGTTTCAGCAATTCAGCCAAGCCCCTAGCTCACCTGTAGGCAGCTGTGTTTAAGTGATTTAATCTTAAAATGAATGACACTCCAACTGCCCTTTGTTTTGTGCTTCATTTTGTGCTTCATGGCCTGATGCCATGGAGTTGTGCTCTTTCAAGGACATGTAGGTGGTGCTGCAATACAAGGGAACATTAATAGCAAGCAAGCTTGACTACCTCCCCGTTAGCTGTTGGGGTGCCATGTACATTAGTATTTCACATGGTTCCTGCTTGAAGTCACTGCAGTCCTGATTAGCGAGGCTGGAGAATTCCATCATATCCAGCAGAATTTCCTTTAGGCCATTTCAGCTTTGCATCACAGGGGAAAAAATGACACATCAGACATACCTCAGTACAGCTTTGCTCAAGGTAGCAATGAAAGAGGATGTAAAATAGCTCCTGGTGACAGTCCTCTCACCACGAAATGACACTCAAAGCCAGCCCTCCACCTCTGTTGCAGAGCTCAGCTTTGTCAGTGAAGTGGGGAGGTGAGGAGCTGGATTCTGGCCCTCTCCAAAGCAAGGGGAATGCCAGATTGTCTCGGCATCTCTGTCCCTATGCAGAGAGTGTGGTGATAAGGCAGGGTATCCTTCCCACATAGATGCTCTGCATGGTTTGCAAAAGATTCAGAAAATGCTGCAGTCACCGAGGAGAGAGGGGATCATGGAGAGGAGAAGGGAATGAAGGCCATCCTTCTGCCTTCTCTAAGTTTGGTTTACATTGCTTCTTTCTGGCAAATTAGCTCTTTTTGAATGGAGTGAATCTTGAATTTGAGGATATCTGTGTGTTCTTCGGGTTTTGTTCCCTACCTGTTCTTTCTATGTTACACATTGGCGATAGTTTTTTGTTGGTGGTGGTATGGTTTATTCACTGAAAACATTGATAAAATATCAAAAAACAAACAGCTTTTGTGCCCAGAAACCACTTTTTTAGGAAAAAAATGACTTTTAATTTTAAACAAAACCTTTGCCTGGGAGAATTGGTGATTAGTGAACATTTTTTTAGCATAAAAACCTGATTGTGTGGAAAAAAAAAAAAAAAAAAAAGATGGATGAACTTTGACCATTCTCACTAGTGACATCAAGCTTGTTGTGCCTGACCTCTTTCTTTGGCTACTTTATTTTCTTTAGGATGTTCAGAAAGCACAATTTATTTTTCTTACAGCTTAAGTGAAAGCATGGCAGAAGCACAGTTCAAGCAGACACATCCTTTTTTTTGTTTATCAAACACTGAAATATAAATCTTTTTCTAAGTCTCTTCAAAAGCTTTTAGGAACATCATATTTGGAAAGCTGTTCATTCCTACCTACCCTTCCTCACTTCTAGCTCCCAGAATGAAGTGGAATGTCGGAATGGGAGTGACCCGGAGTAACGACGCAACCTCGATGCGAGTATAATCGTTCTCCTTTAATGAATGTTCTAGCAAGGTATATATATGCTGAGCCTACATTATCTTCACAGTCCTTCAAGGCCTGGGTTGCTCATTGTAATTAAATCATGCCCCTTCTCATTTAAACATAGCCCCACAATTCCCCCATTTTGTTTTTGAGCAACCCAGGCCTGGTCTACTACCTTTAACACTGCAAACATTGCAATAAGCAAGGCAGTATAAGCAACAAGGTAAAAATAGGATAGTGCTTCGCCGTGATGCTGCCTCTCACTCACACAGTACAACCACACAATCATGCAAAGAGGCCTCTTGCACTTTTCATTCATACCACAGGAAAGTATCACTTAAAATAATTTGTCCATGGCTTCAGGAGGTCCTTGTTTACTTCCGTGGTGAGCGGCTGAGAGTGGAGACCCCTCCGAGGAAAATGCTCAGGGTGCACCTAGGGGTGTCCATTCCACAGTCAATCCCACAGCCGAGCAGAGAAATGATGGCGCAAGAAATGATGCTATTCTAGTTTTGTATAATTACACCAAAGAGATGCATTGTGATAAGGAGTGAGTGTGGCATTGACAATTTGTTTCATGGTTTGGTTTTTGCCCATGTAATTGAACCTTACACATGGTGTGGCTGTTACACTCCCCAGAGTATCCAATTCCTGTGGCTCTAGGGGCAATCATAGCAAGTAAATAGTCCAGTCTTTGTTATCTGCTGGGAGCCCCACCAGACATGTCGTAAATGGGTTGTTAGCACTAGCCAGGGACAGGCACATCGCTTCTTGTCCTGTCATGTTGGTGAGGGTGACCCAGATGTTGCAGCATGGTTGGATGGAGACCCAAGTCTGGCAATAACCAATGACAGCGGTCATTGTGAGGAGGAGGCCAGCCATGGCCTTACCCCCTTGCTGGTACCCATCTTGATCCGTGACCTGTGGGCTGTGCAGGACATCCCCCCTGGGCGGCCTGGGGTGTTGCTTCTGCAAGCGGCTCAGATCTCTGCTTTGGCCTGGCCCGGTCAACTTCGGCCTTTTCCACGCTCGATGGTGGGTCCGGCGGGACTCCGCATAACGTGGGGGCGGCCCGTTACCTGGCCCTTCACCGTCAATGCGCGATAGGAGTTCAGAGACTGTCGAGCATGGAACCCCAGTCATTCCTTTAACCGCAGGGAGCCCAAGGATATGTGCAAGAGTCCTGGGTTTTCTTTCAGAGTCGACAGATTTTATAGGGGCCATCCCCAGGATTAGCATTTGAGCAGCAGCACAGGCTACTTCCCTTTCTGCCATCACGGTTTCTAACATCACTAATACTGTATGCCACAACTCGCGGACAGTTTTCACTTCCTTTTCATCTTTTGAATCTCCCATTATAGTCTTTTCCCACATGGTATTCCCAAATTCTTGCCATTCCGTAACAGAGAACAGCAGGGTTGTCTCTCTAAAATGTCCCCATCGTTGTCCTAACTTGATCAATTTGATCAATTGCTTTCCCACTGTCTCGATACCTCTCTTAGAGAGTATTCCAGCAAGCAACGTTGCTGCAGCTTCCACCTCCATGGCTGCACTTTTCACTGGGAGGGGAGGTCCGTGTCTGCCCCCAGTTTGCACATGGGGAGCACTCCTCCCAGCCATTTTGCTTCCCATTCCCCTCCTCTTGCTGCTTACCGCAGTCTCGGAGAACTCAGTCGAGCTGGACTATGACAAGTAATCATCCTCTGCTACCAGATGTCGGAATAGGAGTTACCCGGAGTAACGACACAACCTCGATGCAAGTATAATCGTTCTCCTTTAATGAATGTTCTAGCAAGGTATATATATGCTACCCCTACAGCATGTGCAGACAACAACTTATAATTGGTCTAGCTTCTATGCACACATCTCTAGCACTTGGTACAACGGTGTCATCTCTCCTCCTGAACATAGTTCCGCATATTTTAGTTGTAACATCACTCAAGGTTATCAGCCCTGGGCCTACATTATCTTCACAGTCCTTCAAGGCCTGAGTTGCTCATTGTAATTAAATCATGCCCCTTCTCATTTAAACATAGCTCCACAGTGGAACACTATTGCCATCTTATAGATAAAGAAACTGAGAACTAGGGAAATGAAGCCAAAGTCGATCATAGATGTGAGTTGTCTCCAAGACCCGGACCCTGCCATGCCCTAGCTCCTACTTGCTCATGCGTGTGACATGGAGATCATCTAGGAAGCTACCAGCTCTGGTGCCACACGTGAATTCTTGTTTACACCCCCATCAATTTCCAGGTTATAGGGCACAGAGAGGGGATGCTGCTTTCAGCAGACAGCTAAAAATTGTGTCCTTAATATGCAGATGAGAAAAGAAGAAAGAATTCAATGAGTACAACAGCATCAGGACTAGACTTGGAAGGGAAGGCACACGGCAGCCTCTGCTCTCTGCCCTGCCTATGGCACATGGACAGACACACACAGCGTCAGTGAACAGTCAGCATCGTACCCTCCCAACAGCCACAGGGCATCTCTACAGGCTGCTCTCCCCATCCAGAGCAGCTCAGCTCAAGGAGTCTTTGAAGACGGATTATATGGTTTATCTTGCTTCCTCTTTTCTTCTGCCTATGCTAAGGCACTTCTGCCCTTGAAGTCACATTAGAAACAAGTTGGAGGCAGAGGGGGGAGGTTTGCCTGAGGCACAACATTGGTGCCATTGTCCAAGGCTGAACAGAGGGTTGCTGGTCTGATAAAGGATATTAGCTCTCCTTGGGAGCCTTGCTTTGAAAATAGAATGGCAGATGTGACAAACCAACCTAGCCTGAAGGTCAGCTTTAACCTCTAGTCACTATTCCTTTCTCCTGAGAACTTTTTCCTCTGCCTGGGGTAACAAAGCAATAGCTTTAGGGCACTTAACAAACACACATACTTCTCCCTGGTGTCCTGCTGTCATCCCTGAGTGACCAACAAACGAAAGGTTTCCCCCAAGTCCCTCTGCTTCCACCTCACTAGGAGCTTGACTTGTGAAGTCTCAGTCCTGAGCATGATGATCAGAAACATGAGCTGGGCCTAAAGTGCAAAAAGGGTCTCAGTCCATATACTCAGGTGGTTTTGGTGGGTTTTCTGTGGCACCAGCACAGATTGTCTGGCTGCCTGGGTTACAGCTGCAAGCATGGGCAGAGCCACAGCTGGGGACACCGCCGGAAGCATGTGGTGCTCAGGGGGTCCACTCACTCCCAGCAGCAAACTCCGTTGTTCCACATTGAAGTTCAGCTCCAAGAGACAGCCAGGCAGACTGCCCTCCAGCATTGTCCCAGCACACCCGGAGGCATCTGCCAGGCCCCTGGCAAATGGAGGTGGACCCATCAGGGAACGTGCTGCGCTGACAGCCACTGCCACGCTTCCTCTGTGTCAGCAATATCAATGTAACCTTGGCCTCAAGCAGCTAAGGACCATCGTAAGCTTTCCCGTCTACTGTTCAAATTGCAAGGGATGTATCTATCTATTGAGAAGAAAAATACCACTTAGCAAAAGGGCATTTTCTGGCAGATACAACTTTTCCCTCCAGCTACAGGGAAAATGTCACATGATAAATGGTAATCATGCTGTTTAATACACTGCTGAGAGATGCTGGGAATGATGAGCAAAGAGTAGAGCATTTGCAGAGCAGCTTGTGTTTCCTTTAGGCCTGTGCTTTAAGAGGCTGTGAGAGCATCTTGTAGGATTAATCCTTCTGGGGGGGCTGTCCAGCTGGAACTTCCAGAGGAAAGCTGCTAGGACTGCAGAGGTCTGGATCTCACAACTGATGTCCTGCTGCCCCTGTGCTAACATTGCATTCAGCCTGGAGGAGGGAGGATAAAGCTAAGAAGCTAAGAAGATTTAGCCTGATTCAGGAGAACATGGTGTTTTATGCCTGCAGCATTGGCAGGAGTGATTAGGTTGGGTCATTAGCAAGCCCCAGATTGTTTGATTACCCTACGCAGACTGTGCAAAGGAAACAAACCAGGAGGAAATTGGTCCACAGGGGCTCTGAGATTCTTCTATTGATGTTTCTGGTTTTATTATTTGTGTATTGTGCTTAGTGGAAGGTTTAAAAGCAGCCAAGTGGGAAACATTGGTTTCAGAAGCAGGACTGAATCCAGCTGTATTTAATACATGTGTCCATAGTATGAAATTTGGTAATGCTGAGCTAATGGGAAATACGGGGAGATGGGAGGAAAAGGTGCTTGGTGCCGTGAATGTCACCCCAAGGGGCACCTTCCTTCTCTCTCCATAAAGCTTAACATTTTCTGTCTATGTGATGGTCTAGATCCAGCATAGCTCCAATCCAGTACTTGTCCAGAAGTTTCCTGAGTGGTTAGAGCCAATGTAAGCAAAGCATTTCAGATGACAGTTATCAGATATCAGGAATAAAACAAAAGGGAAAAAAAAAAAAAAAAAGACTTTCAATCAGGATGAACCATTGGAAACCAAAACAATCACATTCTGTGGCATTGTCTAAAACAACAAGCATTGGATCTTCCCACTCTAGAAACAGGAAATGAACAAAGTTCATTTTGTTTTGGACAGTACCATCATGTGGATTGTTCAGTGTTAACATAGGAACAATTGAGGCTTTTATTTTGCTGAGCTACAATGAGCCCTATTATCCTTTTGTAAAGGAACTGAATTTAATCACAACTGACAGACCTGCTGGGCATAATGGGTCCCAATATCCCATTACATTTTCAATTTACATGTATTACCTTTCCCTGGAAAAGTTCCCTGCACTTCTGCCCATTGAATTAAATGGCTATTATGAAAACAGAGCAGGACATTTTAGTGATCTGGATGTTTGATTTTACCCTGGGAGGCAATTAGTACTAATAAGTCCTGTAGCCAATACCTGTCTCAGATTTGTCTCAAAAGTGGAGCATATAAAAGGCCTCAAGTGGAGAAGTGGGACAGAAGTTTCATGTGCCAATTCCCCTTCCACCAAAAGCATCAGTAATGAAGGACATAAGAGCTGGGTCTGTGTGCAGAACACAGAGTCCAATTCTGGAATTTTTAATTTAACTTGCCTGCAGTTAATTCCAAGTGAGGAGGAAGCATTCAGAAGCAATGCTGGTGTTGCCTGCACCTTGCTACACAAATGCCATCCAAAACATACTTGGGAGATAACGATGTTAACATGATAAACAATTAAAGCAGAAGGAAAAAGGCAGGCATTTAAAGGCTCAACCTAAGTAGAGGAAACACATTGTAGACCAGATTTGAAAGGAGATGAAGACTTGATCCTGTAATCTATATTGATTAAGGCATTTCCAATATGCTCATCACCAGCAGTGAAAGGCAGAGTAAAGTCATTAATCACACGCGGCTCTGCCTAAGGGCTCAGTCAATCCCCTCCTCCCTAGGCACGGTATTCATATGCAGAAAGACACGGAGCTTGGGAAACATTTTAGAGACCAAGTACATGTTTTACAGGCAAGATCACAAGCCCTTTGATTATAGGCACTAGGGTTTAACAGCTGAGGCCTTCCCAGCCTGATGCTTAGCACAGAGGTATAGTGAGGGACATGAAAAGAGTGAGTTAGGTGCGTGTGTTGATCTTCTCCAGGGTAGGAAGGCTCTGCAGGAGTATCTGGATAGGCTGGACCGATGGGCTGAGGTCAACTGCATGAAGTTCAACAAGGCCAAGTGCCGGGTCCTGCACCTGGGGCTCAACAACCCCAAGCAGAGCTACAGGCTGGGAGATGAGTGGTTGGAGAGCTGCCAGGCAGAGAAGGACCTGGGCATGATGGTTGATAGTCAGCTGAATATGAGCCAGCAGTGTGCTCAGGTGGCCAAGAAGGCCAACAGCATCCTGGTTTGTATCAGAAACAGTGTGACCAGCAGGGCTAGGGAGGTGATCATCCCCCTGTACTTGGCTCTGGTGAGGCCGCACCTCGAATACTGTATTCAGTTTTGGGCCCCTCGCTACAAGAAGGACATCGAGGTGCTTGAGCGAGTCCAGAGAAGGACGACGAAGCTGGTGAGGGGCCTGGAGAACAAGTCCCACGAGGAGCGGCTGAGGGAGCTGGGATTGTTCAGCCTGGAGAAAAGGAGGCTCAGGGGTGACCTTATCGCTCTCTATAGGTACCTCAAAGGAGGCTGTAGCAAGGTGGGGGTTGGTCTGTTCTCCCATGTGCCTGGTGACAGGACAAGGTGGAATGGGCTAAAGTTGTGCCAGGGGAGTTTTAGGTTGGATGTTAGGAAGAACTTCTTTACCGAAAGGGTTGTTAGACATCGGAATGGGCTGCCCAGGAAAGTGGTGTAGTCACCATCTCTGGAGGTCTTTAAAAGACGTTTAGATGTAGAACTTAGTGATATGGTTTAGTGGAGGACTGTTAGTGTTAGGTCAGAGGTTGGACTCGATGATCTTGAGGTCTCTTCCAACCTAGAAATTCTGTGATTCTGTGAGCACAGGGATCTGCCATAAGGATGGGTGCTGCCAGGAGAGGGATGAAGGAGGAGGGTGGTGATGAGCAGGGGGAACACAGAGGAGGAGCTGGAGCTGGAACCAGGCCATGGTGTTTAAAACAAGAGCTTGCACCCAGCACTTGCACACACTTCTTCCTACTTTTTTTTTATTAAACACTAAAGATGTTTACCCAGAAACAGCTACTGAGCTCCTGAGAAGCTGATATGTGGCAACAGGGTCTGAAATTAGAGAATCCATCTCTGCCATCTTAAAGCTGGTTTTACCTCCATGAGAAATGACAGCCTTATGAGGCATGTGATAGCTGTGAGCAGCTCATGGGAAGGGTTCTGCTTGGAAACAATACTGTCCACTGCACTACATTTAACAGATGAAAATATTCCTGTATTTTTTATTACTATGGGCATCTGTTCCAGAGGCTTATTCATCACCTGCAGTTGTTATAATCTCTGTAGCTTCTAAATGCAATATCACACCAGGGACATAAGGAATAAAGACCTTATTTTCATGCAAATATGGCTAGCAAGAAGAACAGCAATCAGAAGGAAGAAAACTGGAAGGAATAGGTGAATATTTTTCAGTGTAATATTTCCCAAATCTCCCTGCAGGACCTACCTTGATTGGTACATAGCACTGGGAGAAGTATGAAATAAAATAAAGATGGTGGATGTGTCTGTAGTTTCATACCCAGTTATACAACTGCAGGAACTGAAGCACAGAGGTGTAAAATGCTTGGTCCAGAGAAGCTTTTTTACTGTTCCACATCAGGTCTGCTAATATGGCAAAATAGCAACAGAGCAGGTGCACATGGAGTAAAAGTCAGGTTATGCTAGAGGATCCTGCACTGTCTTGCTCTGTGGGATTCTGTCTTTCCTAGGACATTTTCCAAAGACTGTTTTTGAGTGTGTTTATTGGTTTTTGTAATGTCTCCTTTAAGGAGTGTGCCAAGAGATCAGTTTTTAATATGCTCTAAAATTCCTCAAGATTTTTCTTTGCAAGTATTACAAATGAAATTAGCTTTCAACTTACATAGGGGAGGTGAGAGGCAAGAGCAGATAGTTGGGCTGGCAGCATAGTGGGGCTTCTCCACCTAATATGAAAGAGGAGTACTGACTGCAGTCCAAGAAAAGTGGCCACACACAGATACAGGGGGCATGGAGCCACCCCTGCTCCTTGCACTCAAGCTCTGCTTACTCTCCTCTTCCTAGGAAAGGTTTCTGTGAAGTGTTCTCAGTATCTTGCAAATTGATGCAGAAAGCAATTCATAGGTTCATCTATACTGATGTTGCAGATATCTATGAAAGACAGCACAGACAGTATTTTCATGATACTTAATGTAAGTCATCTCCCTCCTTCCCTTTCTGAAAAGTGTAACTGAGTTCTCCTGGAAGCAAGAGAAAGCAAAGGAATGAAAATAAATCGAGAGCCTTGGAGAAAGCCCACAGCTTGCTCCAGTCACCACTCCAGTTACCAGCCTTATGGTGCATGGGATGAGCGAGTTCCTCTCAGTTCTGCTTCTGGACTCACTAGAAATCACAGAATCAAAGTATCCCAAGTTGGAAGGGACCCGCATGGATCATCAAGTCCATCTCCAGGCATGGGGCTATGTGAGGAGCCCCCCAGCACCTTCTGATGAAATGACCTTAAATCATTGACCTTAGGAAATGAGGAATTCCTCCATGAATGCAGCTTGATTTGCTCACTCAAACAGGTATTTCCACACACTCCTACACCCACAGTGGTTGCTGACACAGACTCACAACCACACTATACTGCATTTACAAGTATTCATAGAATCATAGAATCATAGAATATCCTGAGTTGGAAGGGACCCTTAAGGATCATCAAGTCCAACTCTTGACACCGCACAGGTCTACCCAGAAGTTCAGACCATGTGACTAAGTGCATGGTCCAATCTCTTCTTAAACTCAGTCAGGCTCGGTGCAGTGACCACTTCCCTGGGGAGTCTGTTCCAGTGTGCAACCACTCTCTCTGTGAAGAACCCCCTCCTGATGTCAAGCCTAAACTTCCCCTGCCTCAGCTTAACCCCGTTCCCGTGGGTCCTGTCGCTGGTGTTAATGGAGAAAAGGTCTCGTGCCTCTCGACACCCTCTTACGAGGAAGTTGTAGACTGCGATGAGGTCTCCCCTCAGCCTCCTCTTCTCCAGGCTGAACAGGCCCAGTGCCCTCAGCCGTTCCTCGTACGTCTTCCCCTCCAGGCCTTTCACCATCTTCGTAGCCCTCCTCTGGACACTCTCCAACAGTTTCACGTCCTTTTTATACTGTGGTGCCCAGAACTGCACACAGTACTCGAGGTGAGGTCGCACCAGCGCAGAGTAGAGCGGGACAATCACCTCCCTCGACCTACTAGCGATGCCGTGCTTGATGCACCCCAGGACACGGTTGGCCCTCCTGGCTGCCAGGGCACACTGCTGGCTCATATTCAACTTGCTGTCTACCAGGACCCCCAGATCCCTCTCTTCTAGGCTGCTCTCCAGCGTCTCATCGCCCAGTCTGTACGTGCAGCCAGGGTTTCCCCGTCCCAGGTGGAGGACCCGGCACTTACTCTTATTGAACTTCATGCGGTTGGTGATCGCGCAGCTCTCCAACCTATCCAGATCCCTCTGCAAGGCCTTTCCACCCTCATCCGAGTCCACAGCTCCTCCAAGTTTGGTGTCATCAGCAAACTTGCTCAAAGTACCTTCTATTCCTACATCCAGATCGTTTATAAAAATATTGAAAAGTACCGGCCCTAAAATGGAGCCTTGAGGGACCCCACTGGTGACCGCCCGCCAGCCTGACACAGCCCCATTCACCATAACCCTTTGGGCCCTGCCCGTTAGCCAATTGCTCACCCATCGGATGATGTTTTTATTTAGCTGTATGGTGGACATTTTGTCCAGTAGGATCCTATGGGAAACCGTGTCAAAAGCCTTGCTGAAGTCCAAAAAAATCACATCAGCTGGTTTCCCTTGGTCCACCATACGGGTGATCTTATCATAAAAGGAAATCAGGTTAGTTAGGCAGGACCTACCCTTCACAAACCCATGCTGGCTGGGACCAATGACTGCTTTGTCCCCCAGGTGCGCCTCAATAAGTTCGAGAACCATCTTCTCCATGATTTTACCAGGCACTGACGTGAGACTGACAGGCCTGTAATTGCTAGGGTCTTCTTTCTGACCCTTCTTGAAAATCGGCACAACATTTGCCAGCTTCCAGTCTACTGGGACCTCTCCAGACTCCCAGGATAGTTGAAAAACAATTGAGAGAGGTTCCGCGATGACGTCCGCCAGCTCTTTCAGCACCCGGGGATGAATCCCATCCGGACCCATGGACTTGTAGGGATCCAGGTGGAGTAGCAAATCCCGCACACGTTCAGGGTCAGTTGGGAGGTTGTCATCCCCACCGTCCCGGTCCTCCAGCTCAGGGCACCCTGGGTCCCGAAGCCCATCATCGGCATTGAAGACAGAGGCAAAGAAGGTGTTAAGCGTCTCTGCTTTGCCTATGTCATTGTCTGTGAGGAGACCTTCCCTATCAAGGAGCGGCCCTATGTATTCTTTAGTTCTCCTTTTTCCATTCACATATCTAAAAAAACCCTTTTTATTATCTCTCACAGACACAGCCAGCTTCAACTCTAGGTGTGCTTTAGCCACACAAATTTTCTTCCTACAAACACGAACAGCATCCCTGTATTCTTTCCATGTCACCTGGCCCTCTTTCCAGCAGCGAAAGACTCTCTGTTTCCACCTAATCTCCATTAGAATGTTCCTGGTCAGCCACGCCGGCCTCCTGCCCCGCCTGCCTGACTTGCGATATTTAGGAACTGCCTGTTCTTGTGCTTCTAGGAGGCATCGCTTAAAGAATGACCAGCACTGGTGGACATCGAGGCCTTCAAGAGCAGCTTCCCAGGGGACCTTGCTGACTAGTTCCCTGAGCAGCCTGAAGTCCGCCTTCCCCATATCTAGGGATAAGGTTTTGGTGGCACTTTTCCTTCTGTCGCCGTAAATTTTGAACTCAACCACTTCATGGTCGCTATGACCGAGGCGGCCACCAATCACCACATCTCCCACCAGGCCCTCTCTGTTTTCTAGCAATAGGTCTAGGAGGGCACCTTTCCTAGTTGGCTCCGTTAGCACCTGCACCAAGAAGTTATCATCTAGGTGCTTCATGAACCTCCTGGACTTGCTCGTGTCTGCCGTGTGGCACTCCCAGTTAACGTCTGGCAAGTTGAAGTCCCCCATAAGGACAAGGGGAGTTAATCTCGAGGCCTCTCTTAGTTCTGTAAAGAATAATTTATCGGCGCTATCGTCCTGGCCAGGTGGTCTGTAATAGACTCCCACAACTACATCCCCTTTATTCGTTCGTCCCTTGATCCTTACCCAGAGGCTCTCAACTTTGCCATCGCCGACCTGAAGTTCCACACAGTCCAGCCCCTGCTTCACATACATCGCCACCCCACCACCTCGCCTTCCCTGCCTGTCCCTCCTGAAGAGCCTGTAACCATCTATCGCAACACCCCAGTCACAGGACTCATCCCACCAGGTTTCGCTTATGCCGATGATGTCGTAGTTGCGGGACTGGGCCAGTACTTCTAGCTCATCCATTTTATTCCTCATACTGCGTGCGTTTGTGTAGAAACATTTCAGGTGTGTCTCCTTACACTCAGCACCTTGTGGATCTAACCGAAGGACCTCACTGGCACACAGCCCCTCTGATTCTAGCGTACCATCCCTTAGGTCTTCACCGGCGTGCCTGGTTTTAGCCCCTTCCCCCTTCAACTCTAGTTTAAAGCCCTATCTATCAGCCCTGCCAACTCCTGACCAAAGATCCTTACCCCTCTCCGAGAGAGGCGCATCCCATCCGGTGCCATCAGGCCCGGTGTAGCATAGACCTTCCCATGATCAAAGAACCCAAAGTTCTGCCGGTCACACCAGTCTCGAAGCCACAAGTTTAGGTGAACAGCACACCTTTCAGCTTCGATCCCCCCTATCGGAAGGACAGAGGCAAACACAACCTGCGCGCCTGATCCTCTAAGTAGTCGCCCCAAATCCCTAAAGTCTCTTTTGATCGCCTTCAGACTTCTCTTTGCTACTTCATCGCTACCAGCCTGAAAGACCAGTAGCGGGTAGTAGTCAGTGGGCCGTACCAGGCGCTTGACTTTCTTGGCAACGTCCCTGACCCTGGCCCCAGGGAGGCAGCAGACTTCCCTACGGGTAGGGTCAGGCCGACAAATAGGGCCCTCTGTTCCCCTAAGGATAGAGTCTCCCACAACGATCACTCTCCTGTCTTTCTTGGTGGAGGCAGTCCCGATGCGTGGAGTCGACCTCCTTGCCCTAGGCATCCTCCTGGGAACACTTTCTATCTCTTCCTCAGTTGCCGGTCTCTCAATCTCCAGGGCCTCAAACCTGTTCTGTAAGGGCACCTGGGAAGGTGGGGCCGGAAGGGGAGGGCATCGCCTGCGATGTCGAGCAGGGACCTGTCTCCATTCCTCCTCAACTCCCAGATCCCCTCCCTCTGCCCGACAGCGACAGGGCAGGGGGTCCACCCCCATTTGGGGTGTCTCACCCCGGTACCTCTCCTCGAGGCTCTGCAGGGAGTTACTCCACAAGTCTATCTCCCGCTCACACTCCCTGATATCCCTCAACCTCTCCACCTCCTCCTTGAGCTCTGCCACCATGCGGACCAGATCGTCCACCTGCTCGCACCTCACGCACGCAGCGTCTCTGCCTCCCGCCGATGGCAGCAGCAGGCTCTGACACTCCCTGCATCCCGTGACCTGAACCGCTGCATTCTTTAACGGGTAGTCGGTCTGGGTGTATACCGACTTCCTGGAGAGAGCACCGTGCCTGGTGGAGACTATTATCGCCTCGCTATCGGCTGTCGTTAAGAGGTGTTCGTGTGGGCAGGGGGTTGCTCTCCGCCCTGCCTGCTCGAACTGCCGCGCTAACTGCCTCGCCACGCCCTGTTCGCCGCGCTCCTGGTCGCTCGCGCTCCCTAGGGGCTGCTTTTTGAACGGCCGGGGAGGGGGCGCTGCTGGCTCCGCCTTCGCCTCGTCAGCCTCCCTCACGAGGGCTGCCGGGTCCTGGCGGCTCCCTCGAGTAGGCTCGATGCCGGAAAGTTAGCCCTGCCTGGCCCGATCCCCCGCTCCGCTGCAGAACGCGTCTGCCCCGGAGCCGATCGCCTCGGCAAATATTGCCAGGCTGTTTATTAATCTGAGACTTTGCTACCAGTATTTCTATAAAATCTGCTTGTGTATGCCTAGAATTTATTTATTTATTGTCTTCAGCTCTGTGTATAAGCAAAGTGATTTCTTTGAAGGCTGTATAGATTTTCTCTTGTGCTTTTTAATTTATTTATTTATTTTTTTTTTCTGTCTGTACTGAACTTGAAGGCTTTGGGAGGGAGGGAGAGAGATTTCTTAGATTTAAAAAAAAAATCCTGGGGATATTTACGTACTAATAAGTGTGTTCTGAAAGACAGACATACCCATATATTTTCAGCTGTAGATGAGAAAAATCATCTACAAACAAAAGCAGTACAGGAGAGGCAAGTAGGACAGTTGGTATGGAGAGAAAACAGAGCGTTTTGCTGTGGTTTTGCTGCTGATGTTTAGGAAAACTCTTTTTCAGGTTTATTCAGTCATTCCCTTCTAAACAAGATTATCATATCTTTTCCTCAGGAAGACTTCTGCGATGGGATGATTTCAGGCAAAGGTGTCTCTCTTTGTCTGAGGCTCAGCCGGCTTTAAACTGATAGTTTGTGTCTGTGGTTGCTTTGTCATTGCAAACATATTTGGGAGCTGGGTACTTAAATTCAAAGCCCAATCTAATCTGTGCTAGGCTGAGGAAGAAAACATTGACTCTGTTGCAACTGATGGTCTCTCATGTGACCAGGGAGGCACTCGTGGCATGGATAATAAAGTTAATGGGGATTTTGCCCTGGCTTTGCAGGGCTGGGCTGGTTTGGATGCTTTTCTCCCCCACCTCTGGGTATGTGCTCTTTCCCTGCTTGTCTCAAGCACAGATTGTCTGGGTTTTGTCAGCCTCTGAGACCATCCCCAGGCTCCTTCCCATCATCTCTCATTCCCTGCAGATGTCAGTGCTCTCTGGAGACCTGTCCACAACACCCCATCACCCATCCGTCAGCTTTCCAGTCACGGGTGGTTTTGCTGCCCCCATGCTGCTCCTTACGCAGGATAGGAACTCTGCAGTACTGTGAGAGCCTCCCCAAAACCTTCCTCTCCTGAAATCCTTCTCCTGGAATCTGTGAAATGACTCAACAGCAGTTGCTGCCCTGCTTTGCAGCTCTGCCATTGTGCGTGCTCGCTGTTCTCCGTTCGCCGTAGCTAGCTGTTGGCCTTGGTGCAAAGTCCCATCCTTTCTGTGGAAAGTCCCATCCTTTCCTTGTTCTGTGTTTTGTACCACACCTGGCACAGGTCTTGATCATATACATAACTAGAAGCTATAACTACAGCTCCTAGCTACAAGTTGTTTTTTTCTGGCTCTGCGGAAGCTCAGAGTCCCACTGCTTTGGGCTTCATTCTTTTTGAGAATAGACTGTCTGTGGCGTGCTGGTCCAGCGCCCGCTCAGGTATTGATTACAAGGCTCTTCTCTATTGGATTTCTCTCCAGGCAAACAAATGAATTAGATGCTCTATCAAAACAACAGAGCCCAACAGCAAATATAGTATACGTGGGCAAAGGTCTTTCTCTGTTGTTTTGTAGCAAGCAAACAAAACTGTGAATCTTTTGTGCTTATTCAAAAAACAAAAGTCCCGGATTCATTTTGTATGTAGTAGTCTGTGGTTTCATTTTGTGGTTTTGTCCTTTTGTGGTTGCTAAAACTTGTCTACATCAGTCAGAGAAGTGACACAGGTATTAAGAAGGAAAACTCCTCTCCAGTTTGGGAAACAGAGTCACAGAGGGTGGAGGAAGATGCTTTCTTTCCTCCAATTACCTGTAAAGTGAACTGAAATGGCTAGAACAGTCGCAGCCTCCCAGTTCTACTGACTGATGCAAGACCAAAGTCTAGGCTGATCTGGAAGAGAAACTTCAACCCAAATCCCAATGTAACAAAGAGAGGGAGATCCTGTGATCCTTTGCCAACCTCATGCTGTAAAGCCCACAAACTGTAATTCCCTTATGCCCACATCTCGTCTTTCATCACAGTGAAGTTCATTTTTTTTTTTTCCACTTGTGAAGACATTTCAACAGAAAGCAGAATTTTCTGTGGAGCTGTTTTCTGATGAAATGTTTCCACTGAAATCCAGGATGAAAAAGTTCCTTTCTCACCCAAGCAAAGGTGTAGGTTTCAAATGACTAAAATTAAACCTCTACACTTTTACCTTCTGCTGCATTTTTCCATTGTCAGTTGTCAAAAAATACTTTTCTGTCCATCGGAATGTCAAAAAAATCCCAATTTCTGAAGAGAAAAACCACATAAAATGACATTTTACAGACGGAGTTCAGTAGCACCTCTGTGAGTTCTCATCGACCATTCACCAGTTTCCTTCTCAGCATGGATAAAGCCGCCAAACTCACTCAAGAGAAAGAGGCTCCTTCCCGCTGCTTTTTTGGCTTTTATAGGCAGCCTGGGAAAGATTTTCATGTTCCCAAAAGGAAAGATGCAGCAGCAGGCTAAGCCAGTAAAGCATTTTCTCCTGTTCCAGGAAGGGTGGAAGCAAACTCCTCTGGGTTGCTCACTGCTGAGGGCCAGGGGCACTAAGAGCCTCCTGCAGCTGAAGCAGAGCAGTGACTTTGCAGAACCAAGAGTAACTCCGAGGCTTTGCAGGGGCAAGCACCGCTGCCCCTGGAAGATCTGCACAAAGCTTCTCTGTCCTGCTGGTAGTGACGGGCCCCGGGACTGCTGAGTACAGAAGCCTGCTCAGGGTGAAATGTCACCCACCAAGTGTGTCAGACAGGTGGGACAAATCCCCCTGCTTGGGGAAGCAGAGGGGACTGGGAGCTTGGAATACATCGGGAAGAGAAGTGATCTGTAAGTGATTAGGACAAATCCTAATACAACTGTATTTCTGTCTCCTGACAGCTAATTATTGCAGAGCTTCATAGCCAAGGCTTTGCTGTGATAGTGGCATTGTTTAATGAATCTCCATTTGTTTTCTCATCATAAATATTTAAAGTACCTTCTATTCTCTATATGGCTTTTTGCCATCATAAAGGGACTGCTCACAGAGACCAGGGTGAATTCTCTCTTCTTTGAGGGGAGAAATAATTGCCTATGTGGCAGACGTGTGGAAGAATGGGCTGACTGAAAGGGAAAAAAGGAAACAACAGATGTTGTTTAGGAAGACATTGTTGGGCAAAATGCCTCCAGTATTGAAGGCTCCAGGCAATATGGTCAGGGACAACTTCAGGTTGTGGCTTCTTGTCTTGTTCCTAGTGCCACGGACAATTGAGCAAAAACCTGGAAGCCCTGGAAATACTTCTCTCATGCTTGGTGTTTTTTCTCCAGTCTTTCAGCTGCCTATTCAAGGTATGTGCATGGTATGTGCAAGGCATGTGGGCTGCAGAGAGGAAACTGCAGTTTCTAAGGAGCCTTGTTCTCTCCTAGGGCTTGGAAAGCGTCCCACCTGCCCCATGCCCACCCCACGGATTGGAGAGACTCTTGTTCTTCTGACAGTGGTTGACATATTCCTCTGGAAAGGCTGCATCTCTGTAGCAATGCTCTTTGGAAAAAGGAAACATGCTCTGTAAAAATGATGTCTCCCAGGCAATGCTGTTTGAAGGGGAGAAACCTGTGCCTTGCTTGGAACAAAGAAGCCCAGGGCATGAGAATGGGAAAGCAGCACTGACCCTGGGCACTCAGAAAACGTCTCTGTGACCCTGACTGCTCCAAGAATGATGCGGTATCCACTGCTCAGTCCTGCATATGCCATGGCCTGTGAGAAGCATCCAGGAGGAAAATCCTGACCTGAAGATAGTTAAAAAAACTCATACACATATGAAACACATACATACCAGTGTGAAACACGTACACACACACGGTAAAATGAGGAATTAGAGTAAGAGGAGCCCAATTCCTAGGACACGTGCTTTCCCCAGAAGCAAGAATCAAAAATCTAAATTTCTTTATCACTATCTGAGGAATGAAGAATTTGAACCAGTCAAAAAAATGGGTCTTCAAGCTGTTTGTTTCCATTTGACCTTTAAAAAACATTTGTAGTGTAACCAAGTTACATTTCTAAGCTAGAAGTTATTCCAAACAAAAAATACTGCTTTTGCTGAAGATGACAAAATGGGCTTTCAACAGTATTTCAACAATTAGGAGATTCATCGAATTGATCCTTTCTCACTGATGTTTTTGACTTCAAGAAATTGGCATTGTCTGAGGAAGAGACATTTTGCTAGCGAGAAAGCCAGACTTAGAGTTTTACAAACAACCTTGTATGGCTGATCTGTTGGATGGAATAATAGAAAGGGCAGTTGACCGAAGAGGATGGTGGCACGGTCTCTGCTATGAATCCTTCATCCATCTGGGCAGGAAGCACTGGGTTCATGCCACGTAAATTGTTACCTCTTATCTAAAGATAAGAGGTCACTAAATTCTCTTAATGGTATGGTGCACCCCATTCATCTCCCCATGCTGATGTGGAGACCCAGGGGCACTGATGTGCCTCTGAGTGCTGTCTGTGCACTAGAGCACATTTTCTTCTCACTCTCCCAGGCTCCGTCTGTTGACACTAATGCATTACTGACATATTTCCTCCTAAATTTCACTGACTGTCGCTTTATCCATTAATCAGTAATTATTTTTTTATAAAATGTGCATGAGCAGCATCCTAATTTATACTCTGAGACAATGCTCATCTCTCCATCTACCAGTCTGACCTCTTAGCTTTCCATGTACCCTTTGGAGCCCTTGGCTCTACCCATTCTGCTTGGTGTCTGCCCCTCAGATTGCTGGGCATGCTGGTGTGCAGGCCCTGAAGGAGGACAAGGTGTTCAGAGCCTCCCCAGTGAGGCTGCAGGAAACACCCCAAAGGGAGGAGAGGCCAACCTCCAGCAGGGCTTTGGTGGACTCTGGATGTTTGGCCAGGGCTGCGTGCTGAGCCAAGGGAACGGCTGCCTGAACTCCTCCTTCTAGAGGTGTGCAGAGAAGACACACACCTCTCTGCTCACTGCTGTCTTTCTTCCTGTTAGCAGCCTTCCAGGCTCTGCATCCTTTTCCCCTCTCTTCTCCAAATCCCCTTCATTTCTCCAGTCTTCTTCCAGAGGCAAAGACTGATAACCTCAGAAGAGTGATGCTGCCCAGCTAGCAACCAGCACAAGAGTTTACATGCCCATTTCCTAGGCTGAATTTTCTAAATTTTTAAGGATTTCTGTATAGCTGGGTACATCTCTTGAACCTGCCTTTTACCACTTTCCAGTCCTCATCAGACCAGCTCTCCTGTTTGCACTGGCCCATTAGAGTCTCTCTGTGCTTGTGCCCATATTGTGGCATACTCAGGAGATTTATTTCTTTTTCCCCTAACAGTGTATTTAAACTCACCACCTTGGGTTTCTGACTACTCCCATCTATTTGCACCAGCTTGAGCTGCTGATCTTTTTTTTTTTTTTTTTTTTTTTTTTTTTTTTTTTTTTTTTTTTTTT
>CM021757.1:1460612-1490777 GCA_011075105.1 Heteronetta atricapilla | reverse complement strand
TTTTTTTTTTTTTTTTTTTTTTTTTTTTTTTTTTTTTTTTTTTTTTTGTAGGTCTCTGAGCAGAGTATGGGTTTCTTGTACAAAGTGAAGTAAGTGCAGGGCAAGCAAGCTCACTGCAGGAGAAATTAGTGTTATATCCAAACTCCCTTCTCACAGAAAAGATGTGGACAGAAATGTTGCTCTGTATACCCAGGACCATCTGGCTGAAGCAGGAGAGCAGGACTGCAGACCACCAGCAGAGTGGGCCTAAGTGGAGAGATGAGGCATTGTTGAGATCCACTGGGACCTAGACAGGCTGGAGAATTAGGTGGGGAGAAATTTAATGAAATACAACAAGAGCAAGTATAGAGTCCTGCATCTGGGCAAGACCAGCTCCAGGCACCAGTATCAGTTAGGGACTGCCCTGCTAGAGAGCAGCAAAGGACCTGGGTGTCCTGATGGACAGCCGGATGACCATGAGCCATCACTGTGCCCTTGGGGCCAAGAAGGCCAATGGCATCCTGGGGTGTATCAGAAGGGCTGTGGTTAGTAGGCCAAGACAGGTTCTCCTACCCCTCTACTCTGTCCTGGTGAGACCTCATCTGGAATATTGCATCCAGTCCTGGTTCAAGGACAGGGAACTGCTTGAGAGAGTCCAGCATAGAGCCACAAGGATAATTAAGGGAGTACATCTCTCTTATGAGGGAAGGCTGAGGGAGATGGGTCTCTTTAGCTTGGAGAAGAGGAGACTGAGTGGTGACTTTATTAATGTTTATAAATACGTAAAGGGAGAGTGTCAGGAGGATGGAGCCAGGCTCTTCTCAGTGACACCCAATGATAGGACAAGGGGCAATGGGTGCAAGCTGGAACATAGGAGGCTCCAGTTAAATATGACACGCATTTTTTTCATGGTGAGGGTGACAGAACACTGGAAGAGGCTTCCCGGGGGACTGTGGAGTCTCCTTCTCTGGAGACATTCAAAACCCACCTGGACACGTTCCTGTGTGACCTGATCTGGGTGCTCCTGCTCCGGCAGGGGAATTAGACTAGATGATCTTTCCAGGTCCCTTCCAATCCCTGCCATTCTTTGATTCTGTGATTTGTGGGCTGCAAAGAAGGAGCTTTGGGTATAGGCCTGAAAAATCTGTCTCAAGGCTGACAAATGGGATGACAACCCTCTCAGGCATTTGCTTTATTGCTGCTATTAGTTATTTTAGAAAAAGCATTGTGATCTGCCATTTCTCTCATGCATTATTCAATATGCTTGTTCATTTCTGTCCCATACACATGTTTTCACACCCCCAAATAGACCTAAGCATGTATATATACATACACAGAGACAAATAAATGGTCCTCTAGAATGCTTTCAGGAGAAGGTTGGGTCAGCAAGCCCCAGTGGTGTATATAGCCCTCTGCATATAACATATATATATTATATCCCTCTGTTTCCACTGTGCTTTGCCAGTGTGTAGGAGTTTAGCAGGTCCATACAGAGGGGTGGTTTTACTCTGATGCTGCCACAGTTGTGGACCAGAGGGAACATGAGATCAGAGCAATGATCTGACTGCTGTAGGCACTGCCCCAAGAGTGGACAGCAGTAATTTGGAGCAAGGGTGAGGACCTACACCTTACAAGCCACTGGATCAGTGGTATGACACACCTGACCTGTTGGCCTTTTTCTCACATCCTCTTTCCAGGGCTGTGTAGCTCACTCTCTGCTTCTTGCTTTGGCATCTGGTGTGGGATAGAGGTGCATGTGGATGTCAGGTCACACGGCTGGAAAGCTCTGTCTAGAGAGGAGCACAAGAGCTTCTGACATACAGAGGTCAGTCTGGTGAGAAGTTACATCTTCTCCTAGTCCTCATGAGTGGATGATGTGGTGCTCAAGAACCATGCTACATTTCAGCCATCCCTGCAACACAGGCAGAAAACATGTGAGGGCAATGTGACTAAGGACCCATCCCTCTGCACCACCAGGCACTGTCCCACACTGTCCTGCAGGAACTAGAACACTTCATCAAAAATAAATAGATGGAAGACACTGGCAGCCAGTGGTACAAAGCAAAGCCCCCCCCTCTCCTCCTCCTGGCATAGTGGTGTGTGACTGATGCTCTGCTGTTCTGCTGCTGCTGTCAGGTCTCCCAGGGGAAAATGGGTTCTTATTCGCTGTGTGATTCTCGAGGGTTGTTTCCGCTGCAAGCAAAAGCAAGTAGATCGGAGATGAGCTGACAGCAATGACAGCTGAGCTGAAGAGCAGAAGTGAGAGTGAACATCTTTGGAAGTAGGAACTGCTAGAGGAATAATCAGAGCTGAGGATAAAAGCTTGGAAGTACCCTAGAGTCAAGGAAAGATCACACTCAACCTTAAAAAGTGGTGTCTTTCTGCAACGACACTATGCTGTAGCACAAAATCACCTGGGAGGGAGCATGTGCAGGAACACGCTGTCAGGATGGGCTCCGAGGGGCCAGTACCAGTCTGGTACCTGTCCGGGGCCGGGAGCTGGTTCTGTGCGGCCTCATTAACCACACGGTGTCGCACCATCTGCAGGCATCCAGCTGGGCACCTGTGGAGAATGTTTTAGGCAAAGCTGGCCAAAACCAGTCACAGAACAAATCCAAGGCCTTGAAAGCACTGCAGGCACTGAGAGATGCTTGATCACCATATGGCTGAAGGAATAAACTGGACTTCAGAAAATACCCCAGGGAGAATAACAGACCTCTGCCAGCATTAAAGCTCCACAAGTACATGGAAGACCACTGGCAGGCATTTAAACAGTTCCTCTCTCACTAGATGCCAACAAAAAGTCAGGTAGGGAGCAACCTTGTTTCTTGCTGTAAAGCACTTCAGATGCTTAGAGGTTTGCTTCTCAGGCAGGCAGGGAAAATGGAACTACAGAGTTGCACTGAAAGACTTTAATGCCTACCGCACTCTGTAAAAAAAAAAAAAAAAAAAAAAAAAAAAAAAAAAGACATTTTGGAGTCCTGCACTGGGACATTTCTCAGCAGATTTTGTTCTATCTGTCTGTCCTTGCCAACAATTACAAGTTTCCCATTCAGGCTAGAAATCATTAGTACTGGTGATTTAAGGGAGATGTCATCATGATCCCTTCCGATGGCTGAAAAATGACTCAGGTAGCATTTGGAGAAAGGAAGAAGAATCCATCAGAGGAACTTAGTCTCATCTTCTTTTCATTTGCTTTCATGAGCCTAGCAGTGCTTGGCAGAGAGAGATGCATACAAGAGAACAGGGATGCAGAGTAAATGGCAGCCTGGCTGACTAATTGCCCTTGTTCATAATTCACTGGCTCTTGCCAGTTCACTAGGAGAAGAGAAAGAGCCAGGGTGAGTCCCGGTGAGCTAGCCCCAGCTGCATGGATCACCTTTGCAAGTCACCATAGGCTGTTGCAGTGTGTTTTCCATCCCCGCAAATGACAGAGGTGTTGGTGAAAAGCTAGCAAGTTTCCCAAGTGACACAAGTGCCAAACCAGACTCATTTCCATCCAGACTTGGCCTTTTGCAACACCTTTGTGAAATCCCAGGCACCAGGTTGTGGGGCATCCTTTAGCTAAGACCTTGCAGCGGGTTCTGCTGGGAGCTTTCTCATTTGCATCACCATCCTGCATAGGGTTAATCACCTCCCAGGAGCATTTAGTCTTGGGATATGCCTGTCTCCTCCCTTTCTCCAGCAACTGAATCCCATCAGTGGTCCTCCACCAAGAAGTGACCGATGAGATAATTGATCTTGACCCCATTATGGATCTTTACCCTGAGCTGGGGAGACATGGGTTGAAACTGCAGCTCTGCATAACACTGCATGAGTTCAGTTGTTGCCGAATGATGAGGGGTGTTTTGTAGCTGACAGAGGCTTCTTCTCTCTCTGAGGAAGTGATGAATCATCTTGCACATGCCAAGCTGTTCAGCTGGTGGACAAAGAGACAGCACTGTGTAGGCTTCTCCTGGTAGGACCCTACTAGCTTCCAGG
Source organism: Heteronetta atricapilla (assembly GCA_011075105.1). Taxonomy (NCBI): domain Eukaryota; kingdom Metazoa; phylum Chordata; class Aves; order Anseriformes; family Anatidae; genus Heteronetta; species Heteronetta atricapilla. Next base: position 1,486,817 of record CM021757.1, on the reverse strand, counting down.
CTCTGTCTGTGTTGTCCCTCTCTGCTCTCCTCCCACCTCATCCCAACCTGGTATGCAATCTGATGGTCCCCAGCCTGAGCCCTCAGTTTAGCCCCACCTTCCAGCCGCAAACCTTTCCTCTTCTCTGCTTTTTCCTGGTTTTCTAAAAGGTTTTCCTGGGGTCAGCAGAAATAGACATCTATTTCTAGTCCATCTCAAATTCCATGGGTATTGTTTTGGCATGTAAATTATCAGCCTTCAGAATTTGCCCTGACTCTGAAGCTGAGATGTGCATAAACTGAAGTACTTCAGTCAAAATCGGTAGCGTCACATGTGATTTGTCAGGAAACCTAATTCCACTTGCCCATCCTGAACAGGGCTGAATATCAAAGCATCACCTCCTGAGAGGCAGAGGGATCCTTAGCTCCCTGACTCCTCCTGGCTCCAAAATGTTTTCTCCTCCTCTCTAAATCAAAAGGTGCCAGCACCTGCCATTGCCTCTTCCGTGCAGAAGAGCTTGTTGTTGAGGCACACAAGGAATCAAGGGGAGCAGGAACACGAAGGCATGCCCAAGACTGCCAAGTGGCCTCTAGCCTGTTGTTTGTCAGAAGAAAACTGTTAAATGTCACTAGCCAGGAATAATTTTCTAAAAGGCTCTCCAGAGATCAAGAAACTCTTTAGCTCCAGCCTGTTATACACTCCTGAGAGCTGTGCCTCAGTTTCCTAGGACATTAAGTGGGTAAGGGAAGCTGAATGCAGACAAGAGCTAAGGGATAATTAGGCTTTCAGGAGAGATCTGAAGATCAAACTGATCACATAAATTATTTTTGCAAGTTAACATTTACAGCACAGTGAGAAAAGTGATTTGTAAATGATTCCTGGGCTACATTTTTCTTAACTACTTTTGCAGGATTTTTTAATTCAGTTTTGCAGAAGCACTGGCAGCAGTGTATGTTTTTTCTGGTTGCTGGTTTTTGCAGGATGTGACCTATAGCCTGTGAGACAAGCTTCATTTAATCACAAGATGAGATTTGTTTTAGCTGGAAATAAAATTAGGTTGAAAATCTTTTGAGATCCCCATTGAAAACAAGAATAAAATTATTGAATTGGAGGTAAGGTTGAATGCAAAATGCAATAACCTAGTCAAAAAGCGTTTGGGGAGAATGCTGCAGAAATGAATTGAGCTAACATGTAATACTCCAGGAAATTCAGAGTTTGGTTAGATTTACAAGAAACCTAACAATCTGAAAGTATGGGAATAAAATTTAAGACCTTCTCCAACCTTTCCTGCCCTTGCAAATCTGACAGTCTCTAGACTTTACATATTTGTTCCTTTAGTGCAATCACATTCGTATTTCCATATATTTTGAAGTCTGGTGAGACCACACTATAAGAGAGGAAAATAACAGCAGATGACTATGGAGACATACTGTCTTATGAATTTAGAGAACTCATGGTGCCCAGTTTAAGAGTTATGCTTAAACTGAAATATTTGTTGAGTAACACTGGTTTTGAGCAACAAATTTAGAAATTTTAGCATTTTTTTTCATGGTCACTTTCCTCAGGAAAAAGGCTTAATCTACAGACCCCAGAGATGGTTGGGAGCTGCTTGGCTGCTTCAATTTGTTGATAATTGGAATCGTTGCAAAAATCCGTGCTATCAATTGTAGACCGTGGCCTTATAGAGAAAATAATGGAAAAAAAAAGCATAAAACTGCAACAGAAGCTCAGAATGTGGTATAATGTTGCTAATAAGAGCAAAGTCTCTTTGTTTGTGCCAAGAAGTGGCACAGCAGAGGCGTGGACATGTATACCGCCTGTGCATTTATTAACATACATCTTTCACCAAACATGAGAGACCTGGACTTTTACAGATGGCAACTTGAACAGAGAGAGTTTTTTGGACTCTTTTGCCAGTTTCAGGAAGTTTCTCCACCATTTGAGAATGGCTGGGTTTTAGTAGGGAGTGGTTTTGCAGCCTGGCTTCCAAAGGAGGTGCTTTGGGTGCCTGGGATATGTGTGTCCTTGCATCCACTTGCCCTCTTTCCTCGTGTTGAATGTGTTGCCCAATTTCCAGAATTTTTGGATGAGGTTTCAAAGCCACCATGGGTTAGTGGAAACAGTATGCAAGAAGACAGGCCAGTTCCTGCTGTTGTGGAAGAAAAATATCCTAAGGTCACCTTCCCTAGAGACATCAGAGAGCCCACACTAGAAACAGCTTTGAAATCCCATCTTTATTCTGCTGTTCTAAGAGCTCCTTGCTTTTGAATCAAAAGCAAGACCCACTTTCAAATATGGTTTGCAGTGTGAGGCTTGAAGAGTAGAGCATCTTCCTAGAAACCCCTGGCACAGAAAAAAATAACAAATAAAAAAAAATACCTGTTTATATTAAGAGGTTATATTTTTAGTGTAAGAATTAACTGTTCTGCACAGTGAGCATCCCCTCCTGCATTGTGTGATATTATGTATCCTCAGATCAAAATCTGAAAAATCACAAAGAAAATCCTTCAGGGTTTTTCTCCACCCAGAGTGCCAGTTGAAGGGCTGGCCAAAGATTTTTTCATGAAATTTATCTTAGTTTCTTAGATAAAATTTGAGAGAGATGTCTACTTGCCTCATCATAAACCAAAGCCACAATATTTTCTTTTTACATACGGACCTCCCGTTTTTCCATTTCTTTAGGGATTCATTTCTGTGATAAATGCTTGAGTCCCAAATAGGATTAAAATTAAAGTTTGTAATTTATTAAGCAAATAGAGGCAAGCAAACAGCGCTGGGTGCACCGGGAGTCTCTGCTCCACCAAGATGCACACCTGTTACATCAGGGGGCTGATTTTTATGCTCCTAGACTAATACATATTCATCACTATTCCTAGAAAAGGCAGGGTTATTATAATCAGTTCCCAGAATCCAAACCCTGTCCGGACGCATGTGTATCAGTCTCTGGTGGTCTTTCTGGGGGTTTCTTGTGCTGAAGGCTCATAGTCTTCCTCCCAGGCTTTGTCCTTCGGTCGTCCTTCAACTCCCCCTTTCTCCTTATTTGGTGGATCCCTTTGCCAGACATCAGAAGCTTGGGCAGTGTCTCATGCAGAAGTCAGTAGTTTCAAAAAAAAAACTCCTTGGTCCTCTTATCTCCCAGACTTGAGTCTCAGTGTTCGTCCTTCAAGCCCTCTATTTACACGAATTGCTAGACTCTTACTTTGCACAGTACAAGAACTATGTACACTAATCACTCTGTTTTTCTTAGATAGAAAGTTACATTTCATCATGCTGCCCTAGCATTGTTTCATACACGACACGAATCATATTAACACTTTTCACAATTTCCAATATCAAATTGCAGCCAAAAAAATGTTGGTCTTCTATTACTGATATTCAATTTATTGTCTCTCTGAGTACTTGGTTTATGCCAGTTCAGAAAGGTACAGTAATGAGCTTTCTTACAGATGAAAACAGGGAGCAATACTTAGCATTTCATTAGCTCTTAAAAGACATATGAGCAAGTTAAGAAGGGACCAGCAATATTTTAATTAGCCTTCCAGACATTGTCTTCTGCAAAATGAGTCCCTCTTAATTACATTTTTTAAAACGTCCCATAGCAGGCTGGCTCCCTACTTAAAGATCTCTCTGCAGTGTGGCTCTAGCATGGTGGACACAAATAAATCTGAGTATTTTCCCCAGCTTTGGAGCCTTTGATGAGTGCCTGTGGCTGAAAGCGCTCCTTGCATGAGGTTCCCTCCAGGTCTGGGCTGCCAAGCTTTTGAGAAGCAGCATTAATTAGCGTTTGTCTCTTGGGCGGAAGGATTGTAGCCGTTTACTGTATGGCCTCACTATCTATCAGGGAAATTGCAACTGGTTACACTGACAACAGCAGGCCTGGCTCTGGATGAAATATATCTATGAGATTTACAGTACAGAGCAGCATCAGTCATCTCATAGTCTGCGCCTTCCTGATGATGCTACTGTCGGTCCCATCATCAATCACCAACTCCAGCAGGACTAGGCTTTTTCAGACGTGTTCCTGCAGACAGCCTGATGTCTTTCTCCACCACTGTGCTAACTATCACACCCTCCATTAGAGCAGCTTGTCTCTCCTTAAACTTTTGTCTGGAGACATGGAGGAGAGTGGGCAGGTTCAACAAGCACAGGCAGCTCTGTTGCTGGGGACGGGATGGAGATTGGTGCCGCCACCCAGCTGGGTCTGGATCAGAGGGAGAAAGCATAAGGAACCACCTGAATGCCAGCCAGTTACTGAGGAGCCAGGGTTATCCTGGCATGCAACAATGGCTCCTTTCCTGTCCTCCTGCCAGATTTGCTCAATGACAGTTATGATGCCACATTCACCCCTTTGCCTCTGTATCCTTCATCATCCAGGGATGCCTTCTGCGTGGCAAAAGGAGGGAGATCATGGGATGTCCTGGTCTTGCTGCATCACAGCAAACATGACGTGGGCAGGGAACCTCCCCACAGGAAAGGCTGGTGCCATGGGCTGCTGCTTCCCTGCACTCTGGCCATGTTTTTCACACTGGTCCACACTGGTGTCTGCTGAAATAGCTTTGATTTCTGGCATTGTACTGTTCTGCAACAGAGAATAAACTGTATTTTCTGGAGAAACTACTCCCTCCCCAATAACTACTGTTTAATCATGAGCCCAATTTTCTGCCAAAAACCACCACCACCACCAAAAATCTTTAGAAAATACTCAATTAGCAATGAGCATAAGCCAATGCACCTGTCTGGGCTGAGCGGGGTGAGTCGGGGCTGTTCACTTACCCAAAGGGGGAAGCCCCTTAGTGGATGCTTTCCAGAGCATGAATGCAGCAAAATCCTTCCAATCCATTGGTCATGCTCAGATTTTCAGTTTTTAAGAGCTTGCGTTAAACTCAGCTCCTTTTTCCCTGCCTTCACAACTGCCAAGTGTCAGAGATACTTGGTATTCACCAAAGCAGAGCTCATCACGGCCACGTGTCAGTTCCTGGGCAGACAGATGTTGGTTGCGTTGCTGAAGGCAGCAGCGTGGGAGTGCTGGGACTCAGCAATGAAGGTGGCATGATGATGGAGCTACAGAGGGTTAGTGCAGAATTTGTGTCCAGAGAATCGAGTAGGAGCCAGTGCTCGCTGCAGGACATTTCACGAGTACAACTTCTGCATAGTTCCAAGTCCTAAGTATCTTGTCCCCACCAGCGCAGGCTCTGGATTGAAGACTCCTCCTTCTAGCCCTTTGGATGCTGTCAGAAACAATGTTTCATCCTTCTCATGAGTCATGCATGGGAAGTCATCAAACAAATGGTGCCAGAGATGTCAAAAATGGTAGCCTGAAGACTGTGTAATGAGATGTGGCAATGCTGATAGCTGTACTTACACCACAGTAAAATCAATCTCCTTTGTCCACCTCTTGATCTGACCAAAAGACCATCTTTGGGCCAGGGAAGATTTGCAGGATGTGCATAAAACTGCTGTCCCTGTGCTATGAAAGCACCCTGAGATTGCATCCAGAGGTTTTCAACAACTGTTGTAAGGCTGTCTGGACACATGATATCACTCTTGTAACCCCTGGTCATTAAGAGAAACCAGAAAAGTTTAATCTAGATTTTTTTAAGTTTCTGCTGAAGCTGTCTCAGGAAAATCATATGAGCTCTGTTTGTAGAACAAGGCAGTTGTATTGCTGGGAGGGGATATGGGTTGCAAAAAAGACTGTGACAGCATGTTCTGTACCAGGAAGCAATTTGAAATATGTTGGTCATGTTGAGATCTGTTGTCAAGATCTCATACGCCATTAATTTTCTCCAAGCAAAGTAAATATCGTAAGTGACATAGTAGTGGGGAAAATGTTGCTGTGAAAAATGGATAATAATCATAATCAGTTCTGCTAAAGATGTACTAATCAAGCTTGGTTCTCATTGTAACAGACCCTTTAGAAGTGCAACATAAGAGATGTTTCTGGACCTAAAAGCTTGCAAGGAAAATTGTGTGATTTTGGGGTAACAGGGACATTCGGCCAGCCCTAATTCCTGATTTGACTGAAACCTTACAAATGCTGTTCCCGAATACCAGTGGCATGAGTCTAAACAAAGAATAAAAGCTGTATTTAAAGGTAGGGGGGGTTTCCCTCCACACCTGCCCTAGGAAGATTTCTTTTTAGCCCAACACACACTCCAGCAGTGCAAAGGCTTACAAAGCCTAAGAGGCTTTGGGATCACATTGTCCCCATAAAGTGACACAGAATCAAGGAGGTTTCTCACACAAACAGCCTCTGGTCCAAAATGCCACTTTTCCTGGGACTCAAAAATACTCCTTTTTTGGCATTCAAAGAACCAAATGTCGATTTTAAAGTGTGGAAGTGGCAGATCTCAGATGTCATGCATCAAAGGACCTTTATTTCTGTTTTTCACAACTTTTTCAACAGTAACAACCTCGTAGCCTTCTATGATGGCGTCATCAGCAGGGTAGATGGGGGGAGAGCAGTGGATGTCATCTACCTTGACTTTAGCAAGGCTTTTGATACTGTCTCCCATGATATCCTGCTAGCAAAGCTGAGAAAGTGTAGGATAGACAAGTGGGCAGTAAGGTGGGTTGAGAACTGGCTGACTGGCTGAGCTCAGAGGGTGGTGATCAGTGGCGCAGAGTTCAACTGGAGACCTGTGACTAGTGGTGTTCCCCAGTGGTCGCTGCTGGGTCCAGTCTTGTTCAACATCTTCATCGACGACCTTGATGAGGGAATAGTGTCCACCCTCAGCAAGTACAAAGCTGGAAGGAGAGGCCAACATGCCAGAAGGCTGTGCTGCCATTCAGTGAGACCTGGACAGGCTGGAGAACTGGGCAGGAAGAAACCAAATGAAGTTTACCAAGAGCAAGTGTAGAGTCCTGCACCTGGGAAGGAACAGCCGCATGTATCAGTACAGGCTGGGGGATAACCTGCTGGAGAGGAGCTCTGTGGAGGAGGACCTGGGGGTCCTGGTGGATGACAAGTTGGCCATGAGCCAGCAGTGTGCCCTGGTGGAAAGAAGGCCAATGGGATCCTGGTATGCATAAAGAGGAGCATGGCTGGCAGGTCAAAGGAGGTGATCTTCCCCCTCTACTCTGCCCTGGTCAGGCATGTGTCCAGTTCTGGGCTCTCTGGTACATAAAAAAGATGGGAATCTCCTGGAAAAAGTCCAGAGGAGGGCAACAGAGATGATACAGGGCCTGGAGCTTCTTCCCTATGAGGAAAGTCTGAGAGACCTGGGTCTGTTCAGCCTTGAGAAGAGAAGACGGGATCTTATTAATGCTTACAAATACCTGAAGTGTGGGAGACAGAGGGCTTTGGCCAACCTCTTTTCAGTGGTTTTTGGGGACAGGACAAGGGGCAATGGCCACAAAACTGATCACAGGAAGTTCCGCACTAATATGCAAAAGAACTTATTCCTGGTGAGGGTGACAGAGCACTGGGACAGGCTGTCCAGTTGTGGAGACTCCTTCTCTGGATATATTCAAGACCCATCTGGACACCTACCTGTGCAACCTGCTCTAGGGAACCTGCTTTGGCAGGGGGGTTGGACCCGATGATCTCTTGAGGTCCTTTCCAACCCCTACAATTCTGTGATTCTGTGGTTCTGTGATTCTGTGGGAGACTTTTAATAAACAGAGATTTTTGTCAATTTATTTCAGTTTTGATGTGTTTTATTTATTTATTTATTTATTTTTAATAGGGAAATACATTTCTTAGCTTTTCCTTTAAGGTTCTGGGTGGTTTTCTTTCACAGGCCCTGACTCTTTGCATAAGAAGCCTGCCACAAGGATGTGATAGGACTGCAATGTACTGCTAAGGTCACGACTGCTTCCAGAGCAAATTTAAATAATCCATGGTCCAGTTTCCTATGTGACGGGATCCCAAGTGGCAGCCATGGCTTCCTTGGTGTTTCAGCATGTGGTCAAAACTCCTCCATGAGATGATGTCCATTTGTAGCCTAGAAATACCACCACCTGTTTTGCAGGAGAACATGTGTCTGGTGCCAGTTCTATGTTTTAATTTTGTGGCTAATGCTGACACCCCCTCCCACCCCCTCAAAAGCAAGTGAAGTTTCTGGCTTGAATGGCTTTTCTCTGAGTTTGCAAGGACAAGCAAACAAAGAGGTGCAAATAGAAAGTCTTCAGCAGAATAGCAAAACACCAGGGGACAAAACCTTTTTATTCAAGAGGAGTTATCTAGTGCCCTGGTTTGGGGTTTAAAAGCTGATTTGGGGTCACAGGGAAGAGACTGGCTGGCAGTGGCTAGGGGAAGGAGGAGGCATGGATTTCTGCAGGGGCTACGACATCTGCTCTACTGCTACTACTTCTGCAGAGCAGCACGGCTCCTGGGGGATGAGCTCCAGACAAAGCTTCAGACCAGGGGCACAGATCCTGGCTCAGGCTTTTTCTCTTCTCATTGCAGTCTTGCAGATGGCACCAAATAGCTTTTTTATTTTTTTTTTAATTATTTTTTCCAAATCAAACATTTCAGGTGCTTATCTCCTCTTACTTTGTCTTGGAAACAAGGCTGGATTGTGAGTTTTACTCAGCATGTTTCTGTAGCACATGAATAAAATTCATTAATATGTCCTTGAGGAAGGAGATCATTAAAAATTAAGCTACTTTGAAATACCATTTTTTGTCTGTTTTTTTTTTTTTTTTTCTCCTTCTAGCTCAGAAACAATATTCTTCTGTTTTCCAGAAACATGGAAATATTCTTCTGTTTCCCGGACTCACATCTCCTTGAAAAATCTTCTGAGAAATATCCGTGAAACGTGTATTGCCTGAAAGGGGTATTTTCCTCCAGCAACACCATCCAGGGAAAAATTCTCAGCCCATGCTACACTATTGGCCTGATTCTGGAAGGACTGTACTCTACTAGTAACTGAGTTTTCCCACAGTGGGGGCTGTAGCCTTTTTAGGATGAATTTGACCCTCTCTTACCATTGAAAAACAAACAATGGTTGGCTTTAATCTGAACATGGGACAGAAAAAGATCCAGTTTCCAAGGGCAAGAAAAGAATAGGACAAGAGGAAGTTTCCCCAAAGGGCTTAAGTCCTGTTTACATGATCTAGCTTTCTGCTTGAAGTGAAGGTGTGAATGCATTTTCATTCTAGGACAGCTAAAGAAAGAAAACAAACAAAAAAATGTCATCTTCTGCAGGCTGTGTGTGCCCATGGTGCTTCTTGAAAGCAGATATGGGCCTGGATCCCTGAGCTGCCTTTGCTTCCCCATGCAGACGAGAGCTAAGAACCATTTCTCCATCTGGGCATTCCCACTGCTGTGTGCAGTTCTTGCCCGGTGCTGCTGCAGTATGTGACCGGAGGAACCTGATACAAGGCAGCCTTTTGAGACCACCTAAATCAGGGGATCCAGAAGCATTTTCTTGCTTGACAGCAACGGGTTGGGGTTCACCACAACTGTGAAGGTCTGCTGGAGGCTGAGATTTCTCTGCTCACCCCCTGCATTGCTCTTCTGGTCACTGCCTGGCTGCTCCCCACTGGGACCACAGCATGGCACTGACCAGGCATCTGGGCCCCACTGCAGGAATGAGGCAGCCTGAGAAGCCTCCTTGCTCTTCAAAAATCCTCTTTTCTATTGGGCCAGATTGTAGCCTTTTCCTTTGTTTCCTTTTTAAGTAAAAAGCCGTGAATATTTGATGCTCTGCATCTTCTCCCCATGAAGAAGGTCTCAACGGAAAGTTGTAAGAAGGTCCCAATGGAAGCAGAGATGTTCCTGGTTTGCACAACTTCCAGTAACCTGGGAATTTAGACAGAAGCAGTCTTGCTCGATAAATGCTTGCTAGTGAACTTGCTAGTGAGATTGCTAGTGAACTTGCTAGTGAGATTGTGTCTCACTTGCTAGTGAGACACAGGCTGCTCCCAGCGCAGTCCCAGAGCCATGCAGATTAGGAACTTCTGCATTTGCTTGCAGCTTCTTAACTTCCACTGCTGAATGACCCAGGAGGATGTGGGGAGATTCCTAGTAACTCTACTAATGAAGAAGGAAGGGGTGAGCAGTCTATATATTTGTTGCCTGATTACTCTAGAAAGAAATGAATCAGGGAAGCACATTGAGCAGTCAATTTTCTCTTATTCAGAAAGCAGCACAATTTAATTAAGTCTAAATAGCACTTAGGATGGTGAATTCTGAATCAACTGAGGGGCCGAATACTCTGGAGAGTGTTTTATCAGAAGCTCTGTCTGATTCCCTGGATGCTTGAGCAAAAATTAAGGAACAGAGATCTGTTCAAAAACTGTTCCTCTCAACTAGCAGCTGTTAGGTTTATTTCCAAAACAGATTTTGCTTCCAAGAATTAATCGGTCCCCAGTTTTTCCAGAGACATGAAAGCTTACTGGATCTTGAGCCTGAGTCTTCTTCCATTCTGGGTCGTATAAATCAGCAGTGATGGCGCTGGGATCAGAGATGACATGGGAAAACCAATCAGGACCTTAGGGCCACAGGCCTGGAGATGATGCCATGTCTTAAAGTGCATCTTCCTGTGAGCATTGCAGCTTGATGCAAAGAAATAACTGTCTTCATACTGCATCTGTAGAGAAAGACCATGAGGTTCAGTGCTTGGTCTCATCCAACAAAGAATGCCAAGGCCTGAATTTAATTGTTATGACCTGATTAAAAAAGCTGCAGTGGTGGTGAAGGTGGAACCAGGGTTCTCCTCTTAGTTCTGCCCACTTTGGCCTGGAGGGGCTTTGCAGGGTCACTTGTGCTACAAAGTTGTCAAAGTTGTAAGCAGAGACGCAGCTTCTGATGTCTTTGCGTCAGTTGCCATGCACCTCTTGGAGAAGCACAGAGGTTTTCTCCCCATCCTCATGCAATGCAGGAACAACCACTGCAAGCCAATGCTCACAGGTGGAGCTGCTACATGCCAATGTTCCCTGGTCTGCCCCCTTCCTACAAAGCACATTCATCCCCTCCTGGCTTTTCATAGAGTCATAGAATGGCCTGGGTTGAAAAGGACCTTAAAGATCATCTAGTTTCAATCCCCTGCTGTGGGCAGGGTTGCCCAGAGCCACATCCAGTCTGGATGTAGCCTTTTCAAATAGCCTTGACCACAGAAAAGCACACGAAAGCCCAAGTTAACAGATTTCAGCAAAAATCCCAAAGCAAAGAAGTTCTTTGCAAGGGATTAAAGGAGGATAAGCATGACGCCCTTCAAAGGAACTTGAATGAGTTTGGCAGTGCCTGGTTCCACTGCATCACCTATGCCCTGTGCTAGCACAGTGTTCCACCACTGAGCTATTGTCTGCATCCTCTGGTGACCTTGTGGGAACATGGGGCTTGAAACGTGGGGTGAAAGTGGATGCCCCCACACACCGTCACTGACTGACTCTAGTGCAGGTGCAAGAGAAAAGATAAGTCAATTAATTACAAAGCCTTTGGATCACCCTGTCACCTTTCCAGCCTGACTGGGCTTTGCACATGGCTTCTGCTCTGTACTAAGAGCTCAGCACTGGGTGTATTTGAGGCTTTAGCTTTTGGCCTTCTGCAGGTCTGTGCATGCAGCAGAGGAAACCTGTACCTCGAGGGCATTCAGTGCCAGCTGAAGGCATGAGGGTGTCCAGACATGAGCCAGATGCCCTTTAGACTCCCTGGAGATGTATGGGTGGGTGCAGAAAGCATAGCCCAGGGGAATCACACAACTGGGCATAGGATTTGGAATAAGTTAGCATGTAAATGCTGCAACCAAGTGTTTATCTACATCAAATTTGGGTGCAGACCCATACAGAGCTGAGAGATCCTGAGAGCAGAGAGGTGTGTTGGCAGAAAATGCACAACTCTCACATCAGGCAGCTGGGGTATTACTCTCACTACCTCACACGCTCTCCTGGCTCTTTTAATCTCTTCTTACAAAAGTTCAGCTGAACTATTTGCATTTCCCAGTTGCCTGCATTTATCTTACAATAATTAGATTTCTTTTTTTTCCTGTTGGTCTTTTTCTCTTTTAGTTTTGGCCAGTGGAATAGTAACAAACATTACCAAGGGCAATTGATTGAGAGGGAGCTCCTGAGGTAGCAATTCCTTTTTTAATTAGAGCATTCAATAGATCCCATTGGAAGAAAGTCCATTAATCAGTTTTTAAATTGTGCAGTGGAGAGTTACGGCAAACACAAACAAGTAATAGGGATGCTGATTTTCTGAAGGGGGCAGGGTTTAAGTAGCAAGTCCTATAGCTGGAGACTGCACAGATGTTTTTGACTATGATGGGAAGCCATAAAACAAAGAGCAGTTAGAACAGGATCAGGTTTTTATTTGAAAGCTTAAGAAGAACAGAAGTGTTTCTAAGACTTTTTTTTCCTATCTCTCTGGGGAAATCAAGTTGTACATTATGTCACTGACTTATGCATAACAGAAGAAGATGAACCATTTGAAGTAATACCTTTGTCACTTTCTTTTTGAAATCCTAGCATCAAATCCTCTTGCCCATTTTTCTTAGGTGCAGAGCTTATAGAAATAGTGTGTTTTAATAAACAACATACTGTTTCCTATCTGGTAATTATGCTCATTTTGCACACAGTATTCCTTTTTTTATTGCTCAGATATTCAGTGTTTAGCTATTCTGCGTCTAGCTTGATTTTGTTCTCTGTAGCAACAGGAACTGCTGGGCTACACTACAGTTCTGTGGAATGCTCTATGCCACAGGTCAACACCTGCAAATTGCTGTTCATGGATTTAGTAAAAGTCCTAGTTGCAAACCTACTCTTATAAGTTTAGAATTAAGGGAATGCTAAACTAATGAGTTTAAACAAATGGGGAAAGAGAGGCACTGCATGCACCTCACCCAGATCCCTCCAGCAAGCTATTGCTAGAACACGGGTTCCAGGGAGGGGTATTGAGGCATCATGCTGACACCCTGCCATGGTGGCTGTCTCTGACTCTCCCTTCCACACCAAATGTCCTAGGAACTGCCACGATTCAGGAGTATAATGCAGAGCTTTTAAACATGGCTGTAATTAATAGTTTGTTTTGATAATATATGTTTTCCTGCCTCCACGCCATACCAGTTTAAAAACAAAAAAGTGAAGCTGTAGCAGGAGAAAGTATTTTAAAAACTCATGCAAACAAGTGTTTCTTCTGGATCCAGCAAGGGAAAATCCAAAGAGGCAGAGAAAGGAGCATCCAACACTAACATTAATTAGGTTTAGAAGCAGTTTATTAACTGCTTAGTGACCCACTTACTGGAGAGCAGGGCACAGATGAGGAACTTCCATCGCAAGCTAACGAGGGTTAAAGTAGATGGCAAAGTCATATTCAATATTTGTACGCTGTGACTCCAAGCAACAGCCCAGGACCTAAGGGAAGGAGCAATCTTCTCCAGCCAGAGAAGGACACAGTGGAAAAATTCACAAGGTGTAAGGGCATATTTTTCCAAACTTTCCAGAGGTTTCACTTGTGAACATAAGAACTGTCAAATTAAATTAGGACTAAGATCCATCTAGACTATTACTGCATCTCAGAGAGGTTACACCTCATCCTCAACAAACAGGTGGGAAAAAAATCTGTTTTCCACTTTCTTAATCCTTTATAACTGACAATGGATTCATGACATGGAGTACATGGCTTACACTGACTTCTGATGTCTTTCTTGCCATTAGCTGTTACAGTTCTGGATATTCTCACTGTTCACACAGGGATCAGTCCCCCTCTGGCTTCCTACAACTTCCCAGGAAAAAGGAGATGTGCTCAGGGGATGTGTAGGCATGGATGCAGCTGTGGCTGGGATGTTTCGCTCACCTACGGTGGGATCCCTTCCTCTTCACAGCAGCTAACACCACAGTAGAGCTCCCTAAAGGATCATTTTCCACTCAAAGATAATAGACTCATCCCAGGCTCATAACTTATTGACATCACATACTTTCCTGAAATAGCATAGGGAATGCATCAAATGTTGTAGGGTCATTGGGAATTTGGGGCTTAGTCTTTTTCATAGGACTACTTCTTTCCTTCCTGCAAGCTAAGCAAGGGCTTCCAGAGCTGAGTGCTACTCAGTGGGTCTGGAGAGGAGAGGAAAAAATAGAAATTATAAATTCTGGAAATTAAAAGTGATCTAAAGTTGCTGTCACATTATAATGCAATTCTCAGGTCCAATATCTAGTATTCTTCAAGATTTGGATGTAGATTGCATGCACCATTGGAAAGGGAGTACTCACCCCTGATCCCAGGCACATAAAGCAATGGCTCTGTGTGGGGAATGCAAGATCCAGTAATAAATAATAATAACAGAATCTTAAACATGTCACTAAGCAGGGCTGAATAATGCCTGTCATCTATTGCAGACCAGAGCCACTGGAGAGTTACCTCCCAGGACGAGGAAGGCAGGACTTTTTATAGCCTGTTTGAGGGAAAGCAGAGGAAAAGTGTCTGAGGGCTGCTGGGGGCTGAGCACAAGGGCAGATGTGTAACATAAGGCTCACGCAGGCTTTTGTATTATTTCTTCAGTACAAGTAGGCAGCCTGGGCTCTGGAAAAGGAGCCAAACTGCAGTCTTCGATTTCAGTGTAGGGAGCTACTTGATATACTCACTGTGCCCATTTTTTTTTTTTTTTCTTTTCCCAGGGAAAGCTTAGCATAACAGTGTGGCTTGGGCATGGAAAATTGGCTGCTTGCACTGCTTTCCCTGATCACTCAAGCTAATGATCACTCTGCAGTGCATAATATTTTCTCAATCTGATTTAGGAAGAAATTCAATTGATCATCACTTTCTGTCCTGATTTCTTAGTTCTCCACAAAACTCCTGTCTGCTTTGCATTCCAGACAGGCTCGTACTACACTGAGCCAACCTATGGGAAATTAATTCAGTGCAATTCTTAAAGTGCACTAGGTTAAGCCTGACAAGCCTTTCATCTCATAGGATACAATGCGCAGTGTCTTGCGTGTCACCCTTATGGAGGCAAAGTGATTGAGGCAATGTATGTCTGGGAAAACAGGATAATTATTGGCACGTGCTCTAGGTTTATTCATCTAGATCTCATTATCGATGTATTGTGGAGCTATTAAGAGATGGGGAAACATCCACATAGAGGCAATATTTGCAGATAAGAAAATATGTCTGGTCCTGCTGATGGAACAATTTGCTGAGGAGCTGCTGATGTTTGGGAAAGCTCAGCCTGGCTGTTTATGGCCATTATAGACGTGGTGCATGGAATGCAGCAGCGTGCAAGGAGGGCAATGTCAACAAAGGAAAGAGGAAGGAGCCAGGAGGCAAGGGAGCAGGCCCCAGGTGGTGGAGGAAGGCACCACAAAAAAAGCTCACATCTAAATGGCTTACCACTGCTCTGCCTGTTGCCTGCAGAAAATGTAGCATGGTGGCTGCCTCTGTCCAGCAGCAAAGCATTCCCCAGAACCAAGCCCTGCAGTCCACCCCACCTCTCCTTCCCCTCTCTTCTTGGTCTTCAAGCCAGGACACTGCAAATTCATCATCACTCCTTGCTTGCTGCAAGGTACCGTGCCTGGTTTGTAGTGGGAGCCTCATCCTCAGCAAGAGGCACAGAGAGGCTGAGTGGTGTGCAGGGGGAGTGATGACCTTTCTAGAGACCTGTGGATGTAACAAATGCTCCAAGGTGCTGTGGATTCCAAAGCCAAAGACTTTATTCAAGTAAAATTTCCCAGCAGAGTGTGAATCTTGAGACTGTCAGAGGAAAGGACTTGCTTGAGACTAAATACGTGGGTAAAGTACAGGGACCTTGGTTCATCAGAGAATTTCACCTATGCTGTCAAGGCAGGAAAATCAATATGTTGATGGCAGAAGAGGCCGAGAATTTTCTGAATTGAGGCCAGTCCCCTTCATTCTGTGCCGAGGTGGATGCTGGCACTTTGAATTGCATTAAGGAGCACCTTGAGAGCCAGGGGAGATTTGAGTGTGCCCAAGTTTTGCAAAATGCTGGAATTTTTTCTTGCCTCTTTGCTAAACAAGCCCCAGAGATCTTCCCCAATCCCCTGTGCATAATATTACCTTGGGCATTTGCAGGTGAATTTTTACCGCAACCCAGTCTGTTTGTCCCCCTCCCCACTCCCCCCAACAGATATGGGTTGGAATGAAAACTATCAAAAATGAATGATTTTGAAGAAATGTGGAAGTGGAGAAGTCAGTTTTCCAACAGGAAGAAATTCCCACTGATTTGGAAGAAGACAAACATACTCTGTCAAAACATACATTTTTTTTTCTTTAATTCTATCAAAAAAAACCCACAAAACTCGAAACAAACCACAAATCAACTGAAAAGATCTCTTTGTGTTGTGCTAAAACATGTTTCTTATTGCAGTGGCGGCTGAAATCTGCAGGCGAGAAAGGCAAGGTAGAGAAGGTTTTGCCAGAGTGACAAGGAGGGATTGGTGTTGGCTGTGCTCTTGTCCTCTCGGGGTACAGATGTTTGCAGCTGTATTGCTGCTCCATATATTACAAGAGGTCTGGAACCCTCAAGTAAAACATGAAAACATGTTCTTGCAATAATTCAGCTGACAGGTGACAAAAACAGGAAGGGAAAGCCAAATGTTCTGAATGCAGAGGAGAAATAGTGCTTGGGCACTTTCTCCCCAATAAGCATGGACGACTCAGGGCTTTGTAGATCTGTCAGCCCCAGGGATGGTGCATAATTCACAGCAGTAATTTCTCTGGTAGCTGAAATTTGCTCTGGACTGCATTTTCTTCCAGTTCATTCCTTGTGTTTGAATCATGTTTGTAGTCTGCAGTATTCAAAGCCTGAGCTTTGCTGCTGAGCTATGATTGCTCTGATAAGCCTGAGGTATCATTTCTGATCCATGCCTGGGAGTGCACATTATCCATTTCCAGCGCGAATATTTGCCTGTAACAACTTAAAATGTGCTGTTTGCGCATGCTGCTTTCCAGCAGATCTGGCCCCTGCTGCCGAGAGTTGCACCTGCCGAGCAAAGCAGGGGCAGCTCTGCACTGGAATGCACTTTTCTCAGCATGCACTTTTTCTCAGCTCCTGGTGGCCTTTCAGGTGACACCTCGCCCTCATCCCAGGGGAACAGGGGACAAAATGCCACCAACAGGTTTACAGATGGGGAAACTGAGGTACAGAAGGATGTGTTGAAAATCTAGCTGGTATATGGAGAAGTGGGACTAGAATCGCTAATAGTGCCCCGATGCCACGTGCTGATCCTACTCTACTTCTCACTGGGGTCACCAGCAGCAGAAGGCTCTCACCTCCCACCAGCCTGACCACACAGCATTTCAAGTTGGTAAACTGAGGCCCTGAGGACAGGCCTTTCCTCTTCTTTGGCCCACCACAGCAATCACAAAAAAAAAAAAAAAAAGGCTTTATTAAGGCTTTTTTTTTTCATCCTTCCCTTTCCAGTTGTACAATAAGCTTTCCCTGAAACAGGCAGCATCTTCTCCCCACCCACGAAGACACATATCCTTCTGTAATGGCAGCGTGTGCACTGGGCGAGGAATGGGGGGAGCAAGCTTTGTGCCCACTGCCCCTTCAGAGGCATGATTGTTTTCATTTGCCAGCGCAGAGATTCACCACATCCTGTGGTGACAAATCATTACCGCTGGGATAATCAAGCTGCCTAGACAGGGTCATTTATCATGGCTGTTTGCTAAACAAAGCACCTTCACTCTTGCAAGGCTAAGGGGGCTGCGTTGTCCGGGCAGACACCGGCAGAAGTCACCATGTCCCCACAGCTGTCCATTAAAGCCCAAATTGCCCAGGGATGTCAGGAGTGAGACACGTACAGGAGTCTGCAGCATCCATCCAGGCAGCCTTTAGCAGGGAAATAGAGAAGTGCTACATCCAGCAGAAGGGAACTTGTTGCTCTTCACCTCTCCTCAATGATAAGCTGGGCTTGCAGCATTTGCCAAACATCCAACAATACCAAACGATAGCTGAGTAGCTCCTCTTGCTTGCGGAAACAGGAAAGATATTTGATTGGAACTGGCAGCTGTACCACCAGCCTGGTAAGTCATGGGCTGGAAAGGGTTTGGGAGAGTGCTGCTCATCACCCAGCTCAACCTTGTGCAAGATTCAACAAGTCAAAATGCATACAGCTCAGTTTAATGCATAAATCACCCAACAGCAGAAGAGTCAGATGCCTTGACCACGGTTTCTTACAACTTGCTCTCGAAGTGGAAACCATCAGCTTGCATCCCTTCAAGCTGGCCAAAGGCTTTGCCTGCATTTCGAAGGAAACCATTCCCATGAATGAGAACTGCCAGCACCTCAGCTGTAAGCACTAACTCATTAAGTGGCTTGCTCACAACCCTATTACACCTGCTGCAGCAGAGACCCTAGTTTGGAAGATGTAGCTCTTAGGGAGGCTTTGCAGTAGCTGGAAGTCTTTCTGTCTGTCTGGTTGCACACAGCAGAGCTGCCTGGACTGTAGCCCTCACTCAGTTGTGAGGGTCTCATGCACAGGACAGCACAGCTCAGCTTTGCTCTGGGCAGCCCAGCCACCTCTCCCTACCTGAAGGGAACATTCAGCCTTCAAATAGGAGGCTAGGGATGGAAGAGATACTATAAATTGTTTTCTCTCTTTAATAGAGTGAGATGAACTCTCTGAAGCAAAGCATTTATTGAACCCTCTCTACCACTTTCTCTGAATGTGGCAAATGACTTCTCCTTTCACTGCTTGTTCATAGGCTGCTGTTATTTTGAAGTGTGGCTGATGGAATGCATTTTGGTTTGTGCATTTGCTTGCAGCTTCTTTCTGGTGACTTCTAGTTCTCTCTGTTCATTTCTCTATGGAGTGATCAAACTCTCAAGTTGATGTGATATTGTTTCTCCCCAGCAACTGGCAAGCTCCTGTGCAAGAGTATATAGATTGTGGAGCTGAGTTGGCTAGATACTGAGATAGGTAAGAATAGTGATTTTGATTTGAGTCATGATTTTCTGTATTTAAGGAATTTGTAATTTAAGAAAGATGTTTATTTCAAGTTGCCTGCTCTTTATTTTCCCTTTTAGAGTTGAAAATTGCTAGTGTGCACGTGTACTCATTGTTAGTCTGTAAATCCTAGAAATGGGTGAGAAGGCAGTACAAGAACAAAGCACATTTTCCCACTAAGACTCTGGCTACATCCACACTGTTCCTGTACATATAATGTGTTGCTTGCATCACTGGAGCTACCAGCTGATGTACTGGACTTACAAATTTTACAAAACCTTTTCCTGATTCCAGTTCCCACCCTTGGAGGCATGGGTGGGTGTGTTGTCACTCTCACCACCCCAGCAGCATAGCTAGGACCTGTTGACCTATAAACTAGATGAAATTGAGCCCATTCTGTAAGGTATTTTGTGATTATTTAAGTTACTTCTGGCCAGAATGCAGCCTTGAAGATCTGCCTCGTGTCAGGGACACAGCACCAAGCCTAAAGCAGCTCTCCATTCTAAGGGTCTCACCCCAAGCTAGGGTCCCTTCTCTGAAGTCACAGTCAGTGACTGGCTTTGTGGAGAGGCTCTGGATCTGAGCCAGCCCGGCCATTCTGAAATGCTGCAATTAGTCAAAATATGAAGGTGAATTATTTGCTGACAAAAGATGTGGGCAGACAGGATTTTTAAGGCTTCATTAGTCCAGACCCTGGCAGGGCCAAGTCTTCCTTCTCAGCTCAGTGGCCTGAGCATTTGGTGAAGAGAAAGCTCCAGCATGTATAATTAACAAGCACTGAATAATTTGACAGACTGGAGAAACATTTCAATGCATGTTCCAACAGGGGAGGTGACTGGCATTTATGCTGCTTCCCTAAATACACAGTGCACCTCCACGCTGGTGATGGTTGGGGTGAGGATGGAGCTAAATCTCTTGGGTTTAATAAAGTTCCTTGTGGTTGGCATGGGGCTGGGAATACCTGCTTATGTGCCCAAAATCCCTGTGGAGTTGGAGGGTCTTACCCTGACTCCCTGTAAGACCTTGGGTCCACTTCTAACACTGTGCCTCAGTTTATCTCATGGCCCGCTGGGGGGTGGTGGTGGCTATCTTTGTGTTTAACTTTCCAGAATGAATTCTCTATGCATCAAAAATACCAGGGCTGGCTGCTTGTCCGCTGGAGCCTTGTGCTTTGCACAGACTGGGGAAGATTTTCCCAACCCTACAGTGGTTTAATTACATTTTCAGGTATTCTCTGGCCAATCTCCTGCTCCTCTTCATCTGTCATTATCAATTTTTCCATTAATGGCAAGCTGGAGTTTTCCAGCGAGGCAAAGCCATGAACTGTGTGTGCTGCATAGAAGTGTGCAGCCTGCCTTGGGGGCAGGGAGGAAAGGAGCTGCTCATTCCCTGTTGCAGATGTCCTTCCCAAGCAGGAAAGAACAGGACTTCCTCTAACACAAGCTCCAAAACAATCCTGCCCTTATACCCTCTTATTAAGACAGTCTCCATTATCCAGTAATAAAATTGTCTGGAAGTCTGCCTTTGAATATTTTTTCCCTTCAAAAGTCTTTGGACAAGAGAGACGTTTCCCTGGGAAACTGTGTGTCTTAGAACTTTATTGCAAACTGAATGGGAGCTTGGGAAAAGATGTGAATTGTCCCCTTTCTACCTTTCTGCCCTTGTTGTTGCTCTGCTCTCATTTCCCCCTGAATGTATTAGGGAGTAATTCACAGCTTTGTATTTAATGTGTCAGTTAAATACATGTCTGTGCCTAGACCAGCAGTCAAGTCCTCCAGCTTCCACCAGTTCTCAACAGTTGTCCTGCCCCATCCCTATAAATCTGATTCCATAGGGCAGATAATTGAGACAAAAGCTCTTCAGCTCTGTTTTCACATGACACTCTTGGTCCTCTAATTAAGGCGGGTTTCTTTCCTACTGTGTTTCCTTTACCCATCGATTCTCAGAAGCACTGTGCTAGGCACAGAATTAAAATGCTCCTTGAACAGAGGCAATTTAAGTTATATTCTGTTTGGCTGCTTGAACTTCATAGTGGATGAAAAACAAACCCTGGAGAATTTCATTAACTGAAACAGCAGAACAAATTTGCCTTTCTGGTTTTATTTTTTTCTTCAGCTGACATTTTTAGCCGATCCTGGTCTGGCCCCTTCAGGCCATGGTGGCTGCCCTTCCCAGGTCGGGGAAGAAGGCAGCCTTCACCAAGGGATATAGTGAAGCAAAAGGAAAAAATGCCTTGGTTCTGCCTTCTGCTTTGTCCTCAGCCATTCATTTTCATCCCAACTGTCTTGCCCTGGTCTGGTTATCAGTGCAAACCAAATTCTCATGCTGGCATTTCATAGAATCATAGAATCATAGAATATCCTGAGTTGGAAGGGACCCTTAAGGATCATCAAGTCCAACTCTTGACACCGCACAGGTCTACCCAAAAGTTCAGACCATGTGACTAAGTGCACAGTCCAATCTCTTCTTAAACTCAGTCAGGCTCGGTGCAGTGACCACTTCCCTGGGGAGCCTGTGCCAGTGTGCAACCACTCTCTCTGTGAAGAACCCCCTCCTGATGTCAAGCCTAAACTTCCCCTGCCTCAGCTTAACCCCGTTCCCGTGGGTCCTGTCGCTGGTGTTAATGGAGAAAAGGTCTCGTGCCTCTCGACACCCCCTTACGAGGAAGTTGTAGACTGCGATGAGGTCTCCCCTCAGCCTCCTCTTCTCCAGGCTGAACAGGCCCAGTGCCCTCAGCCGTTCCTCGTACGTCTTCCCCTCCAGGCCTTTCACCATCTTCGTAGCCCTCCTCTGGACACTCTCCAACAGTTTCACGTCCTTTTTATACTGTGGTGCCCAGAACTGCACACAGTACTCGAGGTGAGGCCGCACCAGCGCAGAGTAGAGCGGGACAATCACCTCCCTCGACCTACTAGCGATGCCGTGCTTGATGCACCCCAGGACACGGTTGGCCCTCCTGGCTGCCAGGGCACACTGCTGGCTCATATTCAACTTGCTGTCTACCATGACCCCCAGATCCCTCTCTTCTAGGCTGCTCTCCAGCGTCTCATCGCCCAGTCTGTACGTGCAGCCAGGGTTTCCCCGTCCCAGGTGCAGGACCCGGCACTTGCTCTTACTGAACTTCATGCGGTTGGTGATCGCGCAGCTCTCCAACCTATCCAGATCCCTCTGCAAGGCCTTTCCACCCTCATCCGAGTCCACAACTCCTCCAATTTTGGTGTCATCAGCAAACTTGCTCAAAATACCTTCTATTCCTACATCCAGATCGTTTATAAAAATATTGAAAAGTACCGGCCCTAAAATGGAGCCTTGAGGGACCCCACTGGTGACCGCCCGCCAGCCTGACGCAGCCCCATTCACCATAACCCTTTGGGCCCTGCCCGTTAGCCAATTGCTCACCCATCGGATGATGTTTTTATTTAGCTGTATGGTGGACATTTTGTCCAGTAGGATCCTATGGGAAACCGTGTCAAAAGCCTTGCTGAAGTCCAAAAAAATCACATCAGCTGGTTTCCCTTGGTCCACCATACGGGTGATCTTATCATAAAAGGAAATCAGGTTAGTTAGGCAGGACCTACCCTTCACAAACCCATGCTGGCTGGGACCAACGACTGCTTTGTCCCCCAGGTGCGCCTCAATAAGTTCGAGAACCATCTTCTCCATGATTTTACCAGGCACTGACGTGAGACTGACAGGCCTGTAATTGCTAGGGTCTTCTTTCTGACCCTTCTTGAAAATCGGCACAACATTTGCCAGCTTCCAGTCTACTGGGACCTCTCCAGACTCCCAGGATAGTTGAAAAACAATTGAGAGAGGTTCCGCGATGACGTCCGCCAGCTCTTTCAGCACCCGGGGATGAATCCCATCCGGACCCATGGACTTGTAGGGATCCAGGTGGAGTAGCAAATCCCGCACACGTTCAGGGTCAGTTGGGAGGTTGTCATCCCCACCGTCCCGGTCCTCCAGCTCAGGGCACCCTGGGTCCCGAAGCCCATCATCGGCATTGAAGACAGAGGCAAAGAAGGTGTTAAGCGTCTCTGCTTTGCCTATGTCATTGTCTGTGAGGAGACCTTCCCTATCAAGGAGCGGCCCTATGTATTCTTTAGTTCTCCTTTTTCCATTCACATATCTAAAAAAACCCTTTTTATTATCTCTCACAGACACAGCCAGCTTCAACTCTAGGTGTGCTTTAGCCACACGAATTTTCTTCCTACAAACACGAACAACATCCCTGTATTCTTTCCATGTCACCTGGCCCTCCTTCCAGTAGCGAAACACTCTCTGTTTCCACCTAATCTCCATTAGAATGTTCCTGGTCAGCCACGCCGGCCTCCTGCCCCGCCTGCCTGACTTGCGATATTTAGGAACTGCCTGTTCTTGTGCTTCTAGGAGGCATCACTTAAAGAATGACCAGCACTGGTGGACATCGAGGCCTTCAAGAGCAGCTTCCCAGGGGACCTGGCTGACTAGTTCCCTGAGCAGCCTGAAGTCCGCCTTCCCCATATCTAGGGATAAGGTTTTGGTGGCACTTTTCCTTCTGTCGCCGTAAATTTTGAACTCAACCACTTCATGGTCGCTATGACCGAGGCGGCCACCAATCACCACATCTCCCACCAGGCCCTCTCTGTTTTCTAGCAATAGGTCTAGGAGGACACCTTTCCTAGTTGGCTCCGTTAGCACCTGCACCAAGAAGTTATCATCTAGGTGCTTCATGAACCTCCTGGACTTGCTCGTGTCAGCTGTGTGGCACTCCCAGTTAACTTCTGGCAAGTTGAAGTCCCCCATAAGGACAAGGGGAGTTAATCTCGAGGCCTCTCTTAGTTCTGTAAAGAATAATTTATCGGCGCTATCGTCCTGGCCAGGCAGTCTGTAATAGACTCCCACAACTACATCCCCTTTATTCGTTCGTCCCTTGATCCTTACCCAGAGGCTCTCAACTTTGCCATCGCCGACCTGAAGTTCCACACAGTCCAGCCCCTGCTTCACATACATCGCCACCCCACCACCTCGCCTTCCCTGCCTGTCCCTCCTGAAGAGCCTGTAACCATCTATCGCAACACCCCAGTCACAGGACTCATCCCACCAGGTTTCGCTTATGCCGATGATGTCGTAGTTGCGGGACTGGGCCAGTACTTCTAGCTCATCCATTTTATTCCTCATACTGCGTGCGTTCGTGTAGAAGCATTTCAGGTGTGTCTCCTTTCTGTGGTCTGGCCAGATCCACCAGCTTGCATCTCCCCTGGCTCTGGGTTCAACAGCTGTGGGCAGTCTGGCAGGGAAGCGGAGATGAAGAAGAGGTGACAATGAGCAGCACAAGCTCCTCCAGTGCTGTGAGAAGTGTCCGGGTCTGCTCTGGGAGCAGCTGCAAGCCTGTGTCCAGAAGGTGTGATTGAAATCTGACTCCATCGAAAAGGGGGGGAAGTTGGTGTGATGGGACGTGGGAATTTCATGTCTTTCAGATGTCGCCTTCAAATGTAGTGAAAACAAACATCAGCTTCATGATGTGAGACTAGTTCTAGGCTCCCAGCCCTGGCTGCAGTTTCACCAGCCAACTGTGGCGGTTTCCCCATCGCAGTGGGAATGAGACAGCAAAATCCTTACTCGTGAAAATTACATCCTGTGCAATCCCAGCACAGCTCCCAGACTCACTGATAAAAGCCAGAAGTGACTTGCTTTGCTCCCAGCAGCTACATACTGCAACCCCAAAAATACTAACTGATGTTTTCCTTGCCTTGTGCTTAATGCAGTGCTCTGGGGAGATTTTCAGGGCTTCTTCCTGGCTGTTGTCAGAGGTGGGACTGGTCACAGCTATTGTCCCTGGAGAGATGGGAACTTCAAAACACTGGAATAATCTCTGTAATAGCCATCAGCCAGTCACTTATTTTCTGTATATGCCACATTAATGCATCTATGCTTTTTAGGAAGGTTAATGTGGTGGTCTAGCTGGCAAGGAAGGGCCCACTAACGATCCCAGCATAGCAGGGAGATGCCCAGGGGTGGCTCTCCCTTTTCATCACTCCTGCACGGAGGGTGACAGCAGGGCTGATCTCTCTCTGCTTTCTATGCAGTGATGAAAACCTACAGCTCAGAGTGCCTCCAGTGTCTGCAGATGGGTGGTGATAATTGTGCTGGAGGACAGTGAGCAATGAAGACACTTAAACGCAGGGTCATCTAGGAAATTACTACCCTGGGGTGTTTCTGAATGTTCCTTGCCACTGAGATGGAGAGAACTGTCATCTCCTAAAACAGATGAGGTTTCTCAGTGAAATAGCACATTTTGTTTCTCTGGATATTAGCAACTCCCAAAGGAGAAAGGAAAAAAAAAACAGAGATTGCACAACCCTAGATGAAGGGCTTGGGGTTGTGGCTCTTCTCAGGGATGCAGAACCCGAGGGTTATTTTCTTTGTTCAGCAACAAGCTCATGGTGTTACCTTGTGCAAGAGGCTTGTCCTGATCCCTGACATATGAAGCACAAGCAGAAAAGGGTTGTGGCAGGGGTCCATGGTAGGAGGCATTTGGATTGTCTAGCCAACCCATGTTGCAAATACCCCCAAATCCTGGGCTGTTCAATGGGTAAAGGACTCACTGCTGCCTGCACACCCCATATGAGGGGACCCACTTACTTTTGATGTAGAAGGGTTATAGAAAAAGAGAGAAGAGACACCCTCCTCAGCTGCCTGCAGAGATCCATCTCTTGCCATCTCAGCCATCTCCTGGAGAACCACTCCAGCAGGATGCACTCTGTACTGCACAACTTGGGGTGGTGCTGGTTTCCCTCTGCTACACTGATTTTCCACCTCAGTTCTGGTTGCTCTTTGGGTTTAAAGGCTGAGATTATTTCTCACCTTACCCCAGTCCAGGCAAAGTGTTCCCTGATGCTGGCAGAGCATGTTCCCTGCCAGACCAGCCTGGCAGAGGCTTCCCAAGCAATCCCTCCTCAAGTTTGTCGGCAATCTTTCAGCCAACCAACAACAAAAGCAAGTCTTTCAGTAAAACTTTGGGGTTTTGTACTGGGTGTGGCTTGGAGTTAACTTTCCCTGAAGCAACCCATACAGTGCTGTGCTCTGCACTTGTACCTAGAATAGCACTGGTATTGCCCCAGTGTTGTGTCTGCTACTGAGCAGTGCTGGCACAGCATCAGGACTCCCTCCAAGCTCCCCAGAGCCAGCAGGCTGGGGGTGGGCAAGTGATGAAGAGGCAACGTCACCAGGGCAGCTGACCTAAACTGACCAAAGGGATATTCCATGCCATATGATATTACACTCAGCAATAAAAGGATGGGAAATAGAGAGTAACTGCTTCTCTCTGTGTGTGCTTCTGCACAGCCTTTTCTTTTCTTTTCTTTTCTTTTCTTTTCTTTTCTTTTCTTTTCT
>CM021757.1:1449459-1460602 GCA_011075105.1 Heteronetta atricapilla | reverse complement strand
TTTCTTTTCTTTTCTTTTCTTTTCTTTTCTTTTCTTTTCTTTTCTTTCCCTCTCCTTTTTCTTTTTAATTAAATCATCCTTATCTCAAACCTTGAGTTCTTTGTTGTATTTTCTCCTTCTTCCTCTTTGAAGAGGAGGAGTAAGAGAGCAGCCGTGGTGGGACTCAGCTGCACACCCAAGTAAAACCACCACAGGATTGGATCAAGCCAGTGGGCAGATGGCTGGGGTGGTCAAGAGCTGGAGCAAGCAGCTGTCTGGGGTGCTTGTGTAAGGACATGCAGCTGCAGAGGCAGGGCAAGGACCAGTGTGCCTGGTCGAGGGACCTGACCACTGGGTTCTCCTCCAGCAGCCAACAGCTTCTTCCTTTGTGGCTCTGTGTTGGAAGTTTTGAAGGGTCTTGCTTCATCAGCGGGAAGTTAACACGGAAGGGTAACTCCTCGAAATACTGTGCAATGTGCAATTCTCGTTTTGTAGAGTCACAGAATGGCTCGGGTTGGAAGGGGCCTTAAAGACCACCCAGTTCCAACCCCCTGCCATTGGCAGGGACACCACCCATGAGATCAGGTTGCTCAGGACCTCGTTCAACCTGGTCTTGAACACCTCCAGTTATGGCGCATCCACAACCTCTCTGGGCAACCTGTGCCAGTGCCTCACCACCTTCTGAGTGAAGAATTTCCTCCTAACCTCTGACCTAAATCTCCCCTCTTTTAGTTTAAAACAATCCCCCTTGTCCTGTCACTATCTGACTGAGCAAACAGTTGCCCTCCATCTTTTCTATAAGCCCTCTTTAAGTATTGGAAAGCTGCAATAAACTCTCCCTGGAGCCTTCTCTTCTTCACGCTGAAAAGCTCTCTGTCTTACTTTCTAGAAGAGGTGCTCCAGCCTCTGAGCATCCTCATGGCCTTCTCTGGACCTCCTCCAACAGCCCTACATCCTTCTTGTGCTGGGGGCTCCAGACCTGGATGCAGGACTCCAACTATCTCAGCCATTTCCCACACCTGTGGGTTCAAGGGGCTCCCCATGCAGGGGCCAGCCACAGACTGCCTTGCTTTGTTTGGAGCGGGGTAGGGCAAGTGCAGGGCTGTGTTTTTCAGTGGAAAAAGTAGGGGGCATCTGATGGAGAACAGTGGTGTGAGGTGAATATCTGCAGAGGGGCCACAGGTTCAAAGCTGGCATTGCAAGTGACATGGGAAGGAGCTGAGTGCAGAACCTGGTGAGCCTCTGCCAAGGGAACAGCTCCACTGGCATAAAGCAGAGCCAAGTAAAGACTCTGACATCATTTGGAGTCACTTGGGAAAATGAGGACAATTATATTTAATTGTTTATTATTTACTGCTAATGATCTGTCCTTCTCCTGGTAAATGAAAGTTTGAGAAATCAAATAGAGAAGCAGAAATAATACTAGAGGAAATGGATGACAAATTGCAGAGATTAATGATTAGTGAGTGGATAGGAGTGGAATGGAGTGGAGTCTGGTACGAGTAATGAGTAAACTTGTAAAAATAAAATTGTGAGTTGTTTACGACACAATAATGAAAAAAAAAAAAAAAGATTTGAACAGTTGGTTAATTTATATGCAACGAATAAACGAATCTGTTTTATTTTCTCCATGGAATAAAAGCAAACAAAAGAAAGAAGTTAAAGCTATTCACATAGCATTGTTTTCGAGCCTCAGCTGTTACAAACCAGAAAATATTTTCAATTGAGAGAATAATTTGAGAAATTAAGTTGGAGAAGGAGGACTCTGGGTACTGCTGTTTTCCTGGAATTAGAAAGTCCGTCAGTATTTAGTGTTGCACAGGGGAAGCCGTGCTCTGAACAGGAGAAAAGAGAATGCCGCGAGAGCAATATGCCTCGAAAAGAGGCGATTGCTTCATTGTTTGCTGCACGGCTTGGAACATTGCCACAAGAAAGGGGAATGGGAGCTACAAAATCACCCATACCCAAGTCCCTGTTGTATGGAGAGGAAACTGGGAAGGCATTACTTTTAATATCCAACTGCTCCCATGGGATTTAGGAGCTGAACACTGAAGTAGTAATTCCTAGATTCTTGTGGTCCAAAAGTAATACAGAGAGACAAGCAGAGGGCTGAGCTCTGCTGCTTCCTATGTGTCCGACTTGCCTTAAGCACAGGAGAGATCTGTTGGGAAGGGTGCTCATGGCTCATCTGTCCCGCTCCAGCTATGCTGCATTGCCCATTTCAGCAAAGGCTTTCTTCTCTCCATGTTTTTTTCTGTGATTTTCATGAGAACAGATGGCAGGCCTGAGAGCTATCTCAGCTATCTTGTTTTGTCCAGCAAAAAGAGGAGTAATTCCTCATCTCAGCTAACAGACTGACAAACCTGAATGTTTTTTTCTTAAAAACTCTGTTGTGAAAGGGAGAGGCATTAAGGGTTATTGGTCATAATGGAGCCCTTATGATCTTCTTTGTGCTTGTGCGTGATTGTCATCTGCTGTGTCTTTTGTCAAAGATTGCGGTTTGTGACAGTGGATTTTGCCTCTCAGTGCAGTGTGCCCAGAGCTTCCAGGCTGTTAGGGTCAGGCTCCTTGGCCAGGTGCCCTGCTGCACCTCAGAGGTAGGACCCTGGAAGCCAGAACAGCCCCAGGCACCCACAGAGGTGTTGGGGCGGTCCAGAGCCTTCAGCCCAAGTCACAGGGGAGTTCCTGAACCCCACCAGAACTGCACAGCTTGCTCCCCTCTGATACTCCCTTCTGACCCAAGGCTCTATTCCTTTTCCTTTGCAGATATCCCATTTCTGGCAGAGAGAACACCCAAGCCTGGCCTCAGCCAGGCTCTGGCTAAAGGTTCAGTTTCTAGAAAGCAGTCTTTTCTAAAAACAAAACAAAACAAAACTCTTTTGCCCAAACCCAAAGTGCTTGCCTACAACTGGTGTGGATTTGCTCAGCTCCTTTTTTCCCCCAACAGCAGCACAAGCATTCCTATCCAGATGTGCATCTCGCATTTTCTTGTTTTCTTTGTTGCAGCACACATGCCTGCAGCCAGCCGTGTGCAGTAGTAAGCATGGTAGAGAGGCTGAGCAGCTTTATTCCACAGCAGAGAAGTTCTTCTGTTTCTGTGCTTGTATTTTCCATGCACCACGTTCCCATTCAATCTCTTGCAGAGAGGCAACGAGAGGAGCCGTGTGGACAGGAAGAGCTAGGGGGCGGTTCGAGGACCAAGGACGGAAGATGCTCTAGGCATGCAAGACAAAGACTAATTAAAAATGAATGAATTATTTTTATCTCTTTAAACAATTGTACAATCACATTTAAATTAAAATAGTTTTAAATATTTTGTTTGTAATTATTAAAGCAGCTATCAAAAATAGGCAAAGGGAATGGAATGACTTTAATTTTCTATAAGGCTTTTAGTGGCAGTAAATTAAGATATATGTATACATGTAAGGATTATAGATATAAAGATAGCACTGAGTTATAGAAATCTGTATCTAAGTGAGGGTTTTGTAGTTTTTTTTTCTTTCTTTTTTTTTTTTTTGTTTGTTTGTTTTTTTCCCTCACAGCATTTCACTAGTTTTTGATGCTGTAAGGACATGTTTGCACGTAAAGCTTTTTGTAGCTCATGGAATCCTTTATTGAAAAATAATTGCAAGACCTAATATACTAGGGGAGAGTACTGGGTGCGTTGCATGCTCTTTGCACTTAGCCTGGCTCCTTTTAAGCATTTCTGTGCCATGTATGGAGGCTAAGGTATTGGTATTATTCCTTCTCTGTGGCTTGGGTAGTGCAGGTGTCTGTAGGAGGTCTGAAGTTTGGGGCGGAAGGAGCAGTTCACAAAGGATGACTCAAGTGGAGAGAAAGGGCTGGTTGAGGAAGCCAAATCTGCAGCTGGCAACGGACAAAATCTTGTGTGTTAGGGCTGAGAAGGGACATGCCTTCTTCTGTGCCCAGAGTTCAGGGGAGCTTTTCCTGTGCCAGCAGCTGCCGTTAGTTGATGTACTTCTGTCCCAAGCCCCCTGACCTGCCCTGGCATCGCAGCCTGGACCCATCCCCAGCAGGGCTGCGCTGGCTGTGTTGTGTATCCCCACTGCCTGAGGGCCAACCTGCCTCCTCCCATGCCCACCACGTCCTCAGCTGTGTCTCGACAGGTCCAAGCAGGCATGTTCTAAATGCTGGTGGCTGATGGTGCATTTAAAGGACTACTTAAGAAATATTTGGAAATGTCATATGATGTATGTATAGCTTACCAGTAGCGTGCGTAGTTCGGCATGATTATTTTATTCATTACACATTCAATTAAATCAGTTGGAAATTATGTTACTTAAATAAAAAGGCACTACCAGAGAGGAAAGTGTTGCTGCCTTTCTGAAAATGATCACATTTAGAAATACAAAATTATTGTGCCCACAAGGAACTGGAAGTTTAAGCCAGTGCAAATTTAAGAAATGCTTTGAGAGGTTTGAAGCAGAAAATTCTAAACCTTGATTTTCTTTAAATAAGAGGCTGGATTGAAAACTCAGTGGTTTACTTATTTGTTTGGTGGCTGTTGTAGATAAAAAATACAAATATTTCTATTTGATTTTTTTTTCCCCAAAGGAAACCCTGTCTGAGCTTGAAATAAGATCATTTCTCTAAATGAAGCTGCAGGACTTCAGCCAGTCACACATGTGACATGGTGTATTTGTGTCAAACCTACTGATAATTGCAGTGATGCCTCTCCAGGAAGGAAAAACACTAAAGTTTCTTCTAGCAGCTAATATTACCACCCATTTGCTAGTAGCTAAGCTGCTCCTGGATGAAAGAAAAGCATTCGTCTCCCTTGTGCCACATTTCCTAGCATGTCCCTAAGTAATCTGCAGAGCCATATGTTGTAATAAAAAGATGGGAAGAAAATTGAAACAATAAGCAGAGATGATAAATGACACAAGAGGAAAAACTTCTTTCAGCGTTGATGGTTTCAGAGTGAAGTAGACATTAGCAGAAGGGTTTGGAGCTGATCAGGAGGAAGAAATATTCAAAATATTTAAGAGTTTTAAGGTTGATTCAAGGCTAATGGAGGGAGAGGGGGGTGAATTACAAAAAAACACTCCTTTAAACTTTTGAAAGAAGCAAAATATATGACAATTTTCCTCCGCTGCTGGCCATTGCATACCCCAGCCCCTGCAGGACTCCACGCTCTGGCTGGGAGATTTTCTATTCCTTCTCTCTTTATGAGAGAAACAGAAGATAAATGTCAGATCTCACAGCAGAGGGAAAATGACTTTAGGGAGCTGCAGGCTGCACAAAGTTAGGAAGTTCATGAATTTAAGATGGGGGGAAAGAAATCAGATTTTGCCAGGTAGCAGCCCTGCAGGAAGAGCCATGTTGTAGGGCTCTGCAAAATGCCACCCATCCTGGGACAGGTGTGAAGATGGCAGGCTCAGCTGTGCAGTTGTGCCTGTTGCACGAGGGTGCTAACACTGCTGAGCGATGTTGTTTAACAACCTTGTGTCCCTCCAGACCCTGTCATGGCATCCGGCGCCCTCTCCTCTCCCAGGCTGCAGGGACATAGCTTCAAGCTCTGCACAACCATTGCCTGGAAGATGAATGCTGTGTCCCTCTGTGCTGACAGAGCAAAGGAGGGTTAAATCAAGTCAGGGTTAAATTAGTGTGCCTTTCGCCCCACTGCATTCCTGAGATGAGTTTAGGCTTCCTTGTGTTTTCTATTATGGAGACCTGGCCATCAGGTAACTTCTGTACAGTGAGCGAGGTGTATTACTTGAACCCTGGAGGTGGTGCTCCACTTGCACCAGCTGTTGTTTGACACTGAGCTCACTGAGAAGGGAAGTTAAAGGACAAGTCAGTGAGTGACTTGTTTGGGCCAGCAGAATTTTATGGGCTCCAAAGCTACATGAGCCAATTTCATTAAATTGCTGTCTTCTGTGTCAGTATGGCTCTGGTTCTTCATCACTTCTCACTGTATTGCTTGATCTGTAGCTGTTGATGAGGTTTGAGGAAAGAAGGGATTTTTATTGTTGGTAATATGATGTATCCTGGCACAAATTAATTCTTTAGCCATGAAAACGAAATGACTCTGCCTTAGATGTCCTCTCCTGGGGGTGAGCAGGTATCTCCAGTATAACAGGGAATTCCCTGGATTTGGCCACACCACCAAAAGGCCTGCTGTTTCCCTCCCAAGCCCCACCACCCAGATGGAGCATTACATAGGAAAAGGGAGAATGGAAGGGGGTGGCCGGGCGTGAATTAGGGAACGTTACTAAATTGCTGTTACTTGTGTTTCTTCTACAGCTGTGGCAGCTGGGGGCCTTACTTACACAGATTAAAGGAAAAAAAAAAAAAAAAAAAAAAAAAAAAAACTCATAGCTGCTCATGAAATGATACATAAAGTAAGCCAGCTGGCATTGTGCCTGGGAAGCTATCTGAGTAGGTTTGCATTGACAAACTTGAACAGGGAATGCCAAAGTTGGGATCCCTCCAGATGAGGAAGACCATGGGGTAAACTTGAGCTTCAGCAGTGGATAGAAAGCAAAGATCGGGGCCTGTCAAGCCCAGAGGGGAAAGAGCAGTGGGCCAAGCTCAGCTGACCACAGTACCCAGTTCGTTCTGCTGCAGCCAGCCTGAGAGCTGGAGCCTGGAGAAAAAGTTGCAGGAAGAATCTGGGAGAGGCACAATGCTGGTGGTAAGCATCGGGCTGGTGGGTTCCTCCCTCTGCTCTCCATCAAGAAGCAGAGCTGCTAATGAAGAACCCATTTATGTTCATCAGAGCTTTCTTCACTTCACAGCTGCTGGGGCAGGCTTGCTGTACACAGCTCGCCTGATCTTGCTGGGCCCTTTGGGACAGCACAGGGCAGGGCTGGGGGCTAGCCAGACCTCATGGGCATCTCTGCTACCCAGACAGGGAATGTTTGCTCCTGTTCTAAGAAAAGGACAAAGAAAGAATCAATTTGTCAAAAACCTCTTAATGAGACATTGAAAACACCTCAGCTAAGGTACTGATGACCTCCCACAATGATTAATCTGCAGCAAAAACTAGTATCTTTTTTTTTTTTCCTTTTTCCATTCTCCTCATCTAATTCTCCTCTTACAGCCAGCCAAGCTCTCCTACACAGTGTCAAGCTGCTCATTGCTTAACACCTCCATGTGTTCACATGCTTTTACACCTTTCTCATCCTTGGCCAGCAGCTCTGCCACTGGACAGGAGCACTAGAAGCCAGAAGCTCTGCCTGCCACCTTCATGCTTCACTTTTCATTGCACTGCCTGGCTCCAGAGTTCCCAAGGGAACTCTGGAGCCAGGCAGTGGCTTGGAGCCTCCCTGGAGCCTCCTCTAGTTCAGAGAGGCTCCTTGGAAGAGTCCATCATTTCCAAACACACCAGAAGGAGTTTTCCATGGGAAGAGACTGCGCTCTCTGAGTGAATCTAGCACCCAAAGGTGACACCTCTTTGCCAGGAACACACTCTGCTATTTTTAAGCTGCATGTATGAATGGAAATGGAGATCAATATGTACTGCAAAGAGGAGCAGAGTTGTCAACCACTACTTGTGGTTGACAATTTAACTTAGCAGCTTTCTCCTCAGTCTCCTCTGTTGCATTGACTGAAAGCCTCCCGGTGCCCAGGAATTTGATACTCCATCACGCCTTGTTTATGTATTCCAGCTCCTGTATTTGTACAGGTACAGCATGCTTGATAAGTTCTTTTTTTTTTTTTTTTTTTTTTTTCCCCCTTTTCTTTTTCCTTTTTTTTTTTTTCCTTTTTTTTTCCCCCACTAGGGGAAAGTGATCAGAAGCAAGATGGATTAATTGTTCAGAGCAGGCACCACAACCTTGTTTCTTCAATGACAAACACACTTAAAGATCTTCCAGAAAAAGGACTCATCTGGATAGTCAAAGGAGAGCAGCCCTGTTCCTTGAATGGGAAGGGGTTGCAGAAGCTACCTGGAAGGGTTCGCTGGGCTGTGAGCATGGCCACAACATGCGGCTCCGGTGCCAGCTTCGCTTTGTCTCTTGAGGTCTTGTAGGGATGCCCTGCCACTGCACACTGGGCTCGGAGCCTCACTGAAGCATGGAGGAGCAGAGCCCAGCCTCATGCCCTGCACCTGCCACAGTGATATGTGCAGAGGCCCACAGCCTGCCCTGCTTTGGAGCAGCTGGTTCAGGCTGTGCTCATCAAATAATGGCGGAGAGCCCTGCCCTCCATGAGCTGCCCTCCTCAAGCACAGGCATGCTTCTTGCAGCTGGTGTTTTCCAGTCTCCTGCTCTGCTGCAACTGGTCAGGAAGGATTTAATTTTAATTTTAAAAGTTTTCATTGAACCTGATGAGTTTCACCAAATCATACTGATTTCTATATATTGCTTTCCAGTCAGAACAAATGGATTTTTCAGCCAAATGGTTGACCTTTTTCCTGCATAAGGCAGAGATCCCCCCAGTTGTGCTCAAAAGCTGACGTGAGACCCTGCAGAGTCAGAGCCTGAACAACCCTGAAAGATTTTGCCTCAAAAAAAAGGAAACTTTTTGAGTTTTCTCAAAAATCCAGAAGTATGTACTGGAAGTGGGGATAGTCATTTGTTTTCAGCTTAAAACAAACAAAATTCCCCCAGATTTCCTGAGCCATTCTCAAAAAGGAGTGTTTCTGAGATGTTCTTTGCATGATAATAACATCAGTGAAGATGAGACATTAATAACTGACAGATTTTGTTAATTGCTTGTTGATGCTTTGCATGTATATGTGTCATTAGCTATAGGAATTGGATATTAATATTATTTTATTTAGAAGAAAGGTTGGACATCTATAGTTATAATTATGAGTGATCATTAGATTATAATTATTGCAGTTATACATTAGAAAACAACCAAATATTGTAGTTGTTGGAGTAGGGATTTTTACACCAAATACTTGTGCACCTGTAGGTCCTTCGATAAATTTGTTCTGAATTTGGGGTGGGGGCTGCAGGGCCCTATCCCAGCTCCTGATGCCAGCAGTGTTTGGTGGGGACATCTCCTTGAGGAGCCTCTCAGTAGCCTCCCTGCCCTGCACTCCACACAGGGGACACGGTGTGACCAGGAAGGGCACTTAGGGCACTTAGGACACATTTATAAGGCTAAAAAATATCTTCTGGGCCATGAGGTGCCCTGATGTAACCAGCCTTGCTCTTTGTACTGCAGTTTATGCTGACCTCTCTGCACATTCAGTTGCTATGTAAATAACAGAAATTACAAAGAAAAATTGCTTCAGCCATTTGGAAGGAGAATTTATTTTTTTCTTTAGTCATTTGAAGACACAGCATACGTAAACCTTTCCAGAACTCTCATTCTGCAAGCTTCAGTTAACAGGGAAATTGTTTTATTTGTGTTTGGATTTTGAATTGCAGTCTAATGTCTAAATGCAGAGCTTTGGGTTTTCCATTCCATTTTATTTTATTTGCTGAGTGCTGAGCATTTCTCACCTCTGCTTAGGACAAAGCATGTTCTTCTCTCTCAAGAGAGGAGCTCTGGTTTGTCCCTTTGTCCTCCATGAGCTGCAATGTTGAGATCTGCTCATATGCAACACGCAGATCATTCTCCCTGACCTTGAACATATGCCTGTGGTTGGGGGCAGGCTCCCATAGGTAGGAGGCAAACCTTCCTGGCCAGGGAACTCCTGAGTCCCACAGCACGATGGGTTGTTGTTTGAGGATTACCATTGTGTGTGCTCCAAAGGGAGGTTCTGAAGGCTTGAGTTTTCATGGCACTGAGAAGTGAGGATCTCTTTTTCTCCAAGCTTGCGTGCACAGCTGGAGGAGCTGTTTCCTTCAGGAGCTTTCCCAGCTTTCTGATGAGTTGGAAGTCCAGAGCTGGACCTGAGATCTTCTCAGGTATCCTTGTGATCTTCTAGGGAGTTTGGCTGCCTCCGTCCTCCAGCAACAGGGAGAAGAATTGCTGTTGAAACACAAGGCAGTGAGGAAGGCCTGCCCAAGCTGAAGGAAGCAAGTTGGGATGTGATAATGCCACTTTTTCTTCAGTTTTATGAAGTCCAATCATCCTGAACTCTTCAGTCAGCTCACCCCGCATTTCAGACCCATTTCCCAGGAGCATCACCTTAAAGCAGCACCCTGCCCCTGCACCGGCTCCGCTGGGGACAAGGGCACGGAAGTCGCTCTTCTGGGAGCCACCTGTGCAGCGCTGCAGCCTCCAGAACTTCAGATGTCACTTTCCAAAAAAAATATGGAGGTTGTCCTTTGAAGCACGTGACTTTTTCAAGGGAAAATTTTGTCTGATTCTCATTTTCTAACTTATTTTGTGATATTTGAAGCTGGAAGGGAGGTGTTATTTTTAAGCTGCCGTTTTTTATCAGTGGCGTTGGAAGTTACTGAACTGAAAGCTGAATCTCATCACATGCCTTTGAGTCTTGAAACTTTAATAAAAATACATCTACTCCACAACTCCCAGTGCAAAGATGATCTCTGACTGCATCAGCACAGGAAGCCTTCTCCTAAATTCTTAAATGTTACATTTCTGCCAATTTTGGGTTTCTGTGGATACCAGGTGAAATTCTATTAAATAATAATGAGTTTTGTTTGTTGATCATTTAATCTGCTCCTTTTATATGGAATTTAAAGAGTGCAAAGAGTATAATGACTGTAGCATAGAGGAATATACAATGAGCTGTTTCCTGGTACGGTCATATAGAAAACTGAAAAGATGAGATGAGACAAGGTAGTCACAGGGCTTAAAAAAATCTGGGCTGGAATACCAAGTACGATATTCAGCAAGATGGTATCATTTTCATTTTACGTGAGGGAAAGTGAAGCACCTGGCTTCCCATGTTTTCCCATGACTTTGCTCTCTCTTCCATGGACACAGACAGCCCAGAGTACCGAGCCCTTGGGCATGGGTCAGAAGGCAGTGGGGGATGCGTTTGTGTGTGCGGCAGTGCCTGTCCGATTCACATCCTTGGTGCCTGCTGTTGAAATGCTTCCTCAAAATAATACTTTACACTTCCCAAGCTCCTTTCATCTGAGGATTTCAAAGCACTTTGCAGACATCAAACAGATCTTACCAGCCCACCCTGCAGCTGGTGACTGCTTGGGAAGAAAAGAGCCAGGCCCTGGGGAGGTCGTAGCCTGGCTGGAAGTACGTCCACAGCACTGGGCAGCCCTGCAGGGCCTTCTGGTGGGGAAACACCTCTCTAGTTTCCCTCTCCTGCTGG
>CM021757.1:1431610-1449359 GCA_011075105.1 Heteronetta atricapilla | reverse complement strand
CCCCCCCCCCCCCCCCCCCCCCCCGACCCCTTTTTTTTTATTGACAGAGCTGAGTCCTGTGGAAGCCTGGACAATTCAGTGCACAGGCCCTCAGTGCCTGGGTGAAGCATAAGAGCAGCCATGGTGGTCATCTCAGGTGTCTTCTTGATGGATGCAGAGCGGATGAGCCCTGCTTGTGGCCTGATGTGGCTTCTGTGGCTCAGGCCTGTGTGGCCACGTGCCATCTCCTTTCCCCTGGGACACATCACAACCAGGCTGGTACTGGCATTGCTTTTCCTAGTTCTTCAGAAACTCAGAGAAAAGGAGGGCAAGGAAATACCAAAGAAAGAAAGAGAGAAAGAAGATGAGAGATGGCATTTCTCTCTCAAGGCAGTGCAATAAATAAACCAGCATCCACTTTCTTTCTTTTTTTTTTTTTCCCCTTGAATTAACATATTTGTTTCCATTCATGGCATAGAAGACGGGTTTGTGGCCAAAAAAAATTATAATGCACTTCTTCATTTCTGGCTGACAGCTTCTGAAGCATGCAGGGGAGCTCTTCCTTTCAACTCCAGCACTTTGATAAGCAATGCCTGACTGGCATGCCGAAGCACAGTCTGAGGTAGGGCTCCTGTTCTGTGCTCCCAAGAATTTCCCTGAGCTGCTTCAGGCAATTTAACTCAAAAACAAGGCTGGGACAAAGGCGGTGGCAGCTCTATAAGTGGACATTTAGGATTACTAGATTTATCCAGCTCTTAAAACACAAGATTAAAGTTAAAAAAGCAATGGTAATCTGTCTGTTTTTCCCAAGTGACCAAGGAGGAGCAGCTGCGGCTAGGTAGGCCAAGAGAGCTCAGGGCACCCTGATGGACAGAGCCTCTGGAACAGCTTTGAGGATCACTGTGTTTGTGCCTTCTGCTTAGACTCTGCCTAGGCTTCACCTCAGCTGCATCAGGATCTCCTCAGATCTGAGGCTTTAAGGAAGGCTGCAAGCTAAGGGGTGATTTAGTAAATTAGGAAGGAACAGGGGAAAAATTAATGGAATTCTGGAGAGAAACTGCTCTGAAGATGGAGGCTGTTGCAATTGGAATTGCTACTGATGTTCCTATTTAATTTATTGACCATAAATTTAGCTACCTGTATTTTAGAGTCTCCATTTCCTTTGTAAACTACAAAACTTGTATGAGCTCTTGTTTGCCCCTTGCTTTGGGGTGCTGGAGCAAAGATGCCTGGGCATCATCACAAAGCTGAAGCTTAGGAAGAACCCCTTATCAAGACTGCTATTGCAACTCCTCCATGGATTACATTACTAATGCCAAGTGCAACTGCATTGAAACCTTTAAGATCACCATTCATTTCCTGAGACAGATTCTGCTTAGGGTTGAGCCAACTGGCTAAATCTATATTCACTGGCAGCCATGGCAGCAAACTGCAAAGCATGGTACTAAATATATCTTAGCCCTGCAGCCTCCTTCCAGAAAAAGGAGGAAAAAATAAATAAGAAGATAGAATGAATGAAGGGCCTGAGCGTTCCCAAAAGTCATTACTTCTTGCATTATGAAATATAGATGACATTTATGAGTATAATACCAATATTGATGTTTGCAGAAACATTTGTTCAGTGCTTGAAGTAAATACCTTCACGATCAATATAAATAAATGCAGCTAAGTTTTGGGTGTGCATAGGTTTTATATTTGGGGAAGAATTGGAAATGTCTTGTCTTTGTTATTTCTTACCTCCTCTTAAAAAGTGTAAGATACTGACTGAATCATGAGTGGACCATGGGAGGGGCAGATGATGGATGAGACTAAGACAGGAGACATTATTTGCAAAGATTTTATTGGACATCCTGTGAGGTGTTTTTTCAGCAACATCCTCCCACTTCTCCCCAAATTATGTAGATAGATCAGTACAGTTAAGCTCATTATATGGAAAATAGAGGTTGGGAACTGAGTATTCTTTAACCATCCCCAGAGTAGAAAAAATAAAATGTGAGATTACCTGACTTAGGCTGAAAAAGCCCACCATCATGTTGCTGCTCAAAGAAGTGGTCCTATTCCCACAAACCCTTATCCTTTGGGTGTTTGACTCAACTCCCCAAATGGGCATTAAAATAAGCCAGTAACAAAAAAAAAAAAAAAAAAAAAAAAAAGGCCAGGGACTAGAGGGGAGGTAGGAGCTGTGCCGTATTTTTGGAGGCAAACAGATGGTCTGGCTTCACCATGGGTGGGAGCCGTGGTTTAACAGATGTCACCAGAGGTGGACCTTTGCAGAAATCTGAGCTCCTCCAAAGCAGTAAAAATCACTGGGATTTAGGATGATGGCTCAGAACTGTTGGCTTGAAAATTTCAGAGAGCTGTATTAATACTGTGTATTTGTATGGCCTCAGATATGAGGATCCTGACTCAGTAATTCTGCAAAGCTCAGCTGATGAACCTGCGATGCAACTGCTCCTTGAGGGGATAGCCATGCTTGTGAATATTGCTTGAAGGAGACCAAAAGGGAGTTTGGACAGGATGGGGGAAGTAAAACTCTTTTCACATCACCTGGCCACACATCTTTCCCAAGGGGCTGGCAAGGTAGACAGCACCTTGTTTTTCAAACTCTACCCTGAAAAAAAAAAAAAAAAAACTTAAAACAAAACTGGACTTTCTTGCTAAGTCAACAAAAATGTGAGCCTATTTCTGCTTGCTTTGAGAAGTATTCCACGAGGTGGGGTTCATGTTTAGATTGCTAAGATCTTTTCTTCAGTTTAGTTTTAAGCTTGACTTTAGCCTGTTCTAATGGGAGGAGATTAAATGAGACCAGGCTGGTTCAGTACAGCTGAGCTTGGTCTGACTCAGTGCATTTATCATCTGTAGCTGTCACGCAGGGAGACTTCTGTGCTGAGGAGCCCTGGAATGAGAAATTGGATCCAGGGTTATTTTATACGCTTTTTTTTTTTTTTTTTTTGGCCAGGAAGCTGGTTTTACATGACCAGAATACTTGTAATAAAGATAGTAAAAGGTCACTGGAAACCCAGCAGTCTCTTTCTTGGTCTGAGCTTGGTCTTCCATTTGGTACAGACAGTGCCTTTGGGTAGCACTACCAAAGATCAAGGGATTTCAGAGCAATCACACAGGGAGACTGAGAGCATAAAAAAAGCAGAGATGTTTGCACAGCCTGTTGTACTTTGTTATTAATGGCAATTGAACAAGTGGGAAAAATCTATATTTTTTCAGGGACCATGGTAGCCAGGGCTTTCCAAACAGGGAGAAACAGCACATCCTACCCTTTAGGTTTATAATGCAAAGATTAATCAAATGCATAACCCTTGCTGTTTCCTTTCTATCACAGTTGTCTGCATATTGTTAGTCTTGTAAAAGGGCTTGAATTTGTGACGGCAGAAGAAAGAGGCTGGGATGGACTCTTTGATCTTGAAAGTCTCCACAGAGCATATAACTGCTCTGCAACTCCTGGCAGGGAATACTGAGCACTTTCTTTCTTTTTTTTTTTTTTTTTTTTCTTTTTTTCTTTTCTCAGAAAGAGCCATTTTTCATGTCCATTGTGATGAACATGACTGATATTTAGTGGCAGGTTGCAAGTGCAGTAGGGCTTTGCCATGGAGCAGCCACCGCCAGCTGCTCTGCTCTGTCCCTGTCCTCCCTTCTCATCCCTGGAGGCTGCAACCAAATCAAAGCTCCTTAATTTCACCAGCAAGAACATGTAGTGCTTCCCCTGGGGAGACCTGCAGAGCCAGGGCTGCTATGGGAGAGTCTGCACCAGCACTGCACTCAGTTCATCTGCTGGGACCACGGTGAAGCTGCTTGCTTCAGACTCAGTCTCCAAGCAGCTTGCTGAGGTCTGCCCTACAGACCTTCTGCTACAACAGATTACTTAATTTTAAAGCCAGCAAGAATCAGTGATTGTCTTGTAGGTTTTCTACTGAGGCAATCAAATCTCTCTCTCTGTGACATACTTAAAACATCCTTGTAGCCATAGTAACTAGGGGAATTTATAGGAAGCAACATGGTTTCTTTGGCTAAATCTACATTAGTAAATAACACCGTGCCAGGTGTTATTTCTTGGGTACCAAACTGTGCTCATCATTCACAGCAGTGTTGCTACCGTGCTCCCTGGCACAACACCCTGCCTGAGTCCTGGGCACAGTGGAGACTGAGTGTGAGTCAGGCTTCTGCTGTGGAAGTGGCATTAGGAGCATTGGTTTGGCAGTCAGCTCTCCTGGGTGAGAAGGAGACTTGCTCTGGTCCCCGCAGGTGCAGAGGTGGCACCATGCTGACATCCCATACAAGTAATGTGACAGCATGGCAGTCTTGGTGATATGGCACTGTCTTTAGTGGGACAAGAGTGCATACTCTTGAGATGGTCATCCTTGTAGAAAGTCTACACTGTTTTCAGGCTATGAGTCCATTTGCACAATATGCTCCATACAAAGGTCTAATTTTAAATGGCTCCATGTGCAAATGGGCTGTGGAAGGAGAGAGGCTTTATTTCAGTTTGTGGGGAAGAAACAGGTATTTAGAAACAATTTATGTCTTGAGACTGAAAAAGTTAGTTTGAGTTCAAAACCAAGACAGATGAAGAGAAATCTCAACCAAATCTTAAAAAAAAAAAAAAAAAAAAAAAAAAAAAAAAATTAAATGGAAAATCAGGTTTGGGATTTTTCTGTACGTTTCTGGAAAAAGCACCTGCTTCTCTCATGTTATTCGGTATTCATCAGAAAGCCCTGAAATCAAAACCCAAATACCTCTTAGCAAAAAGGCAAAATTCTGCAGTGAACAAGGGGTAAGAGGGAACATTTTACAAGCAACTCTAGTCAAAACAAAGGGCTTTTTAGTTACTTGATCACAAGAGGGATGTGAAAAAGAATTAAGAGCTGTAGATATTTTTTAATCACATAACTCAAGAAGAGATGATTGAGTTCTTCTGAAATGCAGAAAACATCTGAGAAATGTCAAGCCAATAAAGGTATTTCTGGTGTGACTGTTCTAAGCAAGTGACAACAAGGGTTTAAAACAGAAACACTATCTCAGCTGTGTGATGTATCAACACATTGACAATGCAGGTGAAACATTAAAAGGCAATAAATAGCTAGCTGATTTTTTCCATGACTGGCAGTCATTTGGACACGTACATTTCCCTACCTGCAATGCTGGAAAGAGAAGTAATTGAACTACCCTAGCTTCAATGGATTTTTAATTGCAGGTGAAAGAATAAGAAAAAATTACATCAAGTAGTGAAGGAGAAAGCAGTTTTCTCCTTTCTCCTCTTGCAAATCTTCATGCACACACATGTAATTAAACTCAAGCCAACAAGATTGCTTGTTTGTACAAGAGCTGCACTCAGCGAACATGGTGCTTGGGCCTTTCCCAGAGAGCAGCAGACACATCTGCAGCACTACACTGCATGTCTGCTTGCACTCAGCCAGCTCAGAAGCTTAGGTTGAATTGCAACACGCCCTCCTGAAATTGCTGCATGAGAATGGGGTGTCTCTCTGAAAAGCCACATCCTCGCTTGCTGTCTGGAGGGCACCCTTTGGCACAGCTGGAGAGCCCAGAAAATTAAGACGAGCGTTTTTGAAAAAAAAAAAAAAAAAAAAAAAAAAAAGTTTTTCCATTCAAAAATGTTCTTGTAAATCACTTCTTTTTTCTCCTTCAAGTTGTAAGTAACTACTTCTCCTAACTAGACTGGCAATTCTGGATCCAGAAAGAAAACTATATCTAAATTAGATCAGTGGTTAGAGGCTTTGCTTTCCCCTGGGCAGACACAGGCTCTGCCCATGCTGGTACATTTGACATGCCTGGAATAATCTCCAGCACTGAGGCCGGTGGTCATGAGGTCGATATGACAGAAGACTTCACAGAGCAGCATCCCTGGGCTGTCTCATCTGCTGAGCCATGCCTCTGGTCTCTTGGGAGAGACTCAGGTAGTTTGGCAGTCCCTAGAAAGGTTCATATTTACTAATAGAGTTGTGCAGTTAAGATCTAAGTAACAGCAGAACTTGAATGCAAGTAAGAAATGCTATTTAGCTATTTATGGGTAAGGCATGGAGTGAGGGAATTCTGTGTTTCAACTTTTCAATGTTTTCTTCTTTTATTTTCACTTTTAAAATCTTAAAATTTGTGGGTTTGTTATGAAGATCATTTTAGGAGTCCTGAAGAATTCCAAGGGGTGAGAATCTACTTCACAAGCAGTGTCTGACTATGCATCCAAAGCTCTCATTCTCCTTCAGATCTCACATGACATCTCCAGCTGATTTCTACTACGACTTTTTGTCCTAAGTCCACCTCCATCCTTTAGTTTATCAGTGTGATGTGCATAAAAGTAATCTCATCCTAAAATAGACAATTACATTTGATGACATTACTTTGAAAGTAAATTTTTTTGGCCTTTTAAATAAAGTGTTTCTCCATGTCCTCATGTCCAGCCCAGTCATGCTGCAGTGATAGGACAGGGAGGCATCTGAGCTCTGAGGCCTTTTGAATCAGCACAAAGCTGGCTGCTCCTTCCCACAAATTGTTTTTCCCTCTCAGACCAAGCCCTGTTTGATTGCACATTCTGGTTTTCCAGCTCAGCCTCTCAACGTGCTTAGTACCTTGCTCCCTGCACAGAGCAGGGAGGGAGAGGTTAGACTCCTGGACAGTGTCAGGCATTACCGTAACAAAGCCAGCATTTGCTGTAATCAGTGTAGCAGAGATGAGGTTTCGAGAGCTGAGCCAGTGGATGCCACTCACTTCTTAACATTTTGCATCT
The DNA here is from genome assembly GCA_011075105.1 of Heteronetta atricapilla. Classification (NCBI taxonomy): domain Eukaryota; kingdom Metazoa; phylum Chordata; class Aves; order Anseriformes; family Anatidae; genus Heteronetta; species Heteronetta atricapilla. The sequence goes on along the minus strand of CM021757.1, from coordinate 1,442,626 downwards.
CAGGCCTGAAATACAGTTTTATCTTCTGAATTTCAGTAACAGCCTCTCAGCAGAACAGCAGCTTTGGCAGAGACACATTTTCCACCTGCTTATTTCTTTGAACAAAATGCTGCAAACAGCTAAGCCTACCTGGCAAGCACAGCTCCTGTGGCTGTCTGCAAGACACACCATCTTGGTCCAGAGCATTTAGCTCTCTGAATGTGACAAGTTGTGTTCACAGGTAGGATCCCTATGTGTTCTTTCTATGGAATTTTGCACAGCCACTGGCACAAAAATTGCTCTCTTGTATGCTATGAAAAAGGCAAGATCAGTGCCTTCAAATGGGCATGCTGGCATTGTGGTCTGCAGGTTCATTCTCCTCAGGGATCATTTTTAGTTGCTTGTCATTAGGCAGTTGCTGAATACAGATGTTCAGCAATCCTGCAAATGCATTGGCCCATTAACTGTCATAAATTCTGACCTGGTAATTTCTTCTACAACCCTATTTCTTTGACCCGAGATCAGAAACAAGCATTTTAAAGCCACCCTGCTCCTTATTGCAATTCTGGAGTGTTAATACCCTTCCTGTAGTTGTGATGAAGATAATGAAGCATTCCAGTACAGGAACACAAACAAGAGATGACAAGACTGATTATTTTTCCAGAAAGGCAGAGATGTGTGTTATGGTGACAGGTTTTTGCACATCAATATTTCTGGTTTTGTCCATAAACATCCAGTGAAGTAGGGCCAGGGTTTGGGGCTCAGCTTTTTCTCCAGCATGACCTGGAGTCCAGGCGTAAGGAAGCAGGACATGAGCATATGCCAGGATATGCTTAACAAATTCCACAGACGGCAAAAATGTGGGGCTTTTGCTGCATTGCTCTGTGGGAAGGCCCCCAGAGAAGGCTGGAGATGGCCCTACTAAGCCTGGCTCAGCCAGACTGGTTTCTCAATGTTGGGAAGTCAGGGGCAGGATGAAGGATAAAGGGTAGAAGCATTGGTTGATCATAGCAGCCATACAACTCAGGAAGTCATGGTTGAAGGGACTTCATATGGTCATTGCTTTGTCAAATGGTGGAGCATCCAGGCTGTGTGCATGTCTGGCCCATTCCCACCCCAGTAATGGCAGGACTGTACCATTGTGAGGAGATTACTCTCGGTATTTAATTGGCCTCATCACAAAACAGTTGTCCCCAGTGTCTAACCCAAATGCCCCTTGTTACAAAATAAACCCAATCACTCCTTGCCCTACCTCAAAGCACATTTATACAGCTGCGGCCCCAGGGATTCTGCAGACCCAGAAAGAGGAGCTCTTTGTACAGCACCTTTGCTTACAGCTCTGTGCTTTGCAGCACTGAACACAACAGGGACTTAATCCTGGTTGATCCTTAGGCATTCTTGCGTTAAACATGATTAATAGCAAGATAACAAAATCCTTCTGTTGCTTTCCTCTGGGGGAAAAAAAGTAAATAAGTCAAAGCATAGGAATTAAGAAGACTTTGGTGCTCTAAGGCAATCAGGGTGCAGACTGTGGCTAGCTGTAGGCAGGCAGCCATGAGTTGACTATATTCACCAGCTGATTCTTTGGCTCAGAAATGCTGAAATGTCCTTTTTTCTATCATGAAAAAAACATGGGAAATATCCTAAAGCAGAGACTGTCCTCAGGCTTGAAAAGGGAAGGATTGATTTCTACCCTTCAGGGTATGAGAAGCTGAAATCCCAAATTCGTGTTTGACATTGTTCTCCCTTTCTTCATATTTGCCTGCCAGGCTTTGGAACACAAAGGGAAATCCATAAATATAAAACTCTCCAACATTCCACAAAACATCCAAAAAAATAGATAAACATAAGTGAGCTCTGTTCCAGCATGACTGGGATCTCTATTAGCTCCTAAATGCAGTTTTGTCGTTCCCATTCTCTGAGTGCACACATCTATTTACTGCTCCATTGTTGTCATCCTGTGTCTTCTCCCACATGCGCTAATGCATTTTGTTACTTCTGAATAGAATGAAATCAAATATTTGCCTGACATAAATCAGGATAAAAGAGCAATTTACAAAGAGCGTCTACTTCTGGAGACCATGAGCTGGGGATGGCAGAGCAGAGTGAGCAGTTCCTGCAAACTGATGTGTAATTTCAGTCAGAGAAGTAACCCCTCATTCAGATCACCCATTTCTTCAGGAGGAGCTGTAAAGCATCCTCTGGTACAGTCTAGACACCTCCATACTGTTCATTTTTCTTTTTTCTGCACAAATCTACTTTGAGTAGCTGCTTGGGGGCATCCTTTGAGGCCATGGCTGGAAAGGATTTCGACCTCGCTGGAGCTTGTGGTGTCTTCAGAACAAGCTTCCAGGAGTGTTTATTTGTGTGAAGACATGATAATAAAAAGGACAGAAAGTGAGAGGTGTAATGGATGTGACACACTCTGAACAAAATCTTGGTCCTGTAGCAGTCAGAAGCAGAGGGTTTGCTGCAATTCCAAACCCAAGGAACTTCCCAGAGTGCCAGCAATCCCTTCTTGGTTGATTCAGAGCCCTGCTAATCTTTCAGCCTAAATCCATTGCATTTTGATTTGAAAACAAAATCCTCCAGAAGGCAGAGATCTAAGGGGAAGAAGTTGTCCTCAAGCAGAAATCTGCAGCGGCAGGTTTTTCCCCTCATCAGACATGAATCACTGCCTGCTCCGTGTGCGCGGAGCTTCAGTGGCGTGGCCAGGATTGGCAGCTGGTTCCTGTCCTAATCTGTAGCACCGAAAGCATTTCCTAGCTCTTTATTCTTATTTCTTCCAGCTTTCCTTCATAATAAATATGTTCTCCATATTTCCCTTATGTTTTGGAGTTGCAGTTAGAGGTGGATGCTGAGCTTTTGGAACTAGGCACTAAGCGCTGCTTTAGGGACCCACAGTGCTGCTCAGCTCCTCAAGCCCATCTCCTTCCATTTTCCTCTGACCAAAGCCAGCACCAGAAGATGAAATAAACCCCACTGGGGAAAAAAAAAAGGTATTCCTTTTTTTTGTTCCTATACATAGGTTATTATTAACCTACCACAGGGAAGCATTTGCGCTGCTTTTCATCGTGTTTCAGGGACCAGGAACAGCCCTGGCAATGATGGTGAGTACAGGGACAGATAGTGGGGACTGCTTGGAAGGGGCAGCAAAGTGGAAGATGTGTGAGGGAACCAGTGCTCCTGTGAGGCAGAGTAAAGGGTATTTGGATGCACTCTGCAGTGGGCAGCTTCACCTACCTGCTTGCTTGCAGCTGGGAAGTTGCAGCACCCACATCTCCCTGAGCTGTGAGCCCCAAAGCTGGGGCAGTCAGGCTGCTTGGACACAGTGACTGGTGGTGCAGGATTGCCCTTCCTCTCTGCAGCTGCAACATGAACCAACTCACACCAGGGTGGTAAGGCCAGACCAAGTCTGGCCGTGCAGAGCAGCCACAGGCAACCAGAAGGCAGCACATGTAGAGGATTTGGCCTTGATGACACCAGCTCATCCGCAGCTGCTGTGGGACACGGTGATGCACTACTCAGCTCAAAGGGCTGCTGGCCCTGGGATGGCCAGGACCCAGCTGTGACCTGGTCCCCGGCAGAGGGTGGCAGAGCTCTGTTCTGAGCAGCCAGAGGTTGCAAAACCATCCCACGTGCCCGCAGCCACAGATCAGAAACCCTGCACCGAAGGCAGATATAATCAGAGCTACCCTTTCTGTTCTGTGCTAACGGTGCCCACAGTGTTGTTGAGCCTATTCAAATAGAAAAGTAGAGGAGCTAAAATATAAACCTGATGTTTACAGCAATTAAACTCAAACATCTTTTGTGGCTCTGGATTAGCCCTCCGAAAATGTTAATGTACAGAGAACAGCCTCCCTCAAAACCTGCTGGAAAAGACCAAAATGAGAGGCAAGATCATCATCCCATCTTGGAGGAGGATCAGTATTTTGAAATTCATTTTCCCTTCACATCTGAATGAAAAGCAGAATTTAGAAATATTTCACCAAGGGGAAATTTCATTTTGGAAATGTCAGAACCTCATTCTGTAAGTGCTTCATTCTGTTAATAGAGGATGATTTGAAAAAGTGAATGCAATATATAAATATTAAATACCTATAAAATATTTATCACATTCTATATTATTTAAATTCTTATTACACCTCACTGTGTTACGTTAAAACAATAGAGTAAAACTGGAAATTAAGTGTCTCATTTTGGCTTAGATTATTTTCATTTCTGAGGGTGGCTCATTCTCATTCCAAAATCATCATTTTTGAAAAAGAAGTTTCTTTTCCTGAAGTAGTGTTTAATTATACATCCCTCCCAGGGTGTAGCAATAGGCAGAGTTCTTCTCAGTGCTTCCAGCAAGAAGTCTTGGAAATGTCCACCTAGGATGGGAGGCTTGATTTTCCAATTTTAGCTACTGGATAATCAAAGACAGGAGGAGAAAAAGGGAAAGACTTTATGCATTTCTATATGCGACAAGTTTTCGGTCTAAACTCCTTGACAGGAGGCTCGCTTTCCACCCATCACCCATCTTTCTTGAGAACTTCCCACCAAAGAAAAAGGAAAAGAAAAAGAAAAATAAAAAGAAAAAGAAGAAAAAAACCAGGCACTGCTGTTTAAAAAAAAGGGATGCACAAAAATACAGCAAAGGGGCAAATTCTGGAAATTACCAAAAAAAAAAAAGAAAAAAGAAAAAAAGAAAAAAGAAAAATAAATTTTGCAAATTTCTGCAAAGCAGAAAACGACCCTGGTTTTCCTGACTTGACTGCCAGGTCTCACATTAACGCTGCTGAACCGAAGTGTCAGCAGCCCTTTCTGTCTTCCCTGGGCAGTTGGGCCGAATGGAGAAGCATCACTCATGTTTAAAGCCTAAAATGATATTTAAGATTCCACTTCACTAACAGTGCTCCTGCTCGGCCTGAGAAAGGCATTTGCATCCTTTAAAAACAAGTATTTTGATTGTGTTTTATGTAGAGTACACATAACCAATTGAAATGTAATAGCCTCTGTGTTACCGAGCTCATTTCTGCATTGCTGTGGCTTATGTCTTTATGTCTTTAGGACATTAAATCATCCCAAGGGTCTCGTGTTTTCTTACATCCTCCAGCACTGTTTCTTTTATGATAGACTAAGTCTCTATATGGGAGATTAAGTTTTACAGTGTGATGCCTCAATCCATTTTTTGTTACCACTGCTTGTTCTGCAGACTTCCACTTGCACCTGGTGTAAACCTCGGCTCTTGGGAACTGCTGACATTGCTCCCCGTTGTCATGCACCAGCTTCCATCTTTCCAAATTGGAGTTTTAGCTATGAGTGACCAAAAGCATCTACTAGCACCCCAGCGTTAAGCAGATTATTAGAGGAAAAGGGAAAGAGTCAGTGTTTAAGGCATTTTTATCTATGTTTAGCATTTCTTTAGTCATTTAAGTTCCAGGGCTTCTGAGTTTGCACTGCAGCACACTCCCTGCAGAACTGTGGCACATTCAGTAGTCACTGACTGGAAATGAACGCTGTGTCCACCAGGAATTTTCCAATGAACTTTCCTTTGTCAGTTTGGTCAACACTGAAATATGTTGGTTTGTGACACCTAAAAAAGGCAGATCTGAAGCCTTGTGTGAATTGAAATTTGTTGTAGAAAAATGCTGGCACAGACCAAGCATTTAATCATTTAATTTTGTAAATGAAGTCTCTCTGGGAATTATACTGGGGGCTTTCTGGTCTACTATTTTAGTTTATTTAGGCTAGACAGAAATTAAGCAATTGAAACCAAAACAATCCAAAGCATTTTGATTTACTCTTGCTTGAATCCCTCCTGCCACACCACAGGAGGAGGAGTCACCTTGATTTTATTTAATACACAGCCATTTTTTGCCACAGTCAAGACAGAAAGATGTTCCGCTATTCCAGAAACCCTCCTGAGACAAAGCTCTGTTTCTCCTTCAGCTCAGGTTAATAGCACTGCCCTACTCCAAGACCCCGGGGTGAGCACATTAGGCATCAGTAGGTGCTTGGACACCATGGTAATGGGGCCAGTTAAGCACAACAGATTGCTGTGACCTCCTGTGGCAGTTGTTATGTGTACAGGTGTGAGGGGACATCACTACATTCCTGTACAGCAAGGTTGTTGCTTGTACATTCTCATTTTATATCTCTTTGCCTCATTGCCTTTAGCTTTCTAACTGCCCTGCCAGCAAGCTCCTCATTATCCCAGTCCCCAAACATATCCCTTAGAAAACAAAACCAAAGAAGAAAACATATTTAGCTCTAATGATGCACACACTCTCTTTGTGTTTGGATCTATTGCACTTTAACGAGAAAAGGAGCTGCAGCAGTGATGGGAGGATGAGCAGGGGATGTGGCTTCTCCAGCACTCCTGCCCTAAAGGGACACTTGTGCTGGCCACCTCTGACTCCATTAATGTGCAAGTGAACTGGGGGACACTTACTGCCATCACATTGAGAGTCAAGCTTGACATTTAACTAGAAAATAGCAGGAAATGATTGTGGACAAGTGGGAATCAGTGGTGCCTTTCTTTATGTAGGCCCAGAAAAGATAAATGGGGTCTGAGTTTCCTGCAGCAGGCAGGGTGCGAGTGGTGAGTGAATTCTGCCCAGGTACTCTCCTGGGCAGAATTCTGCCCAGGTACTCTCCTATCTGGACAGAAGCTGACAGATAGTGTCCATTCTTTCTAGGGCCACGTGTTGGTTGGCCCTCTGTCCCCTCCTTTATACGTGAGCATCCTCCAGACCCCAGCAGAAGTCAGCAAGTATCATGGTCTCTCACTGGAGGATGTGCTGTCATTTGGCCTGTAGAGGACAAATGTCAATGAGGACAGCCCTGTTGTAACTGACATCCCATGTCTCCTCCTCCATCTGCTCCTCCACCCCAAATAAATCTTTCCTTGAGTACTTGCAGTCTTCAAACCCACACAGAAATGTCCCTCTTCTCACCTTTCCACACTACTTGTTGCTCAGCCATGGGATAGGTATTCTACCCTTTTAATCTTCCCTCCTAACTTACTCCCACCAGTGCTTTCATAATTTTTTCCTTCCCCTTTTTCTGATCTCGCTCCAGTCTTTCTGGTAATGAGCTGCTTTAAGCAGCTTTCAAAAGCCCAGCTTGGTCTCATCACAGCTGTCCATAGCAGGGCTTGCAGTAGGGCCAGTCAAAATCTCTCCAGTGAAACAAAGCATCCTCATGAAAAGCCCCATTTCGTAAAGCACTAATTATCCCACTTACCACTTCTGAGCTTCAAATTGGTTAGCTCGAGGGCCAAGAATAGAGGGAGCTGCAGGCTGGTGGCCCTCAGCCAGGTGAGTCTGTGTCAGGCCTAGGGATCTGGGGAGCTCTGCCCTAGCCACATGTCAGTGCTGTTCACTGCCTTCCCCACTTCCATCCACAGTGAGGCCAATGGGGGCATTGGTTCCACGGGAGCAGCTGCAAAACTTTGGAAGGTTTTACTTGGTGCTATATAAATATATATATATTCTTACAAGTCTGCTTTTTGGCCATCTCCAGCTACTGTCTGTCTGTTTGAGGAAGTGATGAGTTTGTGAATGCTTGCTTTTCAACTTGCTGCTGTAGCATACATCTTGAAGCCAAGAGAAAAGTCTGCATGAGAAGTACATAAAGCAAAGTCATTTTTAGGTAAAGCAAATTGGTGTGAGGGTGACGTGCATCACTTGAAGTCTCCAAGTGGCAGGCTGTTTCCTAGTGGAAACTGCTTACTTTAGAGGACATCGTGAAAGTCAGTGTTTTTTTACATTTGGACTAACATGAGGGATGGGGGGAGAAATTTTAATGATTTTGTTGCTTTTCCATACATCCTCCAAGTTAAGATCATACAGTGTGTTACACATCCCAGGTAACATGATGCAGTCACAGTTATAACCTCTCCCCTCTTCTCAGTTCCCCACTGCCTCAAAGCTCACTTTTACTCTTATGTCTGTTCTGTATTTTGTTGAAGATGTCTGAATCTGCCCACCTACCCCACTGATACTTTGGAGGTAGGCTCTGTTGATCATCAGTTCCCCACTGGCTTCACATGTCCCCCGCTGAGTGCATCCAGAAATTTCAGACGTGCCTGCCTTGAAGTAAACTCAGCATCACAAACGTATTTCAAGCAAACAGCTTGGCATGGTCCTTTCAAATCCATACTTCAAATGCACCTAACTCACTGAGCATTTCAGCAGATTTGGGGGGGGACCTAGTTCTGATTAATTCCTAATATCTCATGCCATTATGTTTAATGAGAAATGCAAACAGATTGGAACAGTAAACTCAAACAAACAGAAAAATGTCAAAGTGTTAAATTCTTGGCTGCAGCCTAGTGAAGGGAAATGAATTGCAAGGGACAAAATGAAACAGAGAAGTAGGAAAGAGCCCATCTATCTTAAGTCTGTGACCAGTGCCCCTGCAAGAGGCATGGGAGTATGGCAGGAAGATAAGACAACCTCCAGGGCTGAAGGAGGAAGGGAAGGATGCTCCCTGCCCAACCTGGTCCCTGCTCCCCGGGCTGCAGAAAGTGGTGGGAGTCCTGGGACACCAAACCCTGAACTGAAATGTTGAAACTCACCAGTCCAAGTATGCCTAGCAGGCTGCTGGGTCACACAGGACTTAGACCGGGTTGTTTCCTATTTCTGTTCCTTTAGAATAGAAATTCTAGAATGGAGTGGAAATTTAATAGAATAGAATAGAATAGAATAGAATAGAATAGAATAGAATAGAATAAAAAATGCATTCTTATTCTTTTCACCAGCTCCCATGCTGCTGCAGCTCTGCCTCTGGCTGCACCTCCCGCATGCCCTGACACCCCGCTTACAGAACTGGGAGATGGTCACTGTGAAGTGCTGAAAGGCAGTGTGAAATGATTCCTAATGAAAATACATCATTTTTTTCCTCCTCTCTTACTAGCTCTTTTTTGTTTTCAAAAGGCCTAAGGAAGCCAGTATACTCCTAGCTCTGCAACCCAGAAAGACACTACTGCTTTCTCTCAGACTGCTGCACTGTGAACTATGCACCAGGGTGTGTTCTGGCACACAAATGCTCCTGTGGACTGCTCAGGGAGTCATTCCTGCTGGGAAAATTGCACTTTGTGGTATTATTCTGATCTATTCCAGCAGCTCCAGGGGAGTTCTATTCAAATATTCTCCTTGCATCTCTGCCTTTTACTCTTCTGCAATTTGCTTAACACACCCCTGGGTCCCCACTCAGCTGGGGGCTCAGCAAAAACCCAGGGCTGGCGTGTGTCTCTGGGTGCGCAGGTGGCTTTGCTGCACACCCGGACTCTTCTTGGCAGCATCTGAAGACATTTCTCCATCTAGATAACAGCACCTTGAGGCCACAGAAGAGACCTGGGGCTGTGTCATTGTTGGGCAGGGTGAGGTGTCCTCGGGAGCTGGACATTTCCCTGGGTAACATAACCCAGAGCACAGACAGTCCTGTGCTGGCCACCCTGAAGAACTGGGGGAGATTCAGTTGTGGTTGCTGCAGAGCGGGGAGGGGAAGGCACACACCAATTTCAAGATCTATTAGGAACAGTGAGGGCAAGGAGAAAGGGGATCGATTTCTGACAAATAAATAAAATCCAGCAGGGGAGACGTCTCATTTCAGGGATGCTCAGAACACTCTGGAAGGAGACATCCAGCGTGTTTCAAACTGCCAGAGGCTCTCGGTGGTGCTGAGGGAGCACAGATGCAGGTGCCATCTTGGAGCAATGGGATTTGCAAAATCTGTAAAAAGGTGAGAGCTCTGGGACAGCAGAGGCACTTGGTGCTCTGGGCTCCTTCCTGGAGGTGCCTGGGAGATGGATACTTTGGGATGAAGTATCCAAGTCCCAGGTACCCATTTGCTGTACACTGTGCAGAGCTTACAGAACCACCTTCTGCTCCTGGCTCAAGGCCTCAAACTCCACCTCAGGGCTAAGCACAGGGCTAAGGATAGATTTAGCCTCTACACATCTTCTGCATTTGCAGCTCATGGACTGGTTTATAAATAGTGCTCTCTGAAACTGGAATTACAAGACTGTGTTCCCCACATTCCTCTGCCATGCATCGCCCCCTTCTCTCAGTTCTGCCGTGCCCCTGGGGGGATCTGAGCCCCCTGTATAAAGCTTCCAAGTCCTGAACTCCACCAGTCCAGAGCCCCAGCATCTGTGAGGCTTCCCTGAATGCCAGAGGGACACAGCTCCCCCTGCAGCTGTGGGATCAGGCCATGGTCCAGGAGGGATTCAGGGTGGTGCCAGTGAATTCAGGCTGGGGAGATGGAGAGGCTGTTCAGGGAAGCTTTCGTGGGAAAAGGGGATTCAGAGTAGGAAGCAAGGTCTGCACATGGAGCTAGCCTAAACACCTGAGTTTCCATCCTCAGGAAGGTTTTCCTTCGGTATCAGAATGAAAATGAATAACAGAAACAAAAAATGTATATTCGGTTTAACAAATATTACACTCCACAAGAAATTCATCAACATAAATCAATGCTTTGTGAAGCAAGTGGAAATTTTATTTACATAATATTTTCCAGCAGAATGTAATAATTAAGAAAATTACCCACAAAATTTATTCCTTGGGGAGAGCAGAGGAATGCTGAAAGCAGAGATTCACTTCTGTGGCATGCAAGTATTAGTCCCTGTCTCAGATGGCTGATACAGCTTAGGCCATGAAGGTTGCTGTGGACATTCCTAGTAAGGTTTAACACACTGCAAAGTCAGATCAGCAGCAAATGGAGTGGGCATAAAAAATGATGAAGGTCATCTCTGTGGCCACACTGTGCACCTCTTCCTTTTCACATCATTTGATCCTGAATCAGTGATGTCTTTTTATCTATTTAATATGAAAATAAATTGCTTTTCACCCCTTTCTGAAAAACAAAACCTGTCAGATAAAAGTAAAACACACAGGTCATTAGTTTCAGCAGGGCTTGTTCTGCTTTCACTGTCCATTCGGCAGAGGAAGCACATTTATAAAGTACTGAGTGGCAGGAGGAAACAGGGAAGAACATTGTCTGCACTTATTCAAAAATATCTCCTCCATTTTAAACATTTTTTTTTTT